>PVHT021183649.1:786593-870336 GCA_004024745.2 Catagonus wagneri
AAAAAAAAAAAGAAATGGAAGATTCAGGCTCCCTGACTTCAGACAATAAGAGGTCTTTTGTGTACCAGGAGGAACTACTGGACAAGTGACCAGAAGACACTGAAGTCTTTTTAGAGGTGGTCACAAGCAAGGAAGTCCACGGGCTCCAGAGAGCTATACTTTTAGAAACCAAAAATAAACACACTACCTTTATTTTTGAGATTTAATCAGAAATCTCATGATACCAGAAGATGTCAACAGAAATGCCTTCAAACTGCTAGATGCTAGAGCTCATTTATCAATGAACTTAATAAATATGGCATGGGTATCACTCATAGTTACATGACCTCTTGGTCTCTTAATAAAAAGGACAAAGAGGAACCTGAGAGAGCAGACTTCATAAAAATCCATCTAGCTGAAAAGAAGTCAGAAAACTTTAAGTCAGGGGCTTAATCTCTAAAATAAAAAACCAACTTATACAACTCAAGAGCAAAAAAACCAACAACCCAACTGAAAAATGGGCAAAAGAACTGAACAGACATTTCTCCACAGAAGATACACAGATGGCCAACAAGCACATGAAAAAATGCTCAACATCACTCATTATTAGAGAAACACAAACCAAAACCACTATGAGGTACCAACTCACACCTGTCAGAATGGCCATCACTAACAAGTCAACAAATCACAAATGCTGGAGAGGTTGTGGAGAAAAGGAACCCTCCTACACTGTTGGTGGGAATGTAAATTGGTACAACCACTAAGGAAAACAGTATGGAGGTTCCTCATAAAACTAAATATAGAACTACCACATGACCCAGCAATGCCACCCCTGAGCATATAGCCAGACAAAACTTTCACTCAAAAGGATACATGCATCCCTGTGTTCACTGCAGCACTATTCGCAATAGCCAAGACATGGAAACAACCTAAATGTCCATCAAGAGATGACTGGATTAAGAAGATGTTGTATATATACACAATGGAATATTATTCAGCCATAAAAAGAACAAAATAATGCCATTTGCAGCAACATGGATGGAAGTAGGGACTTTCATACTAAGTGAAGTAAGTTAGAAAGGCAAATACCATATGATATCGCTTATATCTGGAATCTATTATATTGCACAAATGAACCTTTCCACAGAAAAGAAACTTGTAGACTTGGAGAACAGACTTGCGGTTGCCGAGGGAGAGGGAGTGGGATGGTCTGGGAGTCTGGGGTTAATAGATGAAAACTTTTGCATTTGGATTGGATAAGCGAAGAGATCCTGCACAGGGAATTATATTCAGTCACTTGTGATAGAACGTGATGGAGGATAATGTGAAAAAAAAGAATACACACACACATAAATGACTGGGCCACTTTTCTGTACAGTAGAAATCGACAGAACACTGTAAATGAACTATAATGGAAAAAATCATAAAATAAAAAAAAATTAAATCATTGTACTAAGTACCATTCCTCCATACCCCAAGCCCTAGGAAATAATTTACATAGTAAAATTCTTGTCTTCATTAATAGTGATTCTCCTCAGAAAAATAAAGATGTAATATTCTCATTATTTTCCCTAATAAGCTGATATTCAAGGTGATCAAACTCCACTGAAATGCTTGAAAGTTACCAAGACTAGATTTGGTCCTATGTAAGCTATTTTGATAAAGGGATGGACATGACCTATGAGAAGCTCAGAGTTCAGTTGGGATAACAGAATAAAAGATGTAAGTCTAATGAAAATTCTAAGCATAAGAGATAATTTTCCAGTGAGAACTATGGAAATAAATTTTAAACAAAAATACTTTCTATAAATTAAAGCTGTTTAAGAATGTAAAGGAGTACTTTTGTTAATGAAATGACTAATTATATCACATTTAATTTAAAATTTTAATTATTCAACTGGAAAAATGTCCCATGCTCTTCTATTGGAAGAAATATTATTGTTAAAATGGTCATACTACCCAAAACAATCTATGGATTTAATGTGATCCCTGTCAAATTACTTATGACATTTTTAACAAAACTAGAATAATTCTAAAATGTACATAGATCCATAAAAGACCCAGAATTGCCAAAACAATTGGGAGGAAAAAGAACAAGCAGGAGGCATACCCCCTCAAACCTCAGACAATACTACAAAGCTACAGTAACCAAAACAGTGTGGTACTGTCACAAAAGCAGAACTATAGATGAATGCAAGAGAACAGAGAGCCCAGAAATAAGGCCACAAACCTATGGCCAGTTAATCTTCGACAAAGGAAGCAAGAATATACAATGGAGAAAAAACAATCTCTTCCACAATTGGTTGGAAAAATTAGATGTAAAACAATGCAGTTAGAACACTACCTCACACCATACACCAAAATAAACTCAAAATGGCTTAAAGACTTAAATATAAAACATTACACCTTCAAATTCCTAGAATAGAACATAGACAAAACATTCTCTGACATAAATCATAGGAATATTTTCTTAGATCATTCTCCCAAGGCAACAGAAATAAAACCTCAAATAAACAAATGGGACCTAATCAAACTTAAAAGCTTTTGCACAGCAAAAGAAACAATAAACAAAACAAAAAAACAACCTATAGAATGGAAGGAAATATTTGCAAACAATGCAATTTACAAGGGCTTAATTTGCAAAATATACAAATAGCCCATACAACTTGATAACAAAAAAACAAGCAACCCAATCAAAAACTGTGCAGAAAAACTAAACCAACATATCTCCAAAAGAAGACATACAGACGGCCAATAGGCGCATAAAAAGATACTCAACATCAATACTTATTAGAGAAATGCAAATCAAAACTACAATGAGGTATCACATCATACCAGTTAGAATGGCAATCATCAAAAAGTCTACAAATAACAAATGCTGGAGAGGGTGTGGAGAAAAGGAAGCCCCTGTTGATGGGAATGTATATTAGTGCAATCACTATGGAAAACAGTGTAGAAGTTCCTTAAAAAACTAAAATTAGAGTTACCACTATGATACAGCAATCCCATTCCTGGCATATATCTGGAGAAAACCACAATTTGAAAAGATACATGCACCCCAATGCCACTGCAGCAATATTTACAAAGCCAAGACCTACATGCCCATTGACAGAGGAATAGATAAAGATGTAGTATTACCCAGCTATAAAAAAAGAAATTTTCTTTGCATTAACATGGATGAGTCTAGATATTATCATACTAAGTGAAATAAATCAGATAAAGACAAATATATGATATCACTTATATGTGGGAACTAAAAAAATGATACAAATGAACTTATTTACCAAACAGAAACAGGTTCACAGACTTAAAAACCAAACTTACGGTTACCAAATGGCAAAGGTGGGGGAGACGGATAAATTGTTAGTTTGGGATTAAAATATAAATACTATTACAGACAAAACAGATAAGCAACAAAGATATATTCCCTATGCAATAATGTAAAACATAGGGAACTCTACTCAGTATTCTTTAATAACCTATATGGCAAAGAAATTTGAAGAAGAGTATGTATGACTGAATACTTTGCTGTATACCTGAAACTAACAAAATACTGCAAATCAACTATACACTATTATAAAATAAACTAATTTTTAAAACGACAAAGAGGAATTCCTGTTGTGGCTCAGTGGGTTAAGAACCCAACCAGTATCCATGAGAATGTGGGTTTGATCCCTGACCTCACTCAATGGGTTAAGGATCCAGCACTGCTGCAAGTTATGATATATCACAGATGCAGCTCAGATCCTGCATTGCTGTGGCTGTGGTGTAGGCCGGCAGCTGCGGTTCTGCTTCAACCCCTGGGAACTTTTATAAGCTGCAGGTGTGGACCTTAAAAAAAAAAGCGGGGGGTGGAAGTGGCTCAATGGATTAAAAAACAAGACTCTGAAGTTCCCATTGTGGTTCAGGAGAAACAAACCTGACTAGTATCTATGAGGAAGCAGGTTTGATTCCTGGCCTCGCTCAGTGAGTGAAGGACCAGAATTGCTGTGACCTGTGGTGGAGGTTGCAGATGTGGCTCAGATCTGGTGTGGCTGTGGCTGTGGCCTAGGGCAGCGACTACAGCTCCGATTCGACCCCTAGCCTGGGAACCTCCATATACCATGGGTGTGGCCTTAAAAAGATAAATAAACCAACAAACAAATAAACAAACAAGATCCTTGCTCCCTACAAGAGAATTGCTACAGATATAGACACAGAATGAAATGGAAGGGATGGGAAAATATATTCCATGAAAATGTAAACCAAAAGAAAGCTGGGGTAATGATATCACTCCTGGACAAAATAAACCTTAAAGACTAAGAATGATAGAAAAGGGCATTACATAATGCTAACTGTACATATTTATGCACCCAACATAGGAGCACCTAAGTATATAAACAGATATTAACACATATAAAGGAAAAAATTTCCATCAATAACAGAAGATTTTAGAACCTCACTTACATCCATACATAGGTCTTCCAGACAGCAAGTCAATAAGGAAATACTGACTTTAAACAACACATTAAGAGCATTCACTCACACCATGCGCGTGTGCGCGTGCGCGCGCACACACACACACACACAGAACATTCCATGCCAAAGCAGAAAAATACATGTTTTTTTTTTTTTCATCTCCACATGGAACATAATCGAGGACAGATCACATGTTAGGTCATAAGAAAAGACTCAATAAATTTAAGAATGCTGTAATTATATCAAGCATCTTTTCCATTCCTAATGGTGTGAAACTATAAATCAATTAGAGGAAGAAAAGCAGAAACTGAAAAAAAAAAAACACAAACACAGAGACCAAAAAACATTCTACTAAAGAACAAACATATAACTGAATAAATCAAATCAAGAATTAGAAAATATTGAGAGACAAATTAAAATGTAAATACAACATTCTAAAATATGTAGGATGCAGCAAAAGCAGTTCTAAGTAGGAAGTTTATAGTGTTACATGCCTACCTCAAGACAAGTAAAACCTCAAATAAACAACTTAATTTCACACCTAAAGAACTAAGAAAAGAAGAAACTAAAAAAGAAGAAAGCCTAAAAATAGGAGAATAAAGGAAATAATAAACATCAGAGTGGAAATAAAGACTAAAATAATTAGAAAATATTAATGAATCTAGGAGCTATTAATAATTGACAAATCTTTAGCCACACTCAGCAAGAAAAAAGAGGGCCCAATAAAGTTGGAAGATATAACTGAAACCACAGTAATACAAAGTATTATAGGAGACAACTATGAATAATTATGTGGCAACAAACTGGACAACCTAGAATTGGTAAATTCCTAGAAATACACAATCTTCTAAAACTTAGTTATGACAAAATAGAAAATCTGAACAGACCAAGTACTAGTAATGAAATTAAATCAGTTATCAAAAAATTCTCAACAAACAAAAGTCTAGGGCTAGACAATGCCTTCACTGGTGAATTCTACCAGCTATTCAAACAAACTGTAGTATCTATCCTCAAACTATTCAAAATATTGAATAAGTATTCTTTCAAATTCATTTTACAAAGCCAGCATTATACTGATGTCAATACCAGAAAAAGATACCACATACACACAGAAAATTACAGCTCAATATCCCTGTAAGTACATAGGCAAAATTCCTCAACAAAATAATGAACTGATTGCAACAATACACTTAAAGGATCACAATATGAACAAGTAGTATTTATCCCATGGCTGCAAGGATGGTTTGACACCTGAAAATCAACCAACATGATAAACCACAGTTTAAAAATTAAGAATAAAAATCATATGACACTCTCAATTGATGCATAAAAAGCATTTGAAAAAGTTCAACATTAACTTATGATAAAAGTTCTCAACAGAGTGATACACAGGGAAAATGCATCAATACAATAAATGCCATATAAGACAAACCAACAGCTAGTATCATACTCAATGGTGAAAAGCTGAAAACTTTTCCTCTAAGAGCAAGAACAAGACGACAAGGATGCCCACTCTCACTACTTTACTACGACATAATATTAGAAATCCTAGCCATAGCAGTTAGGTAAGAAAAAAGACAATTAGAAAGGAAGAAGAAAAACTGTCACTATTTGCAGATGATATAATTCTATATATAGGACCCCTAAATATGCCACCAAAAAGCTTTTAGAATTAATAAATGAATTCAGTGGAGACATGGGACACAAAATTAATACACTGTTGCTTTTCTACATAGTAAAAGCAAACTTTCAGAAACAAAAACTAAGAAAACAATTCCATTTAAATCACATCAAAAAGAATAAAATACCTAGGATTAAATTTAACTAAAGAGATGAAAGATCTGTACTATGAAAACGATAAGACTGATGGAGAAAACTGAAGAAGACACAAATAAGTGAAATATATACCAAGTTGTTGGATTTGAGAAATTAGTATTTTTAAATGTCCATATTATCTAAAGCCATCTACCCATTAAATACTATATTTGTCAAAACCAAAGACAGGACATTACTTGTGGAGATTGGATTAAGATGGCAGAATAGAAGGACTGGAGCTCAACTTCTCTCCCAAAAAACAGCAAACCTACAACTAAATGCAGAGCAACATTCAACCAAATGAACTGGAAATTTCCAAAACAGATATTCTCCTCCAGAAGACAAAGAGGAGAACACATCAAGAGGTAGGAGGGGCAATTACATGCTAGAAGTAACCCACACTTCATGGGTGGGAAGCCCCACAGACTGCAAAGTAACTGTATCAGACACTCATCTACAGGACCAACAGTTCTAGCCCCATGTCAAATCCCCATGCCTGGGGATCTAGCACAGGGAGAAAGAGCCCCCAGAGCATCTGGCATTGAAGGCCAGCAGGGCTTGTGTACACGAGCTCCACATGACTGGGTGAAAGAGGAGCTCCACAGAACTGGGGGAAAGAGGAGACCCCATTCTTGAAAGGCACACACAGACTTTCACGTGCACTGGGTGCCAGGGCAAAGCAAAGTCTCCACAGGAATCCGAGTGCAACATGACTGCTATTCTTGGAGGATCTCCTGGGAAGACAGGGGTGACTGTGGCTTCTCGTGGGGGAAGAGCATTGGAGGTGAAGTTCTAGGGAGCATTCATCAGCCTGCATTTCTCTGCAGGTGGCCAGTTCTGGGAAAATCTGGTCCCTCCTATTAGTGCTGAGAAGCCCCACACCAAAAAATAATCCAGGTGGAATCACAGCCCCACCCATCAGTAAACAGGCTGCCTGAAGAACCCTCAGGCACACAGCCAGCCTCTAATATCACCCAGAGACAAAGCCCCACCCATCAGAGGGATAGGAATCAAACCCACCTACCAGTGGGCAGGCACCAGTCCCTCCCATCAGGAAACCTACATGAAGGGCCCCCTCCCATACTAACTTAAGCGACAGGGGAGGCAAACACCAGAACTAAGAGAGCACACCAGAACTCTATTGTGTGGAAAAAGGTCACCACACCAAAAACCTATAAAAATGAAAAGACAGAAAACTCTAACTCAGATAAGGCAGAAAGAAAAAGCCCGAAAAACATCTCAGTGATGAGGAGAATATCAGCCTCCCAGAAAGAGACTTTAGACAGTTGATGATGAAGATGATCCAAGACATTAGAAATAAACTGGAGGCAAAGACTGGTAATTTCCAGGAAACACTGAGCAAAGAAATATAAGATATAAAAATTAAACAAGAAGAGATGTGAAACACAATAACAGAAATAAAAAATTCATTAGAAACAGCCAATAGTAGAATACAGGAGGCAGAAGAACGAATCAGTGAGGTGGAGGACAGACTAGTGGAAATCACCAATGCAGAAGAGAAAAGAGATAAAAGATAGAAATGAAGTGAGGAGAGTCTTAGAGAACTCTGGAATAATGTTAAACACAACAACATCCGTATTATAGGGGTGCCAGAGGGAGAGGAGAGAGAGAAGGGGACAGAAAAAATATTCGAAGAGATAAGCCGAAAACTTCCCTAACATGGGAAAGGAACCACTCACTCAAATCCAGGAAGTGGACCAAGTACCATATAAAATAAACCAAAGAAGGAACACCCCGAAATACATATTTATCAAAATGACCAAAATTAAAGACAAAGAGAAAATATTGAAATCACCTAGGGAAAAGAAACAAATTGCATACAAGGAAACCCCAGTAAGGTTACCAGCAGATTTTTCAGCTGAAGGTCAGAAGGGTTGGCATGATATACTTCACATGATGAAAGGAAAAAACTTCCAACCAAGATTACTTTACCCAGCAAGGCTCTCATTCAGATTTGAAGGAGAGATCAAAAACTTTATGGATTAGCAAAAGCTAAAAGATTTCTGCAACACTAAACCAGCTTTAAAACAAATACTAAAGGAGCTTCTCCAGGCAGAAAAGAAAAGGCCACAACCAGAAACAAAAACACCACAAATGACAAGGCCCACCAATAAAGGCATATATACAGTAAAGATACTAAATCATCCATGCACAATTGTGCTACCAAAATCAGAAATTGTGAAAAGAGAGCACAAATGCAGGACACTGGAGATGCACTTGCAACTAAGAAATCAACAACTTAAAACAATCTCGTTTCTATATAGACGCCTAAATCAAAACTTCAGGGTAACTGAAAACCAAAAATCTACAATTCATACACAAACAAATAAGAAAAATCAACTCAAATACAACATAAAGATAGTCATCAAACCACAAGAGGAGACAACAAGAGAATAAGGGAAGAAAAAAGAGCAACAAAAAACCCAAACAGTTAATAAAATGGCAATAAGAATATACATATCAGCAATTACCTTAAATGTTAATGGACTGAATGCCCCAACCAAAAGACATAGACTAGCCAAATGGATACATAAACAAAACCCATATATATGCTGCCTTCAAGAGACCCACTTCACTTCTAGGGACACATACAAATTGAAAGTGAGAGCATGGAAGAAAATATTCCATGTAAAAGGGAATCAAAAGAAAGCCGGAGCACCAATACTCATATCAGACAAAATAGACTGCAAAATGAAGAACATTTTAAGAGACAAGGAAGGGCACTACATAATGATCAAAAGCTCAATCCAAGAAGAAGATATAACAATTTTAAATATCTATGCACCCACCATAGGATCACCACAACATATAAAGCAACTGCTCACAACCTTAAAAGGAAAAATTGACAATAACAAAATCATAGGGGAGGACTTTAACACCCCACTTACAGCAATGGATAGATCATCCAGACAGAAAATTGATAAAGAAACACAGGACCTGAATGAGGCACTACATCAGATGGACTTAATATATATTTATAGAATATTCCGCCCAAAAGCAACAGAATACACATTCTTCTCAAGTGTGCACAGTACATTTTCTAAGACTGGCACAACCTGGGCTACAAATAAAGCCACAGTAACTTTAAGAAAATTGAAATCATTTCAAGCACATTTTCTGACCACAATGCTATACAACTGGAAGTCAACAACAAGAAAAAAATGGCAAAAAGTACAAACACATAGAGACTACACAACATGCTACTAAACAAACAGTTGATCACTGAAGAAATCAAAGAAGAAATTTAAAAAAAACTAGAAGCAAATGACAACAAATATACGACACTCCAAAAACTCTATGATGCAACAAAAGCAGTTCTAAGAGGAAAGTTTATAGCAATACAAGCCTACCTCAGGAAACAAGAAAAAGCTCAAATAAACAACTTAACTTTACATCTAAAGCAGCTAGAGAGGGAAGAACAGACAACACATAAAGTTAGTAGAATAGAAGAAAACATAAAGATCAGAGCGGAAATCAATTGAAACAGAAATGAAGAAAACCATAAAAAAGATCAAGTAAACTAAAAGCAGGTTTTTTGAAAAGATCAACAAAGAGTTCCCATTGTGACTCAGTGATTAACAAATCTGACTAGAAATATGGGGTTGTGGGTTCGATCCCTGGCCTTGCTCAGTGGGTTAAGGATCCAGCATTGCTGTGGCTGTGGCAAAGGCCAGCAGCTACAGCTCCTGTTAGACCCCTAGGCTGGGAAGCTCCATATGCCACAGGTGCAGCCCAAATAAGGCAAAAAGACAAAAAAAAATAAAAAGATCAACAAAATGGATAAACCCTTATCCATTATCAAGAAAAAGAGAGGACACAAATCAATAAAATTAGAAATGAAAAAGGAGAAGTCACAACAGACATCACAGAAATACAAAGGATCATAAGAGACTACTACATGCAACCATATGCCAATAAAATGGAAAACCTAGAAGAAATGGACAAATTCTTAGAAAAGTACAATCACCCAAGATTAAACCAAGATGAAATATGAATAGACCAATCACAAGTTCTGAAATTGAAACTGTGATTTAAAAACTTCCAACAAACAAAAGTCCAGGACCAGATGGCTTCACAGGTGAATTCTATCAAACATTCAGAGAAGAGCTAACGCCTATCCTTATGAAACTCTTCCAAAAAATTGCAGAGGAAGGGACTCTCCCAAACACATTCTATGAGGCAACCATCACCCTGATACCAAAACCAGACAAAGACACCACAAAAAAAAAGAAAATTACAGACCAATCTCACTGATGAACATAGATGCAAAAATCCTCAACAAAATACCAGCCAAACGAATCCAACAGTACATTAAAAGGATTGTACACCACGACCAAGTGGGATATATCCCAGGGATAAAAGGATTCTTCAATATCTGCAAATCAATCAGTGTGATACACCACGTTAACAAACTGAAAAATAAAAACCCTACAATCTTCTCAAAGATGCAGAAAAAGCCTTTGACAAAATCCAAAAACCATTTCTGATAAAAACCCTTCAGAAAGTGTGCATAAGGTGAATCTTCCCCAACATAATAAAGGCCATCTATGACAGAGCTCATATCATTCTCAATGGTGAAAGTCTCAAACTATTCCCACTGAGATCGGGAACAAGACAGGGATGTCCACTCTCGCCACTACTATTCAACATAGTTTTGGAAGTCCCTGCCACAGCAATCAGAGAAGTAAAAGAAATCAAAGGAATTCAAATTGGAAAGGAAGAAGTAAAACTATCACTATTTGCAGATGACATGATGCTATACCTAGAGAATCCTAAAGATTCTGCCAGAAAACTGTTAGAGCTCATCAATGAATTGGAAAAAGTTGCAGGATACAAAATTAATACACAGAAATCAACTGCATTTCTATATACCAACAATGAAAGATCAGAAAGAGAAATTAGAGAAGCAATCCCGTTTACCATCGCATCAAAAACAATCAAATACTTAGGAATAAACCTACCTAAAGACACAAAAGACCTGTACACTGAAAATTATAAGGTGCTGATGAAAGAAATCAAGGATGACATGAACAAATGGAAAGACATACCATACTCTTGGATTGGAAGAGTCAATATTATCAAAATGACTATACTACCCAAGGCAATCTACACATTCAATGCAATCCCTATCAAATTACCAAGGACATTTTTCACAGAACTAGAACAAAATAGTTTAAAGTTTGTCTGGAAACACAAAAAAACCTGAATAGCCAAAGACATCCTGAAAAAGAAAAATGGAGCTGGAGGAATCAGGCTCCCTGACTTGACTATACTACAAAGCTACAGTAATCAAAACCGTACGGTACTGGCACAAAGACAGAAATGTAGTTAAGTGGAACAGGATAGAAAGCACAGAATTAAGCCCATGCATCTATAGTCAACTAATCTATGACAAAGGAATATACATTGGACAAAAAACAGCCTCTTCAATAAGTGGTGCGGAGAAAACTGGACAGCCAAATGTAAAAAAATGAAATTAGAACATTTACTAAGATTGAATTAAGATAGAGGAATAAAAGGACTGGAACTCAACCTCTCTCCCAAAAAAACAAGAAAACTACAACCAAATGCCAAGCAGCCTTCAACCAAAAGGACTGGAAACTTCCAAAAAAGATATTCTACTCCAGAAGACAAAGAGGAGACCACATCAAGAGGTAGCAGGGGCGATTACACAGTAGAAGTAACCCCATACATCCTCGGTGGGAAGCCCCACAGAATGGAAAGTAACTGCATCACAGAGACTCAGCTACAGGACTGAGAGTTCTGAGCCCCATGTCAAATCCCCACGCCTGGGGACCTGGCACAGGGAGAAAGAGCCCCTGGAGCATCTGGCATTGAAGGCCAGTGGGGCTTGTGTGCAGGAGCTCCACAGGACTGGGGGAAACAGAGACCCCATTCTTGAAAGGCACACACAGACTTTCACGTGCACTGGGTCCCAGGGCAAAGCAGTCTCCATAGGAACCCGGAGGGAACCTGACTGCAATTTTTGGAAGATCTCCTGGGAAAACAGGGGTGACTGTGGCTTATTGTGGGGGAAGGACATTGGAGGTGAAGCTCTCGGGAACATTCATCAGCCTGCATTTCTCTGGAGGTGGCCATTTCTGGGAAAATCCAGTCCCTCCCATTAGTGCTGAGAAGCGTCAGGCCAAACAATAATCCAGGTGGGATCACAGCCCCATCCATCAGTAAAAAGGCTGCCTAAAGACCCTTTAGGCACACAGCCAGCCTCTAATCTCACCCAGAGACAAAAACCCCCCCCATCAGAGGGATAAGAACCAACCCCACCTACCAGTGGGCAGGCATCAGTTCCTCCCATTGGAAAGCCTACAACAAACCCCCTCCATACCAACTTTAGCCACAGGGGAGGCAAACACCTGAACTAAGAGAGGCGACAACTCTATTTTCTACAAAAGATCACCAAGCCAAAAACATATAAAAATGAAAAGACAGAAAACTATAACTCAGATAAGGGAGAAAGAGAAAAGCCCAAAAAACAGCTCAGTGATGAGGAGATTATCAGCCTCCCAGAAAGAGACTTTAGACTGTTGATGCTGAAGATGATGCAAGGCATTGGAAATAAACTCGAGGCAAAGATTGATAATCTACAGGAAATGCTGAGCAGAGAAATACAAGATGTAAAAATTAAAACAAGAAGAGATGCAAAATACAATAACTGAAATAAAAAATTCATTAGAAGCAGCCAACAGTAGAATACAGGAGGCAGAAGAACGAATCAGCAAGGTAGAGGACAAACTGGTGGAAATCACTCATGCGGAAGAGAAAAGAGATAAAAGATTGAAAAGAAATGAGCAGAGTCTCAGAGAACTCTGCGATAATGTTAAATGCACCAACATCCGTATTATAGGGGTACCAGAGGGAGGAGAGAGAGAGAAGGGGACAGAAAAAATATTTGAAGACATAATAGCCGAAAACTTCCCTAATATGGAAAAGGAACCACTCAGTCAAACTCAGGAAGCGCAAGGAGTACCATATAAAATAAACCCAAGGAGGAATACCCCAAGACACATATTAATCGAAATGACCAAAATTAAAGACAAAGAGAAAATACTGAAAGCAGCTAGGGCAAAAAAACAAATTACATACAAGGGAACCCCAATAAGGTTATCAGCAGATTTTTCAGCTGAAACTCTGCAGGCCAGAAGGGAGTGCCACGATACACTTAATGTGATGAAGGGGAAAAACTTCCAACCAAGATTGCTCTACCTTGCAAGGCTCTCATTCAGACTTGAAGGAGAGATCAAAATCTTTACAGATAAGCAAAAGCTAAGAGATTTCTGCAACACTAAACCAGCTTTACAACAAATCCTAACGGAACTTCTCTAGGCAGAAAAGAAAAAGCCACAACCAGAAACAAAAACACCACAAATGACAAGGCTCACCAGGAAAGGCATATATACAGTAAAGATACTAAATCAGCCATGTACAATTATGCTACCAAAATCATAAATTGTGAGAAGAGAGCACAAATGCAGGTCACTGGAGACACACGTGCAATTAAGAAACCAACCCCCTAAAACAATCTCATTTGTATACAGACTCCTATATCAAAACTTCAGGGTAAAAAAAAGAGCAACAGAACACTTCCCAATACCATGCACAAAAATAAACTCAAAATGGATTAAAGATCTAGATATAAGACCAGATGCTATCAAACTCTTAGAGGAAAACACAGGCCAAACACTCTCTGACATAAATGATAGCAACATCTTCTCAGATCCATCTGTCAGAGTAAGGACAATAAAAAGAAAAATAAACAAATGGGACTTCACTAAACTTCAGTTTCTGCACAGCAAAGGAAACCCTAAGCAAAATGAAAAGACAACCCACAGAATGGGAGAAAATATTAGCAAATGAATTGACTGAAAAGGGAATAATCTCTAAAATTTACAAACACCTCCTACAGCTCAATACCAAAAAAAAAAAAAAACTCCATCAAAAAATGGGCAGAAGATCTAAACAGACAATTCTCCAAAGAAGACATACAGATGGCAAGAAAACACAAGAAAAGATGTTCAACATCACTCGTTATTAGAGAAATGCAAATCAAAACCACTATGAGGTACCACCTTACACTGGTCAGAATGGCCATCATCAAAAAGTCTACACAGTAAGTGCTGGAGAGGGTGTGGAGAAAAAGGATCCCTATTAACACTGTGGGTGGGAATGCAAATTGGTGCAACCACTGTGGAAAACAGTATGGAGATTTTCCTCAGAAAACTCAAAATAGAATTACCATTTGATCCAGCAATCCCACTCCTGGGTATCTATCCAGAGGAAACCAGGACTCGAAAAGACACATGTACTCCAGTTTTCATTGCAGCACTCTATGCAATAGCCAGGTCATGGAAACAACCTAAATGCCTATCGACAGAGGAGTGAATAGGGAAAATATGGTACATACACACAATGGAATATTACTCAGCCATTAAAAGGAACAAAATAACATTTATAGCAACATGGATGGACCTAGAAATTATCATGTGAAGTGAAACCAGTCAGACAATTAAACAACAACATCCAAAGCTACCGCTTACATGTGGATACTAAAAAGACACAATGAACTTCTTTGTAGAACAGACAATGACTCACAGACTTTGGAAAACCTATGGTTTCCAAATAAGACAATCTGGGGGGTGGGAGGATGCACCAGGGTTTGGGACAGAAATACTATCAAATTGAGTTATGACGATTTTTGTACACCTATAATTGTAATAAAATTCATTAAGCTATCAAAAAAATAAATACCAAAGACATTTTGCAAAGAACTAAAAAAAAAAAAAATTCCTAAAATGTACAAGGAAACACCAAAGACCTCAAATAGCCAAAGCAATTTGAGAAAAAAGAACAAACCTAGAGGCAATATGTGCCCTGATTTCAAAATACACTGCAAGGCTACAGTAATCAACACAGTATGCTACTAGGACACATAGATCAATGGAAGAAAATAGCCCAGGAATAAACCCACTCTTATATAGTGAATTAATCTATAACAAAGGATCTAAGAATAAAATAGGGAAAAGACTGTGTCTTCAATAAATACTATTGGGATGGGTGTTCCCATTGTGGCACAGAGGAAATGAATCTGACCAGTACCCATGAGGATGCAGGTTCAATCCCTGGCCTTGCTCCGTGGGTTAAGGATCTGGTGTTTCCATGAACTGTGGTATAGATCACAGACACAGTTCGAATCTCAAGTTGTGTGGATGTGGCATAGGCCGGCAGCTGTAGCTCCAGTTCGACCCCTAGCCTGGGAACTTCTATTTGCTATGGGTGTGGCCCCAAAAGCTAAAAAAAGAAAAAAGGAAAAAAATTAAAAATAAATAAATAGTATTGGTAAAACTTGACAGCTAAATGCAAAAGAATGAAACTGAGCCACTATCATAAACCTATCATTAAACTTTGCTGATTTAAACAAAAATTAACTCAAAATGGATGAAAGGTTGGCACATCTTGAAATGGAAAGTGATAAGGAATTATGAGCAGAGTATTCACAACTTTTGCCATTCTGCTACATACAGTGTCATGGGGGAAAGAAATATTAACCAAGAAATTACACAAATTACAATTATGATAAGTGGCATACAAATAAATTATGTTAAACACAAACTACAGATATACATATAAGAGCCATTATTGAATGTATAGTATTTTTTTTAATTCACTATGATTGGAAGTTTATATTATTAATGTGTACAGAATCACTATGTTTTCCATTTTGTTTGATTTGGATAAACCTTAGCTAGGATTTATTTTGTTTTATAGACTGTAAAATGCAAATATGGAAGAAAGCTATGTTTACTTCAACTGATTTTTTTCTTTAAATTTTTTCAGCAAGAGAAAATCTAAACTAGTACTATATTTGAGAAGTATGTTATAATCTATTCTGCCATATGAGATATCCTTTTGTAAATTTGTACTCACTTTCCTATCCAAATATATTTATCTCCTTAAAGAGTTAGCAATCACAGGGAACAGTCCATAAAACTGCAGGGCTTCCAAGAGCACCCTCAGATTTGGTAATTTGCTGGAAGGACTCAGAACTCACTGAAAGCTGTTTGTATTTACAGTTATAGTTTATTACAAGGAAAGGAGAAATTAAAATCAACTCAGGTAAGAAATACACAGGAAAGTCTAAGAAAGTAAAAAAATGGAGCATTGTCTTCCAGGAGGCATGGACAGTGTTACTTGCCCGGTATTGTGTAATAACACACAGTACCAACCAGGGACGCTCACCTGAGCCTTGGTGTCCAGTCTTCACTGGGGCTCCATCACAGCAGCATGACTGACTCCTCACATGGCTGATTTCAGTTTCCAGTCCCTTAGAATTTGAGATTATGCTGCTTTACTTAAAGTCTCATCCTAAATCATATTGTTAACTATCAGGCTTGGCTCAAGGTCCCCAAGCAAACAGACACTTCTGTCAGGCATGACCTTCCACGAGCTTATAGATTACCTTTCAAAAGCCAAGGGTAAAAAGCCACACCTCTTTTGGGGCAAGTTTATATTCTTTACTACACTGCACCTTACACAGATTTCATTGTGTGCAGTCATGGCACTAAATAGGCTCTATATTCTTCACCTTATTTAACTGCCACATTATGATACTGTTAAAATTATAACTAAGTATGGTCTTTTGTAATGAATGTGCATTTAATACCGGTAGACTTTAATTCATATTAGGGGAAAAATCAGTTTATCTGATATGTGAAACCAACCCAGGGTGTTCCTGTCACGGTGCAGTGAGTTAAGAATCTGACTGCAGTGGCTCAGGTCACTGAAGAGGTGTGGGTTTGAGCTCCAGCCCAGTGCAGTGGGTTAAAGGATCTGGTGTTGCCGCAGCTGCAGAGTATATCACAGCTGTGGCTTGGAGTCCATCCCTTGCCCAGGAACTTTCATATGTCACCTGTGCAGCCATAAGAAAGACAGAAAGACAACGGATAGATGGATGGACGGAATGAAGGAAGGGGGAAAGGAAGGAAGGTGGGAAGGAAGGAAGGAAGGAAGAAAGGAAGGAAGAAAGGGGAGGGAGGGAGGTAACGAACCAATCCAAGATTCACAGCTCAATCTTATCCTAATCGCACCAGTATAGTCTCTTCCTTTTCCGTTGAGGTAGGAAACATCTACAATACGTCATATTTTACAAAATGATGCTCAGGCTAATCAACCTATAATGGAATACTTTTTATTTAATATCTGGATGAAAATATGGCCTTCTGAAAAACTATGAATGTTCATCAGATAATTATATTCCCCTTTCATGAGATGATTACTATAAGAAAATTACTTAGGAGTTCATTGTGATTTCTCTGAGGCAGCAAAAAGAACTTCTAGAACCAGCTATAAACCTGAAGACTGCTACTGTTTAAATATTAGCTGTTGCTGTTTTTAAATTGTTGTTTCAGATCAACTCTGCAACACAAAGAGTGATATGTGTACATGTAAAAATGCAGTATCTAATATTTCTTTTCTTTAAAGGCACAGAAACTCCTAACAACTTTTTCAGTTGTCAGAATGCCCCCTGCTGGTTATTTCATAATATGTCTATATAGACATCCATTTTCTAAAATGACTAGAGTGAACATTTAAAATCTTCGTAACAAAAATAAACGTTATGTTGGAAACAAAGCCTATACCTTACAAATGAGAAATTCTGATGTACTATTTATAAAAATCTTAATATTAAAATTAGTAAACATAAATTTTTCCAATGTTGAATAACTCATTTACAAAACCATTGAAACAATTTCTCTAATCTTTAAGAGAAAAACCACTCCCTTGATTAATACAAGCACTAACCAAAAAAAATTAGGAAAAATATTTTATCTAAAAACTAATGCCAGAGTTTTTATTGAGAATACAATATTTAAGATAAATAGCTAAGAAAAGTCACATTATGAGGTTTAAAACAAATTTAACATTATTTAGTACTATTTAAAATATTGAAAGAGAACATTTTTGCTAAAAAAGATGCAAATGTACTAAAATTTAAAATAAATGCATCAAAAGAAGTAATTAAACATATTTTAACTACATAAACAGCAGCACATCATAATATAATGAATAATGACCATAAGAATGATAGACAGTAAATTTACATATACATTTTCTAAAAAATTTAAGACATACTAAACCTATTAAAATATCTATGTGAAATTAAATGTATAAATTAATATTAAAATGTTTTTTAAGAACAGAAATATAGCTTTTGAGTATTTTCACCTAGCACTTAGCTACCAAATTCTTCTTATTCTTTATTACATTAATGAAATTCTAAACATTAATCAAATGATAGCTCTCAGGCTGAGATTTGAGAATATTAACTGTTTTTTAGGATTTCCTGCCCTCCAGTGGTGTCTGACTTAATATTTTCAATGCACTTTTCAACATCTCAAAAAAAAGACATATCTTTTCCACAGTTACATTTTAAAATTATATCACACTGTATGGCAGCATCTACTTTTTCTTCTATTACAGATTCACTCTCTGTTTGTACCCATGCATCACATCTTGTAACCTGTAGAATGCAGTCATTATTGGCTGTATTTTGCAAGATGCATGCTGCTGAATTACACTGAGACTGTGGAAACTTATCCGTATTATTTTTCATTGAGAAGTGAAAATTCTCATTTTGTTTGTGAAATCTGGCATTGCTTTTAATAATTCTATCACATGGAAGTTTTCCCATGCTTCCCATGCTTTCTAAATAAACATTATTAGTTGCTTCTTTGATTTTGATGGATGTCCTATTTGAATCTTCAATTTGATGCAATATTTGTTCTTCATCTTCAGAAGGCTAAAAGCAATTTAGTAAATCTGCTGTAAATGATGCTTAAATTTTTTAAAAAACAATCACCTCAAAGCAGACATTCTTTTTTTTTCTTTTTGCCTTTTATCTAGAGCCACACCCGCGGCATATGGAGGTTCCCAGCCTAGGGGTCTAACAGGAGCTGTAGCTGCCGGCCTTCGCCACAGCCACAGCAACGCGGGATCCGAGCCGCGTCTGCAACGTACACCACAACTCACGGCAACGCCGGATCCTTAACCCACTGAGCAAGGCCAGGGATCAGGGATCAAACCCGCAACCTCATGGTTCTTAGTCGGATTCGTTAACCACTGAGCCAAGAAGGGAACTCCCCCAAAGCAGACGTTCTTAAAATTCACTTAGAAAATTTCAAAATATAGAAGAGACTTTGGCAGGTGGCAAATCAACTTAAATTTTTAATTTTTTAAAGTCATGGAGGTTACAGATTTTAAAATGACATGAACAATAATAATGCTTGCATCAAAAACGCAAAAGTGCTAAAAAAAAGGAAAAGAGGACTTTCATCTCTGATTAGTCCCCATAACTATAGACTATAACCTTCTCTACTTTTTCACATAGAAGAGATGATAGATAACACATACTCTTCAATTACTTTAACAAAGTGGAGGAGAAGTATGCAAAAAGCTAACATGTGCAATTTGTCCTAATATTCATTCACTTATTAAGTAAAAGAATAGCTATATTATCTGTTTCATTGGCTCAGTCTCAAAAAAAAAGATTAAGAAAACTATCAGCTAACAGCAAATCAAACAGACAAAAGAAAAGTTAAAACAGCAATAAATATCACAACTGTTATATAAACAAATTTTAAGAACTTTTAATAGGTCTAGATTTTAATTTAATAGCCTGAATTTTCAACTTCATGAAAAATTTATATTTAATTACTGAACTAACCAAAACACTCTTAATAAAAATCTTACATATGAGTTGATTATTCAAGCAAAAAATAAAAAGTAAAGTTAACATAAAAACCTAAAACGATGCAACCTAAATGTCCACTGACAGAGGAATGGATAAAGAAAATGTGGTACATACATACAATGGAATATTACTGAGCCATAAAAAAGAATGAAATAATGCCATTTTGAGCAACATAGATTAACCTAGAGATTATCAAACTAACTGAAATAAGACAGAGAAATAAAAATATCATATGATATCACTTATATGTAAAATCTAAAAAAAAATACAAAAGAACTGATTTACAAAACAGAAACAGACTCAATAGACTTCAAAAACAAACTTTCAGGTTACCAAAAGGGAAATGTGTGGGGAGGGACAAATTTGGAGTTTGTAATTAACATATACATACTTACTGTAATAAAATAGACAATCAACAAGGACCTACAGTATAACACAGGGAACTCTACTTAATATTCTGTAATAACCTACGTGGGAAAAGAATGGATATATGCATATGCATGACTGAATCACTCTGCTGTATACCTGGAACTAACACAACATTGTAAATCAACTATATTTCAATATAAAATAAAAATTAAATTTAAAAAAAGATGCCTCCAAAAAGAGGAAAAAAAACTAATAAGCACCAGCTGATTGGCATTAAAGTAGGAAAAGTAATCCCAAGAAACAGCACTGAAACTGGCCAGGGACAAATTAGAGAAAACAAGAGCAATACATATACTTATTCAAGAAATAAATATTCATTTAGCATCTGCAACATGAGTGAGGCAGACATGGTTGCTGCCCTACTACAGCACACATTCTCATAGGTGGAAACGATGTTAATCAAATAATTACACACAAGAATACGTAAATACAAGTTGAGAAATGTATTATAAGAGGCAAGTAAGAAACACTTTACGAGCATACTGAGGGGCCTAATTTGAACTGAAGAGTGAAGGAGGTGCTTTCAAAAGAACTGACATATTTAGAACAAGACTGAAAGGATAAATAACAGTAAGGTAGAGGAAACAGTATATATAATGCCGTGAAGCAAAAAAAAAAAAAAAGAGACCAATAAGCTAAGGAAAGTGGAATCAGTATGTGTAAAGTATGGTGAGAGAAAGAGAATACTAGAAGTTGGAAATGTAGCCAGAAGCTAGGTCACAGGTGATCTGTAGCCACTCTAAGAAGTTTAGATTCTAAAGTAAAAACAGCAATCTATTGAACTGTTAAACATACAAGTAATACTCAGTAAGTTTTCAAAAGATCATGATGACTGCTAACTGGAGGAAAAGTGGGGCAAGGCTGGAAGTAGAGAGATCTCTTAGGCAATAACCACAAAAGTTCAAAAATAAGATGATGGTACCTTAAGCTAGGATACTGACACAAGAGGTTGAGAGAGTTAGGTAAATACTCAGTTTATTTTGGAGGTAGAATTGATTGGATGACATGATGGAATGAATGTGGTTAAGGCAGGAGGTGAGACAAAAAGATATGACAAGCTGAAGTTTCTGGTGTGAGCAACTGAGTGGACAGTAACGATACCTACTAATGACGGAACTATCTGGGGAGATCAGGGAGTGTTCAGTTTGGGCTACAAAAATGAAAATATTTTTATGAAATATTCAAGAAGAGATACAAAAAGAGGTTGGAATCTAATTAAAGATCTGGACTAAATTCACGAAGTTAAGAAATATCATCAACCAAGTAGCAGTATATATAAAGTCACTGGAGCATGTAACATCATCTAGAATTTGGAGTGTAGGTTAAGAAAGGAAAAGGGTCTTGGCACAAATCCTAAACATTACAACATTTATGTACAGAGAAGGGTTGAAGAGAAGTGGGCAAAGGCATAAAGTAGCATTCAGAGAGCTATGAAAGAAATTAAGATAATGTATACCACAAAAGCAAAAGAAGAGAATGTTTCAAGAAAGGAAAATAACCATTTCTACTGGTATTATTAGGAATTCTTATAAAATAAAAACTTAAAAGTCTCTAATGAATCTGGCACCATTAGAAGTCACTGGTGTCCTTCCTCAGCAAGAGTAGTTTGAACAGCGAGCTAGAGACAAAGGTAGATGAAATGAAGATAGAGAATTAATGGAGAATTCCAGTTAAATGTGATTTGTGAGAAGCTCACTCAGAATATTAAGTCATCCCAATTATTCAGATTACCATTCCCCCTCAGCATTAAACATGTCACTCTAATCATTCAGATTATAACGGTATTTTACAGTTTTCTTTGTATAGGCCTTGAAACTTTCTTTCTGTATGTATTCTTGGTTGTTTTAGGTTTTCAATTACTATTAGTGGGTTGGTTGTTTTAAAAACCCTTTTGGAATTCCCTTTGTGGCTCGATGGATTAAGAACACGACACAGTGTCAGTGAGGATGCGGGTTAGATCCCTGGCCCCACTCAGTGGGTTAAGGATCTGGCACTGTAGCAAGCTGTGGGGTAAGCTTACAGCTGCAGCTCCGATTTGACCCCTAATCTGGGAATTTCCATATGCTGCAGGTACAGCTGTTAAAAAAAAAATTAAAAAACAAAACAAAACCCTTTTAAAGGAAACATGACTTTATCATATACATACACACAGATCTTGATAAGAGTGGCTGCTGTAAATAACAATTCACCATCTTCAGAAACATGAATGGATGATGCTTATTTACATTTTAATTTACTTTCTTATGTTTTTAATATTTTCACATTTTTGGAGTTCCCATCGTGGCACAGTGGGAACGAGTCCGACAAGGAACCATGAGGTTGCGGGTTCTATCCCTGGCATTGCTCAGTGGGTTAATGATCCGGCACTACGGTGAGCTGTGGTGTAGGTGGCAGACACAGCTTGGATCTGGAGTTGCTGTGGCTCTGGCATAGGCCGGCAGCCACAGCTCCGATTAGACCACTAGCCTGGGAACCTCCATGTGCCGCAGGTACGGCCCTAAAAAGACCAAAAAAAATTTTTTTTTCACATTTTTGTTTACATTTATTTCCGCAATTATCTCAACTAATTTTTCAGAATGAGATGTAACCTATGAGAAACAAACAATTCTAAATTAGCACAGCATATATTTTTATTTAATGGGTTTGCATTGCTCTGAGTACAGTATATATTAATAAGCAAAAAAAAAAAAAAAACATAACTTACCATCTCTGAACTAGAACTGAAACAACTATCTGTTGGCCTTGGAGAGTAACTGGTAGTTTGACTACTCTGTGAAGAATCAAGATCTGAAAATAAAATGTTTAATTTGTGAAGAATGATATTTATTAATATATGCATAGGCAGAAGACAGCAGCTAGTAAAATAAGTTTAGCTAAACATACTATAGAGCATTTTAAAGTGTGCCAAAGCCAAAACTAGTTGAGTTTCTGGATACTTGGCAGCTTGCATTTCTGATGGTATAATGGGTTTAGTCTACACAAAAAGGGTGTATATCTACAAGTAAAATAGGTGATGTAATATAAGGGAAGAAAGGAGAACAACATATTTTTTCTAATATATTAACCACTTTTTATGAACAAATAAATTTAAATAAATTTGCTAAATTTAAAGTGTCAATTTGCGGGAAGGAGGAATAAGCCAAGCTTATTAGGCACCAAAGATTTGCTAATCTAGTAAACAAAGCTTCGTCACACAATCAAAACTGTATTTAACTTATGATTTCGAAAGTGTAGAATTTTAAAGCCATTTATGAATTCAAAATAATACTAAAATATTATATAATCTATTGACATTTGATGCTGTCTGTGACACTGCTAAATTTAATTTTTAAAAAACTATTTCAAAAATCAACTCAAGGCAGTTCCTGTTGTGGCTCAGTGGTTAACGAATCCGACTAGGAACCATGAGGTTGCAGGTTCGATCCCTGGCATCACTAAGTGGGTTAAGGATCCAGCGTTGCCGTGAGCCGTAGGTTGCAGATGTGGCTCAGATCCTGCATTGCTGTGGCTGTGGCGTAGGCCGGCAGCTACAGCTCCTGTTAGACCCCTAGCCTGGGAACCTCCATATGCTGCAAGTGTGGCCCTAGAAAAGGCAAAAAGACATATAAAGAAACAAACAAACAAACAAACTCAAAATATCCAAAAGGTTATTCTTTCCTTATCTGCTTAACATGTTCTCTTAGGATTACAAGTTTAAAAATGCACCTAAGACGCAGGCCACAACTCCCTAGAATGCATAAATACTACAGACCAGCAACAGCTTCAACCATTCCTCTCCTTGTTTGTAAAAAGGATTTTCTATAAAGGAAAACAAAGCAAAAGATAATGGAAATCAAATAACATACCCTCCTATATGCAACAGACCATGAGGAGCATGTATTCATGCCTCAGATCAGAATCAGGCCTTCTGTAACAAAATCTAACCAAGAATCAGCTGAGAGGTAGAGAGAACTCAGTTACACTTAGCTCATCACTCCACAAGGAATTTACACTTTCACAAAGTGGGTTCTCCTCAACAGCAGAAAGTGAAGTCCAGAAAAGTGAACACCAGGATTTTACTAACAAAATGATCTAAGGGCATTCTTCCACAATAAGGTTCATTCAGGTCATAGGTCCAAGTAAATCCATAGCTATTAGTAGAGAAGACAAATGTCTGTTAAAATGAATTCTTACCTCTTAACAGTGTAAGAAAGTACATGTAGATTAAAGTATAAATTCAATACTTATCAAGTAATTTACCTTATATAAATCACTGTAACAGTTTTTAGGAAAACATGGTCATAATGCTCAAACTGTTCAGAATCTTGAGATGGAAAAATAGACATTTATTTTTTTTTTAATGGTCACAAAATTAGGTGCAACAATAGAAGTCATAGAAGGTACAAAAGCAGTAGAGATCTAACTGTGATGAGCTCTAGGGAAAGAGACTTGGTGAACAGAGAAAGCACAAATATAAAGAATGGAAAGAATGGGTTTTGGAAGATGAATAAACTCAAGAAAGACAAGAGGAAAAATAGCATATGGAATGGGGAAAAGAACATGTAAGAGCACACTTTCATATTAAATGAATTTTATACTGTCTACCAAGGCACATAATTGGGGATGAAACTGTATGAAAGCAGTAGATAAGTTAGGGGAGTAACCCAATACAAGTTATGAAGCAATGAAGATCTGCACTAAACCAGTGAGACTGGGATGGAAAAGAGGCAAGTGAATCAAATTTCAATAGAATTTTTCAACTAGCCTCAACTTTTACAAATAGACTTAAATATTTTTTGTGAATCTGGTGTAACATTAATAGGGAAATCTGAGAAAGACTGCATATGCACACACATACACAGTTTACAAACCAAGCTCACTTATAATACCAATGCAAAGAACTTACATATTAAAAAGTTTCAATTTAAAATTAAAAAATAGAAGCAGATCAAGATGGCAGAGGAGTAAGACGTCTCGCTCACCTTCTCCCACAAACATATACAAAAAACACATCTACATGTAAAACATCTTGCACAAAACATCTACTGAATGCTGGCAGAAGAACTTAAACCTCCAAAAAGGACAAGAAACTCCTGACATAACTGGGTAGAAGAAAAGGAAAAGAAAGAGAGAGACAGAGGAATCAGAACAGGACTAGCATTCCTGAGAGGGAGCTGTGAAGAAGAAAAGGAACCCTCATCCTGGGAAGCCACCTGACGGGGAGATCAGCCAAAACGAAGGGACCTCAAAGTCACTGAGAAAAGCATAGCAGCTGATCTAAGGAGGGCAAAGTAGAGTGAGAGCAGCACAGATCGTCTGAACCACCAGCCCAGACACCATAGCCTGAGACACTTGGGTGGGGGCTGGGTGCTGAGACTCAGACTCCGGATGTCAGTCCGGGGAGAGGACTGGGGTTGGCTGTGTGGGGTCAGCCTGAGGGGCTAAGGAGTGGTGTGCTTTGGGCTGGGAAGTGGAATGCCACGGTAGAGGGAACCCGGGAGAAGGTCTGGGCCAGCAGGAAAGGCAAAGCTTCATTGTTGTGGAGGGCAAGAGAGGAGGGACGGACCACCACAGGAATCTCCCTGTGCAAGTACGGGCTCTGAGAGGGCAAGGCAGTTCTGGCGCAGGCTACAGGTAGCAAGAAGCCACTTGCTCCAGCTACGGGAGACTGGGCGCTTCATGTCCAGGCTGCAGGTTGCTGGGCATGTCTTGTGTGGGCTGAGGGCAGCAAAGGGCTAAGTGCAATGTGGTGCCTCTTGTGTGATCTACAGGCAACAGGGACAGACTGCACAGTCTCGGAGGCCCGAGGGAGGAGAGGCCTGTCACCACTGGAGGCCTGTGAGTGGGCTCTGCCTGGAGGCCTGTGAGTGGGCTCTGCCTGCAGCCTGTGAGTGGGCTCTGCCTGCAGCCACCTCAAGGGTGGTCCAAAAAAAAAAAAGAGGGCACTGCAACCAAGCACCACAGTTTGTTGCTCTCAGGCCCCTGGGAACACACCTGCCCTGCAGCTGCTACACCCAAATGGGTGGTGCTAAGATGCTTGATCACTGTCCCCTCCCAAGACACTACAGCAAGGAACAGTTGGTGCAGAACCTCCTGTGTGGGCTAAGTGGGGTGGGGTGCTTCCTGCATGGTCTGCAGGTGGCGGGGGCAAACCACTGCAGTTATCACTGACTCCAGAGGTATAAGTGGCCCAAAGCCACTGGGGATCCCTGAACAAGAACCACTTGCAGCCTCAAACACCTCAGAGGGCACGACA
The DNA here is from genome assembly GCA_004024745.2 of Catagonus wagneri. NCBI lineage: Eukaryota > Metazoa > Chordata > Mammalia > Artiodactyla > Tayassuidae > Catagonus > Catagonus wagneri. The sequence continues at coordinate 813,296 of PVHT021183649.1, forward strand.
GAGGAGGACATTGCAAGGGAACACCACTGTTGTTGCTCTCACTCCCCTGGGAGCACACCCGCCCAGCTGCTGCCATTGCCAAACACTCTGGGCAGTGCCCAGATGCTTGATCACTGTCCCTTCCCAGGAACCCACAACTAGGAGCATCTAAGCCAGAGGAGGTGCTTCTTACGTGGTCTACAGGTGGAGGGGCAAACCATCAGAGTTATCTCTGACTCCAGAGGTAGTCATGGCCCACCACCACTAGGGGTCCGTGAACAGGCACCACTTGCAGCCCCGGTCACCTCAAAGGAACCATAGAGGTGGGCACTGAGACTGAACACCACCTATTTTTGCTTTTGCACCCCTGGGAGCACACCTGTTCCGCTGCTGCCACTGTCAAATGCTCCAGGCAGAGCCCACGTGATGGCTCTCTGTCACTTCCCAGGATCCTGCAACTAGGAGCAGCCTGTGTAGCATCTCCTGTGCAGACTAAGAGAGTCGGGGTGTTTCTTGTGTGGTCTGCAAGTGGCAGGGCAAACCACCAAAGTTATCACTGACTGCAGAGGTGAGTGTGGCCTGCTACCACTAGGGGTCCCTGAACAGGCAACATTTGCGGCTCCAGTCACATCAGAGGAGGACACAGAATTCACACACCCTGCTGCTGCCACTGCTAAATGCTCTGGGAACCTTGTCAATCTATGTAAGTCTCAATATCACTTCCCAGGGCCCTGCAACTAGGAGTACATAGCAGCACCTTCCTGCAGGTCCTTGCTGCTGTCAAGAGCCCAGCAACCAGGCACTGACCACTAGTTATACCCATTGCCTCCTTCTGCCTGGAAACACACTCAGCAGCCTGGGGATAACAGCCTGCTCACACCAAAGAGACAGCAAATATTCAAACTTCCACACCAAAAATAAATAGTAACCCCCCCACAAAATACAGAGGGGTGCTCTTCCATAGAAGTAGCCCCCCAACACCACAGTTTGGCTTCCCTAAACCCACAGAAAAGAAAAACCTAAGCAAGATGAAGAAGCTCAGAAACGATTCCCAGTTAAAGGAACAGGAGAATTTACCTGAAGTAGCAAACAATGAAACACACCTCTGCAGTCTGATACACGTTGAGTTCAAAAGGGAGGTAGTAAAAATACTGGCGGAAGTAAAGGCTGAATATGAACGAATTAAAAGAGGATTTAAAAAGTAATGCAGATTCCATTAGAAAGGAACTAGAAAAATAAGGAGGAACACAGAAAAAATAGAAAATTCATTTGCAGAGACACAAACTGAGCTAAAGGCACTAAAGAGCAGAATGAACAATGCAGAGGAACGAATTAGTGACTCGGAAGACAGAACAATCGAAAACACCCAATCGGGACAGCAGACAGAAAACCAAATGAAAAAACATGAAAGCAACGTAAGAGATCTATGGGATAATATAAAGCAGTCCAATCTACGCATAATAGGAATTTCAGAATGAGAAGAAAAAGAAAAGGGGATTGAAAATATATTTGAAGAAATTATGGCTGAAAACTTTCCAAATCCAAAGGAAACTGATATCAAGATACAGGAAGCACAGAGGGCCCCAAACAAGTTGAACCCAAAGAGGCCCACACCAAGACATATTATAATAAAGATGGGAAAAGTTAAAGACAAAGAGGATTCTAAAGGCAGCAAGAGAAAAGTAAAGCGTTAATTATAAGGGAACCCCCAGAAGGCTATCAGCTGATTTCTCTACAGAAACACTACAGGCCAGAGGGAGTGGCAAAATATAAAGTTCTGTAAGGAAAAAAATTGCAGCCTAGAATAGTCTATCCAGCAAGAATATCATTTAAAAGAGATGGGAAAATAATTTCTCCAACAAACGAAAGCTACAAGAGTATAGCAATACTAAACCCATTCTAAAAGAAATACTAAAAGCTCTTCTCCAAATAAAAAATAGGATGGAGAAAACCACAACTGGAAAGCAATTACCTAAATAAGCCACCATACAGATCTAAATGAGGAAAAAAAAATTACTGTAAAAGCAAGGAACAGCAAAAGGATACACATGAAGATGTTTAAAAAGGACTACAAAATCATAGAATGTGGGGAAGGAAAGTAAGAAAATATAGATTTATTTTTTAAATAATATGTTTAAGCCTATATGACTTATCAGGCTAAAGTAAGCAGACACAGGAAGGGGTTAACATACTTGAAAATCAGGGCAACCACAAATCAAAACCAAACATTACATTCACAAAAACTAAAAAGAAAAGAACTCAAGCATAAAATAAATGGAAATCATCCAACCAAAAAAAGAAAGGAAGAGAAATATTGAATCAACTGGAAAACAAGGTTTAAAATGGCAATAAATACATAGCTATCAATAATTACCTTAAATGTCAATGGACTGACTACTCCAATCAAAAGACACAGAGTGTGACTTCCCGTCGTGGCACAGCAGTTAACGAATCTGACTAGGAACCATGAGGTTGCGGGTTTGATCCATGGCCTTGCTCAGTGGGCTAACAATCCGGCATTGCCGTGAACTGTGGTGTAGGTTGCAGACGCAGCTCGGATCCCACATTGCTATGGCTGCAGTGTAAGCCGGTGGCTGTAGCTCTGATTAGACCCCCTAGCCTGGGAACCTCCAAGTGCCGCAGGTGCGGCCCTAAAATGACAAAAAGGCAAAAAAAAAAAAATACAAAAGACATAGAGTGGCTGATTGGATAAAAAAGCAAAAACCTACTATCAGCTGTCTACAAGAGACTTACCTTATGGCAAAGGACACATAGAGATTGAAAGTGAGGGGATGGCAAAAGATATTTCATGCCAATGGACAAGACAGGAAAGCACAAGTTGCAATCCTCATGTCGGACAAAACAGACTTTAAAATGATGGCCATAAAGAACGACAAAGAAGGACACTACTTAACGGTAAAAAGATCCATCCAAGAAGAGGATATTACAATCATCAATATATATACCCCTAATATAGGAGCAACCAGATACCTACAACAAATACTGACAGACATAAAATGAAAAATTGATGAGAATACAATCATAGCAGGAGACTTTAACACCCCACTCACACTAATGGACAGATCCTCTAGACAGAAAATCAATAAGGCAACAGAGATCCTAAATCACACAATAGAAAAGTTAGACTTAAACGACATTTTCAGGACATTACATCAAAAAAAATCAGAATATACATTCTTCTCAAGTGCACATGGAACATTCTCAAGGACTGATCACATACTGAGGCACAAAGCTAACTTTAACAAATTTAAGAGTTCAGAAATTATGTCAAATCCCTTCTCTGACCACAGTGGCATGAAAGTAGAAATCAACCACAGGAAAAGAAATGAGAAAAAACTAACTACGTGGAGTCCAAACAACATGCTACTAAAAAACCAATGGGTCAGTGAGGAAATCAAGAAGGAAATTAAAAAATACCTGAAGACAAATGAGAATGAAGACACAACCATTCAAAATCTGTGGGATGCCGCAAAAGCAGTGCTCAGAGGGAAGGTCATAGTAATACAGGCCTTCATCAAAAAAGAAGAAAAATCTCAAATCGACAACTTAACCCATCACCTAGATGAATCAGAAAAAGAACAAATAAAACCTAAAGTCAGCAGAAGGAAGGAAATTATAAAGATCAGAGAGGAAATCAATAAAATAGAGATTCAAAAAAACAGAAAAAAGTCAACTAAGACCAAGAGCTGGTTCTCTGACAAGGTAAACAAGATGGACAAACCTCTGACGAGACTTACCAAGAAGAGAAGAGAAAAAAATCAAATAAACAAAATAAGAAATGAAAAAGGAGAAATCACAACGGACACTGCAGAAATATAAAAAAAAAACATAAGAGAATACTATGAACAACTGTATGCCAACAAATTTGACAACCTAGAAAAAACGGACAACTTTCTAGAGACTTAACAGCCTGCCAAAACTGAATCAAGAAGAAACAGATCAACTGCACTGATCACTAGAAATGAAACTGAATATGTAATAAAAACAATCCCTACAAATAAAAGTCCAGGACCAGATGACTGCATAAGTGAATTGCACCAAGCACACAGAGAGGAACTCATACCTGTCCTCAAACTTTTTCAAAAGGCTGAAGAAGAAGGAACACTCCCAAAGACATTCTATGATGCCACCATCACCCTAATACCAAAACCAGACAAAGAGACCATGAAAAAAGAAAAACTATAGGCCAATATCTCTGATGAATACAGATGCAAAAATTCTCAACAAAATTTTAGCCAACCGAATCCAACAATATATAAAAAAAGATCATACACCACAACCGGGATTCATCCCAGGTTCACAAGGATGGTTCAACGTACACAAAGGTATCAACGTACACCACATTAACAAAAGAAAAGTCAAAAACCACATGATCATCTCAATAGATGCAGAAAGCATTTGACAAAATCCAACATCCATTCATGATCAAAACTCATACCAAAATGGGTACAGAGGGAACATAACATAATAAAAGCCATTTACAACAAACCCACAGCAAATATAATACTCAATGGAAAAAGGCTGAAAGCCTTCCCACTAAAATCTAGAACAAAACAAGGATGCCCACTCTCACCACTGTTATTAAACATAGTATTGGAAGTCCTAGACACAGCAATCAGACAAACAAAAGTAATAAAAAGTATCTAAATTGGAAGAGAAGAGGTAAAATTGTCACTGTATGCAGATGACATGATACTATATACAGAAAACCCTCAAGAGTCAACAAAAACTACTCGAACTGATCAACAAATTCAGCAAAGCAGCAGCATATAAGATTAACATTCAGATATTAGTAACATTTCTGTATACTAAAAATGAAATGTTAGAAAAGGAATGCAAAAATACCTTTTAAAATTGCACCCCAAAAAATCAAACACCTGGAAATAAACCTGATCAAGGAGGTAAAAGACATATGCTGAGAACTAGAAAACATTAATCAAGGAAATTAAAGATGATGTAAAGAAATGGAAAGATATTCCATGCTCCTGGGTTGGAAAAATTAATATTGTAAAAATGGCCATACTATCCAAAGCAATATACAGATTCAATGCAATCCCTATCAAATTACCCCTGACATTTTCACAGAACTAGAACAAATAATCCAAAATTTTATATGGAACCACAAAAGACCCAGAACTGCCAAAGCAATCCTGGGGAACAAAAACCAAGCAGGAAGCATAACTCTCCCAGACTTCAGGCAACATTACATATCAACAGTAATTAAGACAGCAATACCAGATGGCACAGATGTGAAGAAACTTGGAACCCTGAATGTAGAACGGTGTAACTGATACGGAAAACAGTATGAATATTCTGCAAAAATTTTTAAATACAATTTCCATATGATCCAGCAATCCCATTTCTAATGATACATCCCAAAGAACTGAAAACAGAATCTTGAAGAAGTATTTGCACATCTATTGTTCATTGCAGTATTACAACAGCCAAGAGGTGGAGGCAACCTAAATGTCTATCAACAAATGAATGGATACAGAAAATGAGGTTTATATAAACAATGGGCTATCATTCAGCATTTTTAAAATAGAAGGAAAATCCCATTATATGCTACAACACGGATGAACCTTGACAACTTTATGCTAAGTGAAATACGTAAAAAAAAGTCAAATATGGTATGACTCTACTTACGTAAGATAGCTAAAATATTCAAACTCAAAGAAACAGAATAGGGGTTGCCAGAGGCTGGGGAGAAGGAAAGGCATACTCTACCACTGGAAATGTTCGGAAGGGTAAATTTTATGCTATGTGTTTTGGTTACAATAAAAAAAGGTATGTAAAGAAAAAATAATAATAATTTCCACAGATGCCAAGAGTCACTTTTCCTCAAATTACTGATTGACTCAAAATCACCTCTTAAAAAACTCAATGAAATAATCAACACACATGTGCCTAAGCACAAAATCCAGACTTTCAATGTAGAAACATCAGGTGTGTATTCACACTAATTAGCAACAAAAACAACAAAAGTATCTCTGGCTAAATCTCACAAGATACGTGCAGAATCTACTTAAGGAAAACTTTAAAGTACATAAAGGAGTTTTAAACAATTATTAAAGGTACAAAATTAGACTGAATTAATAAAAAACATATCCTTATTCTAAGATAGGACTACTAAACATCATTAGGGTGACAACTCATATTTACTTAATATATACATTTAATATTTTCCTGATAAAAATTAAAACATTTCCTTGGAGTTATACAACTTGATTTTAAAGTTTATATGTAAAAATAATCCAAAATTGCCAGAAAAATTCCTTTAATGGTGCAAAGGGAAAGCCAAACTTCCTAAAGTTAACATGGGTAAGACATGAAGGTCATTTCACAAATGAAATTGGATGGCCAATGAACCTAATCAAAAATGGGAAATATAAATTTGAACTACAATGAGCTATCACACTGCCAACAAGGATAAAAAGCTGATCTAAGAGTTCCCGTCATGGCTCAGTGGTTAACAAACCTGACTAGTAACCATGAGGACTCAGCTTCGATACCTGGCCTCCATCAGTGTGTTAAGGATCTGGTGATGCCATGAGCTGTGGTGTAGGTCCGAAGACGCAGCTCGGATCCCGCATTGCTGTGGCAGCTACAGCTCTGATTTGACCCCTAGCCTAGGAACCTCCATGTGCTGCAAGTGCAGCCCTCAGAAGACTGGAGAAAAAAAAAAAAAGAAAAAAAAACAAATAACAAAAACCTGACCCAGAGTTAGTGAGAATGTATAAAAACTAAGCCTCTCACCTACTGCTGGTCAGAGTTTAAATTGGCACATCTACTTGGAAAACAATTCTGCATTACCCAAAAGAGTGCATATTATATGTATTAACGAATTCTACTTCTAGAATTATATCCTACAGGAAATTTTTATACATGTGTGTCAGGAGAAATGTCAAGAATTGCCAACGTAGTATTGTTAATCACGGCAAAATATGTAAAGCAACCTAAATAATCATTTCCAGAAGATGCACAAATCGTGCTATATTTGCATAATAGAAAGCTGTATAGAAAAAAGAAACAAAGAAATGAACAAGAGTTACAAGTATCAGAGTGGATGAACAAAAAAAAAGGTAAGTTCCAGAAAAATAGTTGCCTCAATTTCAGAAAGGTTAAAACCAAGCAATTAGAAAGGTTTTGTGATATCACACACAAAAAATTCAGGATAAAATTACCTATAGGGGGCAGGATAAGAAATGGAACTAAGAAGCTATACAAAAGAATTGATTATGTATTATTTCTTAGAGCTACAAGCTAAGGACAAGGGTATCTGGGTTTTATAATTATTATTCACTAAGTTGTACATATATATTGTATATACTCATCTATAACATTTTATAGAAAATGAAATTAATTTTAAAGAGCCGATTGTACTACTATTATATTTTAAGATATCTATAAAACACATTTGCTGGCAAAAATCTATAAACTATTTAAAATCTAACCAATTTACATTTCAATATTAATTTTTTAAAAGAAAAAATTCACTTATAGTTATACTGACAGGTTTTCCTAGCAGATGTTGCCCCGCCTTTTAAAGAAAACATTCCTCCTTCTTTCATCAGAATCTAGAAGAAAAACAAAAGTTTAACAATTCTTAAGTACATACAATAATATCCCCTTTTAACCATCAAATCATCTTACAGCATTCTTCTTTCATATTACTTTAACAGATGATTTTAAAACTACAAAGAAAAATTTTCCTGTGATAAACAATATAATGAAAGAAAACTCAAACTAATTTAGAAACAAGCAACACAATAGACATTTGCCACAAACGGATTGCTGACAAAAAAGGAAAGTCTTCAAGTAATCTTGGTAAATGCAGTTGAAATAAGACAAATATATTACAGTAAGCTGAAGATCTAACTTGCTATTTTTTCTCCAATTTTTACACTGGATATTAGCTCATTAATTGTCAGTTTTTTTTAACAACTAATTTTTATTTTTTCTATTATAATTGGTTTAGTGTTCTATCAATCAATTTTCTACTGTACAACAAAGTGCCCAAGTCATATATATATGACACACACACACACACACATTCTTATTCTCACATTATCTTCCATCATGCTCCATCACAAGTGAATAGACAGAGTTCCCAGTGCTATACAGCAGGGTTTCCTCACCCCCCCCACCAGCAACCACAAGTCTGTTCTCCAAGTCCATGAGTTTCTTTTCTGTGGAAAGTTTCATTTGTGCCATATATTAGATTCCAGATATAAGTGATATCATATGGTATTTGTCTCTTTCTGACTTACCTCACTTAGTATGAGAGTCTCTAGCTCCTTCCATGTTGCTGCAGATGGCATTATTTTGTTCTCTTTTATGGCTGAGTAGTATTGCATTGTGTATGTATATCACATCTTCTTAATCCATTCATCTGTCGATGGACATTTAGGTTGTTTTCACGTCTTGCCTATTGTGAACAATGCTGCAACGAATATATGGGTGCATGTGTCTTTTTCAATGAAAGTTTTGTCTGGATATATGCCCAAGAGTGGGATGGTATGGCAGTTCTATATTTAGTTTTCTGAAGTACCTCCATGCTGTTTTCCATAATGGTTATACCAAATTACATTTCCACCAACAGAGTAGGAGGGTTCCCTTTTCTCCACACTCTCTCCAGCATTTGTGATTTGCAGACTTGTTAATGATGACCATTCTGACTGGTGTGAGGTGGTACCTCACAGTAATTTTGATTTGCATTTCTCTAATAATCAGTGATGTTGAACATTTTTTTCATGCTCTTGTTGGCCATCTGTATATCTTCTTTGGAGAAGTGTCTATTGAGATCTTTTGCCCATTTTTCAATTGGGTTGTTGGCTTTTTTGCTCTTGACTTGTATAAGTTGTTTGTGTATTTTAGAGACTAAGCTCTTATCAGTTGCATTATTTGAAATTACTTTCTTACATTCCTTAGGTTGTCTTTTTTTTTTTAATGGTTTCCTTTGCTGTGCAAAAGTCTTGTCTGTTTGACTAGGTCCCATTGGTTTATTTCTGTTTTTATTTCAGTTGCTTTGAGAGACTGACCTAACATTTGTCAGATTGATGTCAGAAAATGTTCTGCCTATGTTCTCTTCTAGGAGTTTCATGGTGTCTTGTCTTACATTTAAGTTTTTAAGCCATTTTGAGTTTATTATTGGCATGATGTGAGAATTTTTCCCAGTTTCGTTGATTAGAAACCTATAGAACTGGACAGCTACATGTAAAAGAAAGAAATTAAAACATTCTCTAACACCATACACAAAAATAAATTTGAAGTGCTTTAAAGACCTAAATGCAAGGCCAAATACTATAAAACTCCTATAGGAAAATATAGGCAGAACACTCTTTGACATAAATCACAGCAATACCTTGTTTGATCCACTTCCTAGAATAATAAAAATAAATCAATTGGACCCAATTAAACTTAAAAGCTTTTGCAAAGCAAAGGAAACCATTAAAAAAAGGAAAGAAAAGACAACCCACAGAATGGGAGAAAATTTTTGCAAACAAAGTGACTAACAAGGGATTAACCTCCAACATACACAAATATCTCATGGAGTTTTATGTCAAAAAAACAAAAAACTAACCAAAAAATGGGCCAAAGATCTAGACAGACATTTCTCCAAAGAAGACAGACAGATGGCTAAAAAAACACGAAAAGACGCTCAACACCACTATCTATTGGAAAAATGAAAATCAAAACTGCAATGAGATATCACCTCACAATGATAAGAATGGCCACCATCACAAAGTCAACAAACAATAAATGTTAGCAAGGGTGTGGAGAAAAGGGAACCCTCTTACACTGTATGTGGGGATGTAAATTGGTGCAACAACTATGGAAGACAGTAGGGAAGTTCCTAAAAACTAAATACAGAATTACCATATGATGAGTTCCCATCATGGCTGAGTGGAAACGAATCTGACTAGCATCCATGAGGATTCAGGTTCAATCTCAGGCATTGCTCAGTGGGTTAAGGATCCGGTATTGCCATGAACTGTGGTACAGGTCTGATAGCTCTGATCCTGTGTTGCTGTCACTCTGGTGTAGGCCAGTGGCTACAGCTCCAATATAAACCCTATTTTGGGAATCTCCATATGCTGTGGGTGCAGTCCTAAAAAGACAGAAAAAAAAAGGAACTACCATATGATCCAGTAATCCCATTCCTTGGCATCTATCCACAGAGAATCATAATTCTCAGACACATGCACCCCAGTGTTCACTACAGCACTATTTACAATAGCCCAAGACAGGGAAAGCAACTTAAAAGTCCATCAACAGAGAAATGGATAAAGAAGATGTGGTACATATGTACACTGGACTATTTCTTAGCCATAAAAAAGAATGAAATAATGGCATTTGCAGCAACATGGATGGACCCAGAGATTATCATGCTGAGTGAAGTAAGTCAGAGAAAAATATGTATCATATGATATCAGTTATAAGTAGAATACAATAAAAATGATACAAAAGAACTTATTAATAAAAAGAAACAGGAGAACCTACTGTGGCTCAGGAGTAATGAATCCAACTCGTATCTGTAAGGATGCAGGCTTGATCCCTGGCCTCGCTCAGTGGATTAAGGATCTGGCATTGCCATGAGCTGTGGTGTAAGTCATAGACGCACCTAGGATCCTGCGTAGTGTAAGTCAGCAGCTATAGCTCCAATTTGACTCCTAGCCTGGGAACGTCCATATGCCGCAGGTTGCAGCTCTGGAAGAGAAAAAAAAAAAAGAAAACCAAAAAATAAAATAAAATTCCTAACTCCTATGTATTCTGGCTCTTCCCTTACCTCTTCAGAATAGTCTCTCAAAGCTATCTGAGAGGCTGTCTCCTGGTCTTAAGTCCTTATTATGTCTGCAATAAAACATAATTCTCAGCATTTAGATTGTGCATATTTTAGTCAGTAGACATCAGTGTCTCCCAGAAAAAAAGCTTTATGTACACATATGGCACCTTGACTTTAGAGGCCACTGCCCAGAGGACACTTCCTTTGATAGACTGGGTCTTGTGTTCAGCAGAGCTTGTGTTCATAGGCTCAGCGTGGTTGGCAGCAAAGAAACAGTTCTTAACTGGATATCACATCAGGGCTCAGTACAGAGTAAACAGACAAAAATTCTGATCTCAAAGTCTTCTCACAAGAGGTATACATGCATACTTTAAAAGCTGTTGCCTCAGAGTCCAGCTTCCAATGAGACTGAATCTAGGTGTTGACTGAAATCCTACCCTGTGGGAAACTGGCAGGTTTTGGCACATCCTCAACTGGGAGCAAATAAAAATTGAGGAGGCTGCTTGGACAATCACAAAGGTTTGAGACAACAAAGACATAGGACAGGGTTAAAACATTCTTTTCCTAAACAAGGCCACTCTTTCAAAACTAGGAGAGGTGGATGCTTTATCTAAATCATGAAAACCAATAAAGAGAGTCAAAGAAAATAAAGAAAGAGAGGAATATATTCCAAATGAAATACAAGATAAAGCTTCAGAAAAAGACCTTAATAAAATGCAGATAAACGATTTGCCTGTTAGGAGTTCAAAATAATGGTCATAAAATCGCTCACTGAAGTAGGGGAACAAAACATGAATACAGTGAGAATTTCAACAAAGGAAAAGAAAATATAATAAAACATCAAACAGAACACAGAGCAGAAGAATACATAACTAAACTGGGAAATACAATTGAAAAGCTCAACAGAACTTAAGCTAAAGAAATGATCACAAGACTTAAAACATGAAAATGAATTTATCCTATCAGAGCTGCTAAAATGATAAAGGAATGTGAAAGTATGAAGCATAATGGGACTTAAGGGAAAATAACAGGGGAACCAATGTTAACATTATGAGTCGCAAAATGAGAAGAAAGAAGGCAGAGAAGGATTGGAGCTCATCTTCTCTCATAAAACCAACAAAATTGCAACCAACTGCTGAACAACCTTCAACCAAATGGACTACAAACTTTTAAAAAAGACATCCTTGACTCGTGATGATTTATGTACACCTATAATTGAAATAAAATCCATTAAGAATAAATAAATAAATAAATAAATAAATAAATAAGATATCCTACTCAAGAAAACAAAGAGGAGGCCACATCAAGGCGGTAGGATGGGCAATTATGCAATATAAGCAACCCCATACCTGCTGGGTGGGCAGCCCATAGACTGGAAAATAACTGTATCACAGAGACTCACCTACAGGAGTGAGAGTTCTGAGCCCCATGCCAGGTCCCAACACCTGCGGATCTGGCCTTGGGAGAAGGAGACCCTGGAGCATCTGTCACTGAAGGCTTGTAAGGCTTGTGCTCAGGCACTCAAAGGGGACTGGGGGAAACAGAAACCCCATTCTTGAAAGGCGCACACAGGTCTTCATGTGCACTGGGTCCCAGGACAAAGCAGAGGGTCCATAGGAATCTGGGTCAGACCTGACTGCAGTTCTTGGAGGATCTCCTGGGAAAACAGGGGTAACTGTGGCTTACTGTGGGGGAAGGACATTGGAGGCAAAGGTCTCAGGAATCTTCATCAGCACATGTTCCTCTAGAGGTGGTCATTTGGGAAAATCTGGCCCCATCCATCAGTGCTGAGAATCCCCAGGCCGAACAATAATCCAGGTGGGATCACAGCCCCACCCATCAGTAAACACATGCCTAAAGACCGGTCCCCCCAGGCACGCAGCCACCTCTAATATCACCCAGAAACAAAGTCGCACCCACCAGAGGGATAAAAAGCAGCTCCACCTACATGGTGGGCAGGCATCAGTCCCTCCCATCAGGAAGTCTACAGCAAGCTCTGGTACCAATTTCAGCCATAAGGGGGGAGGGTATCAGAAGCTAGAAAGGCTACAACTCTACTGTCTGCAAAAAGGAGACCACACCAAAAACCTATAAAAATGAAAAGGCATAGAACTATAACTTAGACAAGGGAGCAAGAAAAAAAAAAAAAAACAGCTAAGTGATCTGGACATTATCAGCCTCCAGGAAAAAGACTTTAGACTTGTGATGCTCAAGATGATGCAAGACACTGAAAATAAACTGGAGGCAAAGACCGATAATTTAGGGCAAACACTGAGCAAAGAAATACAAAATTTAAAACTTAAGCAAGCAGAGATGCAAAATACAATAACTGAAATAAAAAATTCATTAGAGGAGTTCCTGTCATGGCACAGTGGAAACAAATCCAACTAGGAACCATGAGGTTGCGGGTTCGATCCCTGGCCTTTCCCAGTAGGTTAAGGATCTGGCATTGCCATGAGCTGTGGTGTAGGTCACAGACACAGCTCAGATCTGGCATTGCTGTGGCTGTGGCATAGGCTGGCACATACAGCTCCGATTAGACGCTAGGCTGGGAACCTCCATATGCCACAGGTGCAGCCATAAAAGGACAAAAAGACAAAAAAAAATTCACTAGAAGCAACCAAGAGCACAATATAGGAGGCAGAAGAATGAATAAGAAAGGTGGACAGACTAGTGGAAATCACTGATGTGGAGCAGAAAAGAGGAAAAAGATTGAAAAGAAATGAAGACAGTCTCAGAGAACTCTGCGACAAAGTTAAATGCACTAACATCAGTATTATTGGGCTGCCAGAAGGAGAAAGAGAGAAAGGGACAGAAAAAATATTTGAAGAGATAATAGCTGCAAACTTACCTAATATGGGAAAAGAACGCAACTCCAGGAAGCACGAGTACCATGTAAAATAAACCCAAGGAGAAACACCCTAAGACACATATGAATGAAACTGAACAAAATTAAAGACAGAGAAAATTCTGAAAACAGCTAGGGAAAAGAAATACATACATACAAGGAAACCCCAATAAAGTTATTAGCAGATTTTTCAGCAGAAACTCTGCAGGCCAGAATGGAGTGGCATGATATACTTAAAGGGATGAAAGGAAAAAATATCCAACCAAGATTACTTTAACCAGCAAGGCTCTCATTCAGATTTGAAGGGAAAATCAAAAGCTTCACAGAGAAGTAAAAGCTAAGAGAATTCAGCACCACTAAATCAGCTTTACACCAAATACTAAAGGAACTTCTCCAAGCAGAAAAGAAAAAGGCCACAACCAGAAACAAAAATACCACAAATGACAAAGCTCACCAGTAAAGGCATATATGCAGTAAAGGTAGGAAATCATCCACGCACAAATATGCTACCCAAACCAGAAATCACAAGAAGAGGAGGGTACAAATGCAGGAAAATGGAGATGCACTTGTGATTAAGAGACAAACAACTTAAAGCAATCTCATTTACATATATAGACTCCTATATCAAAATTTCAGCATAACTGCAAACTAAAAATCTACAATTGATTCACACACAAATAAAAAAAAAAGCAACTCAAATAAAACACTAAAGATAGTCATCAAATCACAAGAGGAGAGAACAAAAGAAGGGAAGAAAAAGAGCAACAAAAACAAATCCAAAACAGCTAACAAAATGGCAATAATAAGAACATACACATCAGGAGTTCCTGTCGTGGCTCATTGGTTAACGAATCCAACTAGGAACCATGAGGTTGCAGGTTCTATCCCTGGCCTCGCTCAGTGAGTTAAGGATCTGGTGTTGCCATGAGCAGTGATGTAGGTCACAGACCTAACTCCAATCCCACGTTGCTGTGGCTGTGGTGTCAGCCAGCGGCTACAGCTCCAATTAGACCCTTAGCCTGGGAACCTCCATATGCTGCGGGTAAGGCCATAAAAGGACAAAAAGACAATAAAAAAAGAAAATACACATCAATAATGACCTTAAACATAAATGCACCTAATGCCCCAAGCAAAAGACATAGACTGGCTGAATGGATACAAGAACAAGACCCCTGGTATATGCTGCCTTCAAGAGACCCACTTCACTTCTAGGGACACATACAAATTGAAAGCGAGAGGATGGAAGAAAATAGTCCATGCAAAGGGGAATCAAAAGATAGCTAGAGTAGCAATACTCATATCAGACAAAATAGACCTTAAAATGAATACTATTACAAGAGACAAAGAAGGACAGTACAGAATGATGTGGTATAGGTTGCAGACATGGCTCGTATCTAGCATTGCTGTGGCTGTGTGCACACCTGTAGCTGTGGTTCCAATTAGACCTCTAGCCTGGAAACTTCCATGTGCTGCGGGTTCGGCCCTAAAAAGAAAGAAAAAAGAAAGGAAATCAACAAGGAAACACAGGTCCTAAATGAAGCATTAGACCAGATGGAGTTAATATTTTATAGGACATTCCATCCAAAAGCAGCAGAATACACATTCTTCGCACATGCACACAGAACACTCTCTAGGACTGATCACATTCTAGGCTACAAATCAAGCCTCGGTAACTTTAAGAAAATTCAAATCATATCAAGCATCTTTTCCGACCACAATGTTACATGACTGGAAATCAACAAGAAAAAAACTGAAAAACTCAAAATTGTGGAGACTAAACAACATACTACTAAGCAACCAATGGATCACTGAAGAAATCAAAGAGGAAATTAAAAAATACCTAGAAGTAAATGACAACAAAGATACAACACTCCAAAACCTATGGGATGCAGCAAAAGTAGTTCTAAGAGGTAAGTTTACAGCAATACAAGCCTACCTCAGGGAATAAGAAAAAGCTCATGTAAACAACCTAGCTTTACATCTAAAGCAGCTGGAGAGAGACGAACAGACAAGACATAAGTTAGCAGAAGGAAAGAAATAATAAAGATCAGGGCAGAAATAAATGAAATAGAAATGAAGAAAACCACAGAAAAGATCAATGAAATGAAAAATCGGTGCTTTGAAAAGATCAACAGAATTGATAAACCCTTAGCCAGACTTATCAAGAAAAAGAGAGAAAGCTGAAATTAGCAATGAAAAAGGAGAATTTACAATGGACATCACAGAAATACAAAAGATCATAAGAGACTACTACATGCAACCATATGCCAATAAAACGGACAACCTAGAAGAAATGGACAAATTCTTAGAAAAGTACAATCTTCCAAGACTAAATCAAGATGAAACAGAAAACATGAATGGACCAATTACAAGCACTGAAATGGAAACTGACTAAAAACAACAAACAAAAGTCTAGGACAAGATGTCTTCACAGGCAAATTCTCTCAAACATTTAGAGACGAGCTAATAACAGCTATCTTTCTGAAACTATTCCAAAAAATTGCAGAGGAAGGAACACTGCCAAACTCATTCTAGAAGGCCACCATCACCCTGATACCAAAACCAGACCAAAAAAATCACAAAAAAAGAAAATTTCAGACCACTATCTCTGATAAACATAGGTGCAAAAATCCTCAACAAAATACTAGCAAACTAAATACAACAATTCATTAAAAGGATTGTACGTCATGATCAAATGGACTTATCCCAGCGATGCAAGGATTTCTCAATATCCGCAATTAACAAACTGAAGAATAAAAACCTTATGATCCTCTCAACAGATGCAGAAAAAGCCTTTGACAAAATCCAACACCCATTTCTGATAAAAACCCTCAGAAAGTGGGCATAGAGGGCTCCTACTTCAATATAATAAAGGCCATATATGACAAACCCAGAGCTAACATCATTCTCAATGGTGAAAACCTGAAAGAATTTCCACAGAGATCGGGAACAAGACATGGATGTCCACTCTTGCCACTACTATTCAACATAGTTTCGGAAGTCCAAGAACAAAAAGAAATAAAAGGAATCCAAATTGGAAAGGAAGGAGTAAAACTATCGCTGTCAGCAGATAACATGATACTATACCTAGAAGGTCCTAAAGATGCTACCAGAAAACTGTCAGAGCTCATCAAAGAATTTGGCAAAGTCACAGGGTACAAAATTAGTACACAGAAATCAAATGCATTTCTACATACTAACAATGAAAGATCAGAAAGAGAGATTAGGGTAACAACCCCATTTACCATCGCATCAAAAAGAAAAATACTTAGGAATAAACGTACCTGAATAGACAAAAGACCTGTACTTTGAAAACTGTAAGACACTGATGAAAGAAATAAAAAATGACACAAACAGATGGAAAGACACACCATGCTCTTGGACTGGAAGAAGTAACATTATCAAAATGACTGTACTCTCCAAGGCAATCTACAGATTCAGCGCAATCCCTATCGAATTATCAAGGACATTTTTCACAGAACTGGAACAAAATATCTTAACATTTGTTTGGAAGCACAGAAGACCCAGAATAACCAAAGACATCCTGAAAAAGAAAAATGGAGCTGGAGGAATCAGGCTTCCTGACTTCAGACTATACTATCCCTGACTGTAAAGCTAGAGTCATCAGAACTGTATGGTACTGACACAAAGACAAAAGTACAGATCAGTGGAACAGGATAGAAAGCCTAGAACTAAACCCGCATACCTACAGTCAACTAATCTATGACAAAGGAGGCAAAAGTATACAATGGAGAAAAGACACTCCCTTCAATAAGTGGTGCTGGGAAAACTAGACAGCTGCCATGTAAAAGAATGAATTTAGAACACTTCCCAACATCATACTCAAAAATAAACACAAAATGGATTAAAGACCTAGATATAAGACCAGATACTATAAAACTCTTAGAGGAAAACAGGCCAAACACTCTCTGACATAAAGCCACAGCAGTATCTTCTCCTAAGATGCACCTCCTAGAGTAATGACAATAAAAACAAAAATATACAAATGGGACTTAATGAAACATAAAAGTGTCTGCACAGCAAAGGAAACCCTAAATAAAACAAAAAGACAATCCACAGAATGGGAGAAAATATTTCCAAATGAAGTGACTGACAAGGGATTAATCTCCAAAATTTATAAACACCTTCCTCAGCTCAATACCAAAAAAACAAACAACCCCATCAAACAATGGGCAGAAGATCTAAATAGATAATTCTCCAAAGAAGACATACAGTTGGCCAAAAAACACATGAAGAAAAGACGTTGCACTAATTATTAGAGAAATGCAAATCAAAACCACTATGAGGTACCACCTTACACCAGCCAGAATGGCCATCATCAAAAAGGCCACAAATAGCAAATGCTGGAGAATGTGTAGAGAAAGGGAACCCTATTACACTGTTGGTGGGAATGCAAACTGGTGCAATCACTGTGGAAAACAGTATGGCGAGTCCTCAGAAAACTCAAAATAAAATTACCATTTGGATCCAGCAATCCCACTCCTGGCACCTATCCAGAGAAAACCATGACTTGAAAAGATACATGTACTCCAATGTTCATTGCAGCTCTCTATACAATAGCCAAGATATGGAAACAACTAAATGTCCATCAACAGAGGAGTGGATAAAGAATGGTGGTACATATACACAATGGAATATTACTCAGTCATTAAAAGGGAAGAAATAATGGCATTTGCAGCCACATGGATGTACCTAGAAATTATCATGCTAAGTGAAGTTAGTCTGACAGTGAGACACCAACATCATATGCTATTACATGTGGAATCTAAAAAAAGGACACAATGAACTTCTTTGCAGAACAGATACTGACTCACAGACTTTGAAAAACTTATGGTTTCCAAATGAGACAGGTTAGGGGGTGAGGGGATACGCTGCGGGTTTAGGATGGAAATGCTACGATATTGGGTTGTGATGATGGTTGTACAACTATAAATGTAATAAAATTCACTGAGTAGAAAAAAAAAGAAAAACTTATGAAGCTGAAAATTTTCTAATATCCTTTTACCACAGCTCTACTAGTAAATTAAAAGCTTTTCAAAACGTAAATAAAAAAATAAAAAGATCATTATAAATGCTGATAAAAAAAGAAAAAAAGGCAGAAAACTCATTTGAAGAAATTATGATCAATAAAGTCCCTAACCTGGTACAGGTTAGACATCCAGATCAGGAAACCCATATATTTCCAAATAATATGAACCCAAAGAGATCTTCAACAAGACACATAATAATTAATTTATCAAAAATTAAAGGAAAGAATCTTAAAATAATCCAGAGAAAAACAACTTATTATATACAACTTGACTGTCAGCAGATTTTTTAGCAGGTTCTATGCGGCCCAAAAATGAGTGGCACAATATAGTCATGCTTCAGGAAAAACAAAAAAACAAAAAAAAACCCAAAACTTCCAATTAAGAATACTCTGCCTAGCAAAATTTCCCTTCACATTAAAAGAAAAAGCTTTTCCAGAAGCTCAAAAGATAAAGAAGTTTGTCACCACTAGACCGGCCTTACAAGAAACATTAAAAGGAATTTTAAAAGACAAATAAAAGAGCATTAATTAGTAATAGGAAAATATATGAAAGTATAAATCTCAGTGATAAACATAAACATGTAAAATTCAGAATAATCCAATGTTGTAAGGATGATGGGTTAATCACTTATAAAACTAGTATGAAGGTTAAAAGACAAAAGTAATAAAAGTAACTACAATAACTTGTTAATAGATACACCAGATAAAAATATGAAGCATGTGACACCAAAAACATAAATGGGCAAGGGAAATAAAAACACAGAATTTTGGAATACATTCAAACTTAATTTTTTAGTAACTTAAAATAGATTGTTATAAACAGAAGCTGCTGTACACACACATGCACATACATAGCCTCATGGTAACCACAAAACAAAAACCTATAAAAAGATAATGATAAAGGAATCTAAGCATACCACCAGAGAAAATCATCAAATCACAAAGGAAGAGAGCAAGACAAAAGGAAAGACAAAAAGGAATTATTCTTAAAAATAAACAAAATGGCAATATGTCCATATCAATCATTACTTTAAATGTAAATGGACTAAATTCTCCAATCAAAAGACACAGGGTGGAAGACTGTATTAAAATAAAAGCAAGATCCTACTACATGCTGCCTACAAGATACTCACTTCTAAGGACACTCACAGACAAAGTAAATGAAAAGGATATTCCATGTAAATGGAAACAAAAAAAAAGGGGGGTAACTATATGTATATAAGACAAAACAGACTTCAAGACAAAGGCTATAATGATAGATAATAAAAGGTCATTAAGTGAATCCAACAAGAGGATATAACATTCATAAATATTTATGCACCTGATATAGGTGCACCTAAATATATAGCAAATATTAATAGAGCTAAGGGAGAAATAGCAATACAATAACAGGAAGGGACTTTAATAATTAATACTCTACTTTCATCAATGGATAGGTCATCTGAACCAAAAATCAATACGAAAATGACACTTTACACCAGATGAACTAAACAGATATATATACAACATTCCACTCACTAGCAAACAAAATACATTCTTCTCAAGTGCACATGAAACATTCTCTAAGACAAATAATATGTTAGGCCAGAAAACAAGTCAAAAATTTTAAGAGGACTGAAATTATATCAAGCATGTTTTCCAACTACAATGGTATAAAACTAGAAATCAATTACATGGAGTTCCCGTCGTGGCTCAGTGGAAACAAATCCAACTTGGAACCATGAGGTTGCGGGTTCAATCCCTGGCCTTGCTCACTGGGTTAAGGATCTGGTGTTGCCGTGAGCTGTGGTGTAGGTTGCAGACGCGGCTCAAATCCTGCACTGCTGTGGCTGTGGCATAGGCTGGCGGCTGCAGCTCCGATTAGACCCCTAGCCTGGGAACCTCCACATGCCGCGGGTGTGGCCCTAAAATGACAAAAGACAAAAATAAAAAATAAAAAATAAAGAAATCAATTACATGAGGAAAACTGGACAATTCACAAATATGTGGAGATTATACAACATACTCCTGAACAACAATTGGTCAAAAGAGCAATCAAAAGATAAAAAAGATCTTGAAACAAATGAAAATGAAAATACAACATAACAAAATTTATGGGATACAGCAAAAACATTCCTAGAAGGGAATTTCATGGTGATAAGTGCCTATATTAATAAACAAAAGATTTCAAAGAAATTTTTACACCTCAAGGAACTAGAAAGAGAACAAACTGAGACTAAAGATACTAGAAGAAAGAAAAACAAATTTCAGAGTAGAAATAAATAAAATAGAAAATAAAAAGACAATGGAAAAAGATCAATAAAACTAAGAACTGTTGTTTTTAAAGATAAGCAAAATCAACAAACTCTGGACTGAACAACATAGGGAAGGAGGATTCAAATAAATAAAATCACAAACTAAGAAGACACTACAACTGATACCACAAAAATATAAATGATCAAAAGGCAATACTCTGAATAATTACATACCAATAAACTGGACAAGATATGGATAAAGTCCTAGAAACTACAACCTGCTAAGACTAATCCATGAAGAAACAGAAAATACAAATAGATAATTAGTAAGAAGATTAAAGCAGTAACCCAAAACCTCCCAATGAACAAAGGGTCAGGACCAACAACTTAACTGATAAGCTCTACTAAACATTTAAAGAGAATTAATATGAATCTTCCTCAAATTCATCCAAAAAATAGAAGAGGAGGGAACACTTTAAAAGTCCTTTTATGAGACCAGCTTTACCCTGGTACAAAAACCAGACACAGACACTCTAAGAATACTATAGGCCAATAAACCTGATTAAGGAAGATTCAAAAATCCTCAAAAAAATATTAACAAACTGAAGGTAACAACACATTAAAAGAATGGTTCAGCATAATCAAATAAGATTTATTCCAAGGATAAGGATGGCTCAGCATACACAAATAAATCAATAAAAATATACCACATTAACAAAAGGAAGGATCATTGATATGGACACAGAAGATACATCTGCAAAAATTCACTCATGCCTAAAAACTTGCAACAAAAGGGTATAGAGAGAATTATAGAAAGAATGCACTTCAACATAATAAAGGCCATGCATGATGAGTGTACAGCTAATACACTAAATGATAAAAAGATGAAACTTTTCTCCTAAGATCAGGAATAAGAGAAGAATGTATACTCTCATTTTTATTCAAAATAATATCAGTTACATTTGCTGGAGGAATCAGACAAAAAAAAGCAATAAAAGGCATCCAGATCTGAAAGGAACAATTAAAATTGTCTTTCTTGCATATAACATGACATTATATATGGAAAATTCTAAAGATTCCACTGCAACCAGTAAAAACTGTTACAATAAATAAATTCAGTAAAGTCATAGGATAATCACATGCAAAAATCAGTTGCATTTCTATGTAATATAATGAGCTACCAGAATGAGAAATTAAGAAAACAATGCCATTTACAATTGTATCAAAAAGAATAAAATACCTAGAAATAAATTTAACCAAGGAGGTAAAATACTTGTACAGTAAAAACTATAGGACATTGAAAAAAGAAAGTGAAAAGGACACACATAAATGGAGAAAATGGTCCATGCTCCTGGATTGGAATAATAAACATTGTTACAATTTCTACTCAGAGTGATCTGCAAATTTAACACTATCCCTATGAAAATTACAATGACATTTTTCATAGAAATAGAAAAACAATCCTAAAATTAGTATGTAACCACAAAACCTCAAATCACTAAGGCAACCTTGAGGAAAAATAAAAGCTGGAAGCACTGTATTTTGTAATTTCAAACAATATTGCAAAGATGTGGTAATCAAAACAGTGAGCTACTGGCATACTTTTGACTGGATCATCCAATCCACTGACATTTAAAGGAGTTATTGATAGGTATGAACTTACTGCCATTTTGCCACTTGTTTTCCTGTTGTTTCTGTAGTTCTTCTTTGTTCATTTATTCTTTTTGTTTCTACAATTGTGGTTTTATGATTTTCTTTAGCAGTATGCTTGGGTTCTCTGCTTTTTTGCTTTTTGTGTAGCTATTCTAAGTTTTTGATTTGTGATTACCCAGGATCATATATGTTCATCCATAATTATACCTACTTGTTTTAAACCGATAGTCATTTAATTTCAAACACATCTTAAAAGATCTACATTTTTACTCCCTTCCCCTGTGTTCCTGATACCATGTTTTACATCTTCATGCGTATTCCTTAACTTTTTATTGCATTTATATGTGCTTTTACAATTTTTTGTCTCTTAATCTACCCTCTGGTTTATTTAAGTAATCCTTAATCTTTACTATATATCTGTCTTTCCTATAGTTTTTTTCCCTTTCCTACAGATTCTTATGCTTCCATTTACAGAAGACCCTACAGCATTTCTTTTAGGATAGGTTTAGTATTGATAAATTCTTTTAATTTTTGCTTATCTGAGAAATATTCAATCTCTTCTATTCTACATGATAATCTTGCTGGCCAGAGTAGCCTAGGTTGTGAGTTTTTCCATTTCATCACTTTGAGTACCATGCCCTTCTGTCTTGAAAAGTTTCTTCAAAGAAATCAGCCTTATGAGGATTCATTTGTATATGACTTTTTCTCTTGATGGTTTTAGAATTCTTCAACTTTTGACATTTAATTATGCTCCTCACAAGTGGATTCCAGACTTCTCCAACCTTTCTAACTGTCCTAGCAGTTCTCCAACCAGCCAAGGAGGCTTGTCTCCTACGCACAGGATCTCCGAAACTGGGACACCCAGTCTGTGGCTCAACCACATGACTACCAGAGGCAGCTATCCTCTAGGTCCTTTATCCCTCTAGTCCCCTCCCAGGGGAAAAGCCCCTCATCCTACCTGATTAAGTAGTACCTTACATTCTTGGTTACGCAGGAGTCTTTTGGCCAGCTTTCACTTAGTTTTCAGTGAAGTTTTTCCATATGTCAATATATTTTTGATGTGTTCATTGGCAGAGGTAAGCTCTACATTCTCCTATTCCACCATCCATCTTGATCTCTGTCCTCATGCACACCCACTTCTTCTGGCTTCTCTTCTACTACATGTCATCTGACTTTAAATGTTGTAGGTCCTCAGGACTCTGTCAACTTTGTTCTTATTTCATACATTTTCCTTTCAGAATTATATACACAGATGTATTCATTACCACATATCCACTGGATACTACACATCTCTTCTTACCTCAAGTTTTGTACACAAAAAAGTCTACTACACATCTTTACACATATCATAGATCTTTTGGAAGACCCACAATCAACTTGAACAGACCAAACTTAATACTCTTTTAGAAATCTGATCCTCCTCTCAATCTGTTAGAATAATGCTAGGTATTTTTTTAATCACAAAATGTGTAATGCTCAAACATAAGTCTTTCTTTCTCATGTAATAATCTAAAATGCAGTTTTTCTGTCAGCTGGCAATTTTCTCCTATCAAGTGACTTGGAGATCGAGAGCTTCCCATCTTGTGGTTCCTATTGGTCTTCACTGCCATCTAACTATCAGAAGAACATGAATTCCTTGAAATATTTTTTACAATCATTAAAAATGATGCACCTCACTTCAGATAATATTCAATGATAAGATCTAGCCACAGGCCAAACTTGGATGGAAGATTAGGAATTGTATTCCTTGTCTGGGTAGACATTTCACTATGGCAGTTCTGGTGCATAAAAGAGAGTGAATGGATTTTGCCGAACAGTTAATCTTTCCTGCAACATCCTCCTATGCTTTCAATCTTGGTGAAAGGCACCATCCCATAAACTACCCAGACACCCAAAGCATAACTCCAGGTTTTCTTTGATTTTTTTCGCTTTTCCCCTAATCACCAAGTCTATTAAATCTATATTCCCTAAATTTTTTGCGATAGCTTTTCTCTCATTTCCACCATTATTGCCATTTTTCAACATCACGTCATTATTTTTCAGCCTGCCTTGAGTCTTTCTAATTCTAAAATCTCTCCTCGTTGTCAGAGTCACCTTCTAATACTCAGATGTCATCATACTCTGCTAAAATTTCTTCAGTGGTGCTCTGTTTGGTGACAGAAAATTAAACCACTATACTTCATACGTGGTCTTTTATGATCTAGCCTTTTATATTGCCCAGAATTATCTTCTGTCATTCCCCTACCCGTTGTAACTTACGCAGTACTAGTAGCAATAAAATAACTATAATGAAAAAGGATATTTGTAGTTTCTAAAACAAGCTATAATCTATCATATTTTAGTTTTTATCTCATTGCTCCTTCATAGTATGAAGGCAGTTTGTCCATTTGGTAACTTACTAATTGATAACTCAGACAAAAAGTTTTCTCCTCTATCATGTTTTCCTCCAGGTTACCCATGAAACTTAGAAATGTCTTTTACTAATAGATTACTAAGCTCACTGCCTTTTGTACAAATCCCAACTGGAAGAGTTTATCTAAATGTATTTGATTTTTTTCTATTTCTGTCTAGCTACTATACTGTAGTAGTCTATAAGTACACTTTAAACAGTTTTTAAGTAGACTTCTTAATGATAGGTTTCATGTCCCCCTTTAATCTCTATACCTTGCATAGTCTAGTATATAATGTGCATGAGAATAAAACATGTTTTTTTCACCACTGTATCAATATCTATCCTCAATGTCTAGCACATAAGAGACACTCAGTAAATTCTATTAAATGAATTCATAATATGTACTCAATGAATATTTATTGAAGGTAAAAAGATAAAACATTTACAATACCTGGAAATATAGAGCAAGATAAGAACATGAATCCAAAGTGTACAAATTTGACCAAGTTACTGTTATTTGATCTTTCTGAACTTGAGTCTCTCGCTGTTAAGACCTTACAGGGTCAGGTTCTTATAGAGCTGAAGTACATAAAACTCCTGGCACAATGCCTGGAGTTTTGTAAAAATAATTACCATTTTTAACGTTTGTTTTATTGAAGTAGAGCTGACTTACAATATTGTATCAGTTTCAGGTGTACAGCAGTGATTCAGTTATACATATACATACAAATATATATGTACATAGATATATATTTTTTTAGATTCTTTTCCATCATGTTATTATAAGACAACGAATATATTTCCCTGCTCTATACGCTAAATTCTTGCTGTTCATCTGTCTTTTTATAGAGGTATGCCTCTGTTAATCCCATACTCCTAATTTTTCCCTACCCTTTTTCTCTTCGATAACCATAAATTTGCTATGTCTTTGAGTCTGTTTCTGTTTTGTAAATAGATTCACTTGTAGTATTTTTTAGATTCCACATATAAAGGATATCATATAATATGTCTTTCTCTGACTTAACTTCACTCAATAGGATAATCTCTATATCCAGCCACATTGATGCAAATGGCAATATTTCATTCTTTTTTATGGCTGAGTAACATCTGTGTGTGTGTGTGTATATATATATTACATACCACATCTTCTTTATCCATTCATCTGCTGGTGGACACTTTGGTTGTTTCCATGTATTAGCTATTGTAAATAGTGCTACTATAAATACTGCATCTTTTCAAATTGGACTTTCTGTCTTTTCCAGATATATGGAGAAAAAAGAATGCTTGTCCACTACTGGTAGGAATGTAAACTGGTGTAGCACTATGAAAAACAATACAGTTATTCCTTTAAAAACTAAAAATAGAGCTGACCTATGATATAGCAATCCTGCTGACTGGCATATATCTGGAAAAGACAAACAAAACTTTGACAATTCAGTTAAAAATGGGCAAAAGATCTGAATAGACATTTTTTACAAAGACTGATGACCAACAATATGTTCAAGAGGAACATTTGTTATCTGTAGATTTTTTGATGATGCCATCTGACAGGTATGAGGTGATTATCTCATTACTGTTTTAGTTTGCATTTCTCTAATAATCAGCAGTGTCAAGTATCTTTTCATGTGCCTGAATTGTTTGTTTTTTTGATATTGAGTTGTATGAGCTGTTTGTATATTTTGAATACTACTCCCTTATTGGCCTCAAAATTAGCAAACATTTTCTCCCAGCCTGGGATTTTGTTTAAGTTTCCCTTTCTGATATTTCATCGTTAGTGTAAAGAGATGCAACCAATATGTGGTTATTTATTTTGTACCCCACTACCTTGCTAAATTCATGTATTAGTTCTAATAACTGTGTGGAGTTTATATAGGGTTTTTGAATGTAGAGTATCATGTCATCTGTATATAATGACAATTTGTATCTTCCCTTCCAATTTAGATATACCTCATTTCTTTTTCTTGTCTGATTGCTGTGGCTAGGAACTGCAGTGCTATATTGAATAGAAATGGTAAGAAAGGACATCCTTGTCTTGTTCTGGAATTTAGAGGGAAAGAGTTCAGCTTTTCACTGCTGAATATTACATTAGCTGTGGGTTGCTCATAAATGACTGTCATTATATTGAGATATGCTCCTTCTACATCCACTTTGGTGAGAGTTTTTTTCTTAATAATGAACATATGTTGAGTTTTATCAAATGCTTTTTATGCATCTATAGAAATGATTATGTGGTTTTTGTCTTTTATTTTGTTGATGTGATATATCATATTGATTGATTCACAAATGCTGAACAAACCTTGTGATCCTGGAATGAATCCAACTCGATCATGCTATAATGATCCTTTTTATGTACTGTTGGATTTAGTTTGCTAATACTTTGTTGAGAATTTTTACATCAATATTCATAAAAATATTGACTATAAGTTTTTCTTTAGTGCCTTTGTCTGGTTTTGTTATCAGGGTGATGTTGGCTTCACAGAGTATCTCTGCAGGTGTTCTCTACTCTTCAATTTTTTGGAATATTTCATAGAGATAGGTACTAGTTCTTTGTATGTTTGGTAGAATTCCCAAAGTGAAGCCATACAGCCCTGAACTTTTGTTTACAGGGATTTTTTAAATTATAGATTCTATTTCACTTCTAATGATCAGAGTATTCAAGTTATCTGTTTCTTTCTGACTCAGTTTTGGCAGTCTGTATGCTTCTAGAAACTTGTCCTTTTCTTCTAGGCTGTCAAATTTGTTGGCCTATAACTGTTCATAGTATTTATGATTTTTTTTCATATTTATGAAGTGTTAATTGTTATTTCTCCCTCTTCATTTCTAATTTTGTTCATTTTGGCTCTTTCTCCTCTTCTTTGTGAACCTTGCTAGAGGTTTGTCAATTTTTTTTATTGCTTCAAAAAAAAAAAACCTCCTTTTGGTTTGATTGTTATTTTCTATACTTTATCTGTTTTATTTATTTCCTCTGTGATGTTTACTATTTCCTTCCTTCTGATAATTTTTTTTTCTTTTTCTAATTCTCTTGGTGGTGAATTAGGTTGTTTATTTGATATTTTCTTGAGGAAGGCTTACACTGATATGAACTTCCCTCTTAGAAGTGTTTTTGCTAAATCTAATAGTTTTTTTTTTTTTAAGGGTTGTTTCATTGCCATTTGTTTCAAGGTATTTTATGATTTCCTATTTGATTTAATCATTGACCTACTGGATATTTTTTTGGCAAAAAAAAATAGATGTATTAAGATAAGACTCTTGTGAGATGTGCAAACAGGCAGGTAAGGAGGCTCTCCCGATTGGTTTTTTAGCAGCATGTTGTTTAGTCTCCATGTAATTGTTTTATCTTATTTTTCTTTCTAGGGTTGATTTCTAGTTTCATGCTTCTATGTTCTGAAAAGAAGACTGAAATAATTTCTATCCTCTTAAATTTGGGGCTTGTTTTATGTCCTAGCATGTGGTCTATCCTAGAGAATGTTTCCTGTGCAATTGAATAGAATGTGCATTCTGTATCTTTTTAAATCATACATCATTATGAACAGAGGTTACAACTTAACTGATGTTTATATATGTTTCAGTATTCTTAAATATATATTATGTATGTTCACCTACAGCACATTTAAACCTAAAGCAATTTTATTCTGGAAGAAATTTTATAGGACTTACAGAAAGAACTTTAAATGTACTGGTTTTTCTGAAATAAGGCACATTACAGTTTAAGAGTTTTTAATTTTACACTGGGATCTAAGCTATAATTTTCCCAAAGTGAAAATACTATAAAAAAAGAAAAAGTTAGCATAATAGGACATTTTTTTCAAAAGTAATTAACCTTAAAGTAATTTTCAAATACTAATATATGACATGATAATACAAGTGACTTAATTGGAAATATAATGTAAGATGTACTTTACCTCATCAAGTCCAGAGTCCCATGACTGCTTAGAGTGCAGTTCTTCCAAAGGAATATTACCCCTGCAGGTTATAAATATGACAGTGTTAAGAGTCTGCTCTGAAAACTATTGTTCTCAATTACATTTCCCAAAGTTGGCAGCAAAATCAGAATTATAAGGAAGCTTTTTTTAAAATATGGGTTGATAAGGATTCTATCCCAAGTAGCCTATTGATTATGTGTAAGTCAAACTTGATATTGTGTATATTAAAATCACCCCTTGAACGATGAAGATCTGCAGACAGCTTTTAGAACTATGTTCTACATCACTTTAATAGAATACATTTTAAAATTCAAGGCTTAACGTCCTGTTTTTCATTCATAAGTTTCTGGGAGCTTCTGGTTGTGACAGAGCAGAAACGAATCTGACCAGGAACCATGAGGTTGCATGTTCTATCCCTGGCTTTGCTCATTGGGTTAAGGATCAAGCGCTGCCCTGACCTGTGGTGAAGCTCAGGGTAATGCTCAGACGCTGCTCAGATCCTGCATTGCTGTGGTATAGGGCAGCAGCTATAGCTCTGATCTGACTCCTAGCCTGGCAACATACATATGCCATGGGTGTGGCCCTAAAAAGCAAAATAAACAAATAAATAAATAAAATAAATCATTCATAAGTATCTGATATTTGGAGGTTTGACCAAAAACACTCTAACTTGTTGATTTTATTAAATAAGTTGTGAATGTGTTTTTAAATTTATCAATTCCATAAAAATGGCATCCAATTATTCTTTGTGTTAATAGATATTTTACATACTTCATAGGGAAGTGCTTCCAAAATAAAAAAATCTATTTTAGTTTATGATTTTAAATTTCCAAAATTTGACTAAATCATAATAATTACCAAGAAAATTGGGCTTATAATGCAACTATAAGTTTTCTTTAATTACCATAATTACAGTTCCATAAATTATTGAAATGCTTATTTATGCCATTAACACTTGAACTCTATTATTCTCTTGTTCTGATTCTATACTAACCAAGCAACCTTCCCATGGAGAGCTGCTGAATGTAAAAATATATGCTTATCATGCCAGTAAGCATTCCTATATATGTCACCCTTCGTATTTCTCACTGTAAATTAATAAACTGACATTCCAGTAGGTAAATAAGTTTCTTGAACCCGTAAGTCAGCTTTCTCAAATCTAATTAATGCTAAGATTCAGATAAGAAGATATTTTTCCACTGGCACATATGAGGATCAAACTCTCAACTACTGTGATATTCCTAAGGGTCTGATAACTGATAAGGCTTTTTAAGGCCAGTGTGCCGACCCTGAGACAGTATACTACACTTTGCATTGGTTCAGCCCTTCAACATGCATTATACTAGGCCTTGATTTGCATATCCCAGATTTACCTAAAAACTTACATATGGTTTGCTGAATATGTCTTCTGTGGTGTTTTCTTCTGTGGTGTCTTATATTGGTAATCACTTTCAAATCTTCCTTTAAAAATAAAAAAAATGCATTTAATTAAAACTTTAGCATAGACTATTTGCTTTCTTAATTTGAAGCTTATTGGCATAGAGGGATATTACTGGTCTATAATATTATATAATAGAACGTCATTCTATTTTTAAATTCATATTCCTCCAAACACACACACACACATATATTCACTATAAAAACAAACCAAAAAATCCAATAGATTAGATTTTTCCATATATAAAACTAACCTTTTTTATCAGAACTGGCTGGGTATTGATCCTTCTCAAAAGATGTACTACAATTCTGTCTTTTATTATTGTACTCTTTCTGACAGTTCTTATTTGGCTGAAAGTTCTCATTTATCTTTTCTGGATAACTTGATTTATTAAAAGTGGAATTACTAAAACTGAAATCTTGATCTGTAAAAATACTTCTAACGCATCTATCAGTGAAACTGTTTTTATCAGAACTAATTACTGCACAAATATCTTCCACAGTGTCATAACCACACTTGTCAAAGTTTTCCTTTCTCTTTTGTTGATCTATGTTTAATAAATTGATCATATTTTTACTAACAAAAGAGTCACAATTCTCTGACAGAAGGCTGGGGATTTGATGATTCACATCTTCTTTTGAAACTTCTTTTCTGTTTTCTCCCCAAACATGTTGTAATGATTTTTTTTCAGGAATGAAGTCTGACTGTCTTCTCTCATCTATACTTCTACAATCTTCATTCATAACTACAGCAGGTCTCCTAGTAAGAAAAATTTCATTTCCTAGACTTTGGGATAAATAAAAAAACATATTTAGTAAGAAAAGCACAGTGCATTTTCATTTACAAACAGTTAAATTCTTAGAGAATATACTGAGTAGCTACTAACATTAAGCTGACTACATTTTCATTTTTAAATATTACTTTGGGTGGAAGTTTGTCTAATATGCTCTTCTAACGCTTTAGTGAGTATAAAAATAATCTGCATTTAGCTGAATACTTCAACATGCAAAACTAGTATGTGGTTCAATTTACTGTTATATTAACAA
Source organism: Catagonus wagneri (assembly GCA_004024745.2). Lineage (NCBI taxonomy): Eukaryota > Metazoa > Chordata > Mammalia > Artiodactyla > Tayassuidae > Catagonus > Catagonus wagneri. Next base: position 844,666 of record PVHT021183649.1, read on the forward strand.
AATATGACCAATCTATAGTATGTCATCTATAATAATTCCTAAAGAATAATCTAGATAACCACTGTACTTACATGTAGTATTTTGAATAGCGTACAAAGAGAAAAATCGTCTCCAGTGTTAAAATATTAAATAAAATAGTTACAATAATGTTATATCAGATATTTCTCAACCTAAAAAGGAATTCAACCTAACAGTATCATTCTGAAGTTCCCAAGGGATATAATACAGATAAAATGCATACATAAGTAAGATATAAGCTGAATTAGATAAAAATATTAGACTACATCACTTATAAGTTCCCCTATAAATCATAAATTATAATTCTAAGTTACATACAACTTGTAGAAAAGAATCAAAGCTACCACAGAAAATAATTAGAAATCAAGTTACTCTGAATTTTGTTGCCTTTGACTGTCTACAAATTGACTTCAGGTTGGGGTTGTTCCAGATATTGAAGTTACCAAGGAAATTTAGAAAAGAAACAGACTACTAAAATTCTAATTTATTACCAATTTTATTTTAACTTTATTTATTAAATAACAAGCAGGTAAAGCTACTTTGTTCTAGGTATTGTGCCATGTGTTAGGGTCACAGAGATAAAATATTTCAGTCTGCCACTAAGGAAAGAAAGATGTTTTATCCATGAATGCTCATAAATCAAAACCCTAAATTATTTCTCACTATGGGTATTATTGCTGTTTTAAGGAGAATAATGCTATTCTAATATACTAAAAGGCATAATCTATATTATGTAATAGTATACACCATTAACACCAGAGAAATTTCTAATGCTGTTAATAAAAAAATAAATATAAAAATACTTTATAAGTTGGAAAGCATACTGCAAATGTAAATCATCATTTTAAAAAGGTATTTTAAGTATTCAAACTCAGAAGAATCACTAAAAAGTTATAGGCAATAGAGAAGTATATAATGCAGTTATGGCTTACATGAAGTAGTCTAGAAGAGGCAAGAAAAAATTAGAAAGTGGTTAAGTGGTATTCTACAGCCAATTGTTAACACAGTAAATATGAAGAAGAAATTCTTTTTTTTTTTTTTTTGTCTTTTGTCTTTTTAGGGCCGCACCCGTGGCATAGGGAGGTTCCCAAGCTAGGGGTCTAATCGGAGCTGTTGCTGCCAGCCTGCACCAGAGCCACAGCAACACCAGATCTGAGCCATGTCTGCAACTTACACCACAACTCACAGCAACGCCAGATCCTTAACCCACTGGGTGAGGCCAGGGATCGAACCCTCCACCTCACGGTTCCTAGTCAGATTCGTTTCTGCTATGCCATGATGGGAACTCCTAAGAAATTATTTTACTTAAGAAAAATAGGGAGTTCCCGTCATGGCACAGAGGTTAACGAATCCGACTAGGAACCATGAGGTTGCGGGTTCGATCCCTGGCCTTGCTCAGTGGGTTAATGATCCGGCGTTGCCATGAGCTGTGGTGTAGGTCGCAGACGCAGCTCGGATCCTGCGTTGCTGTGGCTCTGGCATAGGCCGGCGGCTACAAATCCAATTAGATCCCTTGCCTGGGAACCTCCACATGCCGCAGGTGCGGCCCTAAAAAATGACAAAAAAGGCAAAAAACAGAAAAATAGGGCAGGTGGCATTTGAGTTGGGGACTGAATGTTACGAAGGTTTGCTACTTGCAGAAATTACAGAGAGAAATGATGCATAAAATTTTTAAATCTTATTGAGATAAATCAATCCAACTCCTTTGAAATTTATTTTTCCTATAAAAATAAAATTTATTAAAAGTATTTACCAAAAATTGTAGTTCCTGTCATTGCTCAGTGGTTAACGAATCCGACTAGGAACCATGGGGTTGCGGGTTCAATCCCTGGCCTTTCTCAGTGGGTTAAGGATTAAGCATTGCCGTGAGCTGTGGTATAGGTCGTAGACGCAGCTCAGATCCTGAATTGCTATGGCTGTGGCGAAGGCCGGCAGCTACAGCTGTTAGATCCCTAGCCTGGGAACCTCCATATGCTGTGGGTGCAGCCCTAGATAAGGCAAAAAGACAAAAAAAAAGTATTTACCAAAAATAGGGATAAATTCATTATTTAAGTAAAGGGTTTAACAGATATTTAATGTATGCCTACTATAGGGTAAGGTGACAATACAACTTATAGTGAAGAAAGATAATAAACAAAATAATTAACTATTAATAAGTACAATGGATAATATAAACACGGAATTAAACAAATAAAATGATAATAATAGCACTTTTAGAGGTGCTATAACATCACATGATAGAATAACATTTTGGAGGTTCTGTGTCAGATAGTTTGATCAGACAAGTCCCTAAATAAGGAATTGATAAATAAGCTAAAGATACAGAATGATTAGACATGTGAAGAAAGTAAACCCCAGAGGAATGGAATAATAAGCACAAATTCAAGATACACAGCATGTTTGAGAAACAAAAAGAAGAGGAATAAAGCTAGATTAGAATCAGTAAAACTTATGACCTAAGGCTTAAAATGTATGAAAGGGCCAAAATCATGAAAGTTTTATTTCTGAAAAGAACATTAAGAAACATTGAAAGGTTCTGCAGTTCCTGTTGTGGTGCAGCAGAAATGAATCCAACTAATAACCATGAGGTTGCAGGTTTGATCCCTGGCCTTGCTGAGTGGGTTAAGGATCCGATGTTGCTGTGAGCTGTGGTGTAGGCCATAATCTGTAGCTCCAATTCAATCCCTAGCCTGAGAACCTCCAAATGCCACAAGTGAGGCCCTAAAAAGAAAAAAAGAAACATTGAAAGGTTCTAAGAAAAAAAGTAGAGTGCTTCCTGACTTGGAAAATACCAGTCTAACTGCTGCATGAACATGAATTTCAAGAATTCTGACTGGCCAAAATGTAGTATGAGGGACCAGATTTAGTCTCCCAAATGACATAATTAAAAACCAAGTCAAAACAAACGAAACAATGATTTTCAGACATGGGCCATTGGGTAGAACAGAATAATGATTCCTGAGAGAGAGAAAACAAATGAGTTGAATCCAATGACTGCTCCTACTTTACTGCCTTGAGAGCATATCCAAGCTACAGTATAGAGAGAGAAAACCTGGTCAAGCCTGCAGATTACCCTTGTTAAGGAAACAGAGCTAGAGGTTCAGCGAGACTAGAGAATATGGAGTTCACTGGGCCGAGTATCATAAAGGAGGGCGTTTCAAAAAGAGTAAGCTTCAGGACTGGAGAAAGGATTAAGGTGGTGGAATAAAGACTAGAGTTCACCTTCTTTCATAAAAACAACAAAATTACAACCAACTGCTGAACAACCTTCAACCAAATGGACTACAAACTTTCTAAAAAGATCCTACTAAGAAGACAAAAAGGAGGCCACATCAAGACAGTAGGATGAGTGATTATGTGATATAAGCAATCCCTTACCCACTGGGTGGGCAGCCCACAGACTAGAAAGTAACTGTATCACAGAGACTCACTTATAGGAGTGAGAGTTCTGAGCCCCATGTCATGTCCCCACACCTGGGGATCTGGCATTGGGAGAAAGAGCCCCCAGAGCATTTGGCATTGAAGGCCAGTGGGGCTTGTGGGCAAGAGACCTAATCCTTGAAAGGCGCACACAGGCCTTCATGTGCAAGGGGTCCCAGGACAAAGCAGAGGTCCACAGGAATCTGGGTTGGACCTGACTGAAGTTCTTGGAGGATCTCATGGGAAAACGGGATAACTGTGGCTCTTTGTGGGGGAAGGACATTGGAGGCAAAGGTCTCAGGAATATTCATCAGCACATGTTCCTCTAGAGGTGGCCATTTCTGGAAAATCTTGCCCCATCCATCAGTGCTGAGAAGCCCCAGGAGAAACAATAATCCAGGTGGGATCACAGCCCCACCCATCAGTAAACACATGCCTAAAGATGAGAGTACCACCCCCCCAGGCACACAGCTGCCTCTAATCTCATCCAGAGAGAAAGCTTCACCCACCAGAAGCATAAAAATCAGCTCCACCTACACAGTGGGCAGGCATCATTCCCTCCCATCAGGAAGCCTACAGCAAGCCCTGGTACCAACTTCAGCCATAAAAGGAGGCAAACATCATATAAGAGAGGCTACAACTCTATTGTCTGCAAAGAGAAGACCACACCAAAAGCCTATAAAAATGAAAAGGCAGAAAACTATAACTTAGATAAGGAAGAAAGAAAAATAACAAGAAAAACAACTAAGTGATCTGGAGATCATCATCCTCAAAGACTTTAGACTTATGATACTAAAGATGATACAAGACATTGGAAATAAACTGGAGATAATGACTGATAATTTACAGCAAACACTGAGGAAAGAAATACAAGATTTAAAACTTAAGCAAGAAGAGATGCAAAATACAATAACAAATAAAAAATTCATTAGAAGCAACCAACAGCAGAATACAGGAGGCAGAACAACAAATAAGTGAAGTGGAGGACAGACTAGTGGAAATCACTGATGTGGAACATAAAAGAAAAAAGACTGTAAAGAAATGAAGTCAATCTCAGAGAATTCTGGGACAATATTAAACACACCAACATCTGTATTATAGGAGTGCCAGAATGAGAAGGAGAATGAGGGGAAGGGACAGAAAAAACATTTGAAGAGATAATAGACGAAAACTTACCTAACATGGGAGAGGAATCACTAACTCAAATCCAGGAAGCACAGGGAGTACCATATAAAATAAACCCAGAGGAACACCCCAAGACACATTTTAATCAAACTGACCAAAAAGAGATTCAGAGATATAGAGTTCTCTAATCTTTAGCTAAGTACTGTCCAGCACACACAGATGAAAAATCACCCAGAGCTAGGAAAAGAACCACCCAACATGCGAAGATGGAAAAATTCCAGAAACTCACACAAGGATGGGAAAATACTGTGTACCCAACAGCCAGAGCAGAAACCTTATAATTCAAACAAAAGTGGAGAATACTCAGAAGAGTATGGTCTCAGTAAGGGGCAAATTAGCCATAGACTGAAGATATATCTGGTCTTGTTTAACAAAGTTTAAAGAAAGCCTCAATAAAATCTACTATTTACAAGTAACCAAACTATATCCCAGAACAAAGCTTAGGATGATTTACAGGAATACAAGATTTCCAGAAACCAAAGAGATGATTCACAATGTATAGAATCTAAACAAAATTACCAAGAATGCAAAAAAGCAGAAAGTTACAACCTGTAATGAGAAGGAAAATCAATTATTAGAAATAGAAGAAATGACACAAAATAATAGAATTTACCTACAAAGACATTAAAAGTTATGCTAACAATATTCCCTGTATTTAAGAGGGCAGAAGAAAGATGGACCATGTTGAACAGATACATGAAAAATGAAGAATTAGGTCAAACTTCTGGAGATGAAAAATAAACTGACCAGATTTACCATTATTGGATACCAAAGCAGATATGATGAGTGAATTTTAAGATCTGGCAACATGGGGAGTTCCCATGATGATGCAGCAGAAACAAATCCGATTAGTAACCATGATGTTGCAGGTCTGACTCCTGGCCTCACTCAGTGGGTTAAGGATCTGAGCGTTGCTGTGAGCTGTGGTGTAGTTCACAGAGGCAACTCAGATCCTGCGTTGCTGTGGCTGTAAGTGGAGGCTGTCAGCTGTAGCTCAGAATTGACCCCTAGCCTGAGATCCTCCATATGCCACAGGTGTGGCCCTAAAAAAAGCAAAAAAAAAGATGATCTGGCAACATAATCTACATAAAACAAAAGGAAAGGAAAACAATTTGAAAATAAATAGAGCATCAGTAAACTGTTACACAACTTTGACGGGACTACTTTATACTTTACATGCTATTTGGGTTCCCAAAGAAGAGGGGAAAAGAATTTGAAAATTCGTTTAAAAAATTAATGGCTGATTTCTTTCCAACTTTGATAAAAACAATCCAGATTCAAGAATCTCACACAGACCAGACACAAAAAGTAGGAAAAAAAAATCATCCTAATCAACAGATAGAAATCCACAATAAAAAATCTGTTATAGAGAACCCATGATTAAAAAAATATATGTTCAGGCATTCCCACTGAGGCACAGCAGAAACAAATCTAACAAGGAACCATGAGGTTACAGGTTCGATCCCTGTCCTCGCTCAGTGGGTTAAGACCCGAGACTGCCCTGAGCTCTGGTTTAGGCGTCAGGCGTGGCTCAGATCCAGCGTTCCTGTGGCTCTGGCTAGGCCAGTGGCTACAGCTTCAATTTGACCACTAGCCTGGGAAAATCCATATGCCGTGGGTGCAGCCCTAAAAAGCAAAAAAAAAAAAAAAAAATTTCTTAAAACGTAGAAAATTATATTTTATATATAAAAGTGTTGAGATAAGAATGACAGCAAACTTACAGTTGGAAACAATGTAACTCAAAACATATCTTACAAAAAGAAGAGAACAGAAAATACCGGATTAAGATGGCGGAACAGAAGGACTGGAGCTCAAATTCTCTCACAAAAACAATAAAACTACAACCAAATGCCAACCAACCTTCAACCAAATGGACTGGAAACTTTCAAAAAGATATTCTACTCCAGAAGACAAAGAGGAGACCACATCAAGAGGAAGGAGGGGCGACTGCGAGATATAAGCAATCCCATACCTCCCGGGTGGGAAGCTCTACAGACTGGAAAGTAACTGTATCACAGAGACTCACCTAAAGAACTGAGAGTTCTGAGCCACAAGTCAAATCCCCATGCCTAGGGATCTGGTACAGGGAGAAAGAGCCCCCGGAGCATCTGGCATTGAAGGCCAGTGGGGCTTGTGTGCAGGACCTCCACAGGACTGGGGGAAACAGAGACCCCATTCTTGAAAGGTGCAGACATTCATGTGCACTGGGTCCTAGGGCAAAGCAAAATCTCCACAGGAATCTGGGTCGAATCAGCCTGCAATTCCTGGAGGATCTCTGGGAAAACTGGTGATTCTGGCTTGTTGTGGGAGAAGGACACTGGAGGCAGAGCTCTCAGGAACATTCATCAGCCGGCACTTCTCTAGAGGCAGCCATTGTTGGGAAAATTTGGTCCCTCCCATCAGCACTGAGAAATTCCAGGCCAAAAAATTATACAGGTGGGATCACAGCCCCACGCATCACTAAACAGACTACCTAAAAACCCCTCATGCACACAGCCCCTCTAATCTCTCCCAAAGACAAAATCCCACCCACCAGAGGGATAGGAATCAGCCCCACCTACCAGTGGCAGGCACCAGTCCCTACCAACAGGAAGCCTATGGCAAGCGCCCCATACCAACTCCAGCCAAAGGAGAGGCAAACACCAGAAGTAAGAGAGACTACAACTCTATTATCTGAAAAAAGGTCACCACACCAAAAAACTGTAAAAATGAATAGACAGAGAACTACAACTCAGATAAGGGAGAAAGAAAAAGCCCCAGAAAAACAGCTCAGTGATGAGAAGATTATCAGCCACCCAAAAAGACTTTAGACTGTTGATGCTGAAAATGATGCAAGACACTGGAAATAAACTGGAGGCAAATACTGGTAATTTCCAGGAAACACTGAGCAAAGAAATACAACATGCAAAAATTAAACAAGAAGAGATGCAAAATACAATAACTGAAATAAAAAAATTATTAGAAACAGCCAACAGCAGAATACAGGAGGCAGAAGAACGAATCAGTGAGGTGGAGCACAGGTTAGTGGAAATCACTAATGCAGAAGAGAACAGAGATAAAAGATTGAAAGGAAATGAGCAGAGTCTCAGAGAACTCTGGGATAATGTTAAATGCACCAACATCCATATTATAGGGGTGCCAGAGGGAGAAGAGAAAGAGAAGGGGACAGAAAAAATATTCAAAGAGATAATAGCTGAAAACTTCCCTAATGTGGGAAAGGAACCACTCATTCAAAGCCAGGAAGTGCAACGAGTACCATATAAAATAAACCCAAGAAGGAGCACCCTGGGACACATATTAATCAAAATGACCAAAATTAAAGACAAAGAGAAAATATTGAAATCACCTAGGGAAAAGAAACAAATGACATACAAGGGAACCCCAATAAGGTTATCAGCAGATTTTTCAAATGAAACTCTGAAGGTCAGAAGGGTTGGCATAATATACTTCACATGATGAAAGGAAAAAACTTCCAACCAAGATTACTTTACCCAGCAAGGCTCTCATTCAGATTTGAAGGAGAGATCAAAACCTTTACGGATAAGCAAAAGCTAAGAGATTTCTGCAACATTAACCAGCTTTACAAAAAATACTAAAGGCACTTCTCCAGGCAGAAAAGAAAAGGCCACAACCAGAAACAAAAATACCACAAATGAGAAGGCTCACCAGGAAAAGCATATATACAGTAAAGATATGACATCATCCATGCACAATTGTGCTACCAAATCAGAAATCATGAGAAGAGAGCACAAATGCAGGACACTGGAGATGCAGTTGCATCTAAGAAACCAACAATTTAAAACAATCTCCTTTCTATATAGACGCCTAAACCAAAACTTCAGGGTAACTACAAACCAAAAATCTACAATTCATACACAAACATACAAGAAAAATCAACTCAAATACAACATTAAAGATAGTCATCAAACCACAAGAGAAGACAACAAGAGAATAAGGGAAGAAAAAAGAGCAACAAAAAACCCAAACAGTTAATAAAATGGCAATAAGAATATACAAATTACTAATTACCTTAAATGTTAATAAACTGAATGCCCCAACCAAAAGACCTAGACTAGCTGAAAGGATACATAAATAAGACCCATATATATGCTGTCTTCAAGAGACCCACTTCACTTCTAGAGACACATAGAAATTGAAAGTGAGAGCATAGAAGAAAATATTCTATGCAAACGGGAATCAAAAGAAAGCCGGAATAGCAATACTCACTTACAGTAGACTGAAAAATTAAGAACATTTTAAGAGACAAGGAAGGGCACCACATAATGTGCAAAAGATCAATCCAAGGAGAAGATATAACCATTTTAAATATCTATGCACCCAACATAGGATCACCACAATATATAAGGCAAGTGCTCACAACCTTAGAAGGAGAAATCAACAGTAACACCATCATAGTGGGGGATTTTAACACCCCACTTACAGCAATGGACAGGTCATCCAGACAGAAAATCAATAAGGAAACACAGGCCCTGAATGAAGCATTAGACCTGATGGACTTAATAGATATTAATAGGACATTCCATCCAAAAGAAACAGAATACACATTCTTCTCAAATGTGCACGGAACATTCTCTAAGATTGATCACAACCTGGGCTACAAATCAAGCCTCAGTAACTTAAAAAACTGAAATCATATCAAGCACCTTTTCTGATCACAATGCTATACGACAGGAAAACAACAAGAAAAAAATGGCAAAAAGTAAAAACACATAGAGACTAAACAACATGCCACTAAACAACCAATGGATCACTGAAGAAATCAAAGAGGAAATTTAAAAATAACTAGAAGCAAATGACAACAAAGATACAACACTCCAAAACCTCTGGGATGCAGCAAAAGCAGTTCTAAGAGGAAAGTTTGTAACAATACAAGCCTACCTCAGGAAACAAGAAAAAGAGAAAATAAACAACCTAAGTTTTACATCTAAAGCTGCTAGTGAGGGAAGAGCAGACAAGACATAAAGTTAGTACAAGAAAAGAAATGATAAAGATCACAGCAGAAATCAATGAAATAGAAACGAAGAAAACCATAGAAAAGATCAATGAAACTAAAAGCTGGTTTTTAAAAACATCAACAAAATTGACAAACCCTTAAGACCCAGACTTACCAAGAAAAAAAGAGACAGGACACAAATCAATAAAATTAGAAATGAAAAAGGAGAAGTAACAACAGACATCACACAAATACAAAGAATCATAAGAGACTACTATATGCAACCATACAGCAATAAAATGGGAAACCCAGAAGAAGTGGACAAATTCTTAGAAAAGTACAATCTTCCAAGATTAAACCAAGATGAAAAAGATAATATGAATAGACCAGTCACAAGTTCTGAAATTGAAACTGTGTAAAAAACCTCCAACAAACAAAAGTCCAGGAACAGATGGTTTCACAGGTGAATTCTATCAAACATTCAGAGAAGAGCTAACACCTATCCTTATGAAACTATTCCAAAAAATTGCAGAGGAAGGGACACTCCTAAACTCATTCTATGAAGCAACCATCACCCTGATACAAAAACCAGACAAAGATACCATGAAAAAGAAAATTACAGACCAAATTCACTGATGAACATAGATGCGAAAATTCTCAACAAAATACTAGCCAACCGAATCCAACAATACATTAAAAGGATTGTACATCATGATCAAGTGGGATTTATCCCAGGGATAAAAGGATTCTTCAATAGCCGCAAATAAATCAGTGTGATACACCACGTTAACAAACTGAAGAATAAAAACCCTATGATCTTCTAAATAGATGCAGAAAAAGCCTTTGACAAAATCCAACACCCATTTCTGATAAAAACCCTTCAGAAAGTGGGCACAGGGGAAATCTTCCTCAACATAATAAAGGCCATCTATGACAAACCCAGGGCTCACATCATTCTCAATGGTGAAAAGCTGAAAGAATTCCCGCTGAGATAAGAAAAAGACAAGGATGTCCACTCTCACCACTACTATTCAACATAGTTTTGGAAGTCCTAGCCACAGCAATCAGTGAAGTAAAAGAAATCAAAGGAATCCAAATTGGAAAGGAAGAAGTAAAGCTATCACTATTTGCAGATGACATGATACTATACCTAGAGAATCTGATATTTATAGGACATTCCATCTAAAAGCAACAGAATACACATTCTTCTCAAGTGTTCACAGAACATTCTCTAAGATTGATCACAACCTGGGCTACAAATCAAGCCTCAGCAACTTTAAAAAAACAAATCATTTCAAGCATCTTCTCTGACCACAATGCTATATGACTGGAAATCAAAAACAAGAAAAAAAATGGCCAAAAATACAAACATGTGGAGACTAAACAACGCGCTACTAAATAACCAATGGATCACTGAAGAAATCAAAGAGGAAATTTAAAAATACCTTGAAGCAAATGACAACAAAGACACGACACTCCAAAACCTCTGGGATGCAGCAAAAGCAGTTCTAAGAGGAAAGTTTATAGCAATACAAGCCTACCTCAGGAAACAAGAAAAAGCTCAAATAAACAACCTAACTTTACATCTGAAGCAGACAGAGAGGGAAAAACTAAGAAGACCTAAAGTTAGTAGAAGAAAAGAAATCATAAAGATCAGAGCAGAAATCAATGAAATAGAAATGAAGAAAACCATAGAAAACATCAATGAAACTAAAAGCTGGTGATTTGAAAAGATCAACAAAATGGATAAATCCTTAGCCAGACTTATCAAGAAAAAAGAAAGAGGACACAAATGAATAAAATTAGAAATGAAAAAGGAGAAGTAACAACAGACATCAAATACAAAGGATCATAAGAGAATACTGTATGCAACTATATGGCAATAAAATGGAAAACTTAGAAGAAGTGGACAAATTCTTAGAAAAGTACAATCTCCAAAGACTAAACCAAGATGAAATAGAAAATATGAATAGACCAATCATAAGTTCTGAAATTGAAACTGTGATTAAAAAGCTTCCAACAAACAAAAGTCCAGGACCAGAAGGCTTCACAGGCAAACTCTATCAAACATTCAGAGAAGAGCTAACACCTATCCTTATGAAACCATTCCAAAAAATTGCAGAGGAAGGGACACTCCCAAACTCATTCTACGAGGCAGCCACCACACTGATACCAAAACCAGACAGAGATATCACAGAAAAAGAAAATTACAGGCCAATCTCACTGATGAACATAGATGCAAAACTTAGCAACAAAATACTAGCCAACTGAATCCAACAAAATACATTAAAAGCATTGTACATCATGATCAAGTGGGATTTATCCCAGCGATGCAAGGATTTTCAATATCCGCAAATCAATCAGTGTGTACACCACGTTAACAAACTGAAGAATAAAAACCATATGATCCTCTCCATAGATGCAGAAAAAACCTTGGACAAAATCCAACACCCATTTGTGATAAAAACCCTTCAGAAAGTGGGCATAGGGCGAATCTACCTCAACATAATCAAGGCCATCTATGACAAACCCAGGGCTCACATCATTCTCAATGGTGAAAAGCTAAAAGAATTCCCACTGAGATCTGAAACAAGAGAGGGATGTCAGAGTTCCCCTCGTGGCTCAGTAGTTAACGAATCTGACTAGGAACCATGAAGTTGTGGGTTTGATCCATGGCCTTGTGCAGTGGGTTAAGGATCCGGCACTGCCATGAGCTGTGGTGTAGGTTGCAGACGCAGCTCGGATCCCGCATTGCTGTGGCTGTGGTGAAGGCCGGCAGCTACAGCTCCTATTAGACCCCTAACCTGGGAACCTCCATATGCCGTGAGTGCGGCCCTAGATAAGGCAAAAAGACACACACACAAAAAAAAGACAGTGATGTCCACTCTCGCCACTACTATTCAACATAGTTTTGGAAGTCCTAGCCACAGCAATCAGAGAAGGAAAAGTAAATGAAAGGAATTAAAATTGGAAAGGAAGAAGTTAAACTATCACTTTTCGCAGATGACATGATACTATACCTAGAGAGTCCTAAAGACTCTACTAGAAAACTGTTAGAGCTCATCAATGAATTGGGAAAAGTTGCAGGATACAAAATTAATACACAGAAATCAACTGCATTTCTATATACTAACAATGAAATAACAGAAAGAGAAATTAGGGAAGCAATCCCATTTACCATCACATCAAAAAGAATCAAATTCTTAGGAATGAACCTACCTAAAGAGACAAAAGACCTGTACTCTGAAAATTTTAACATGCTGATCAAAGAAATCAAGGATGACATGAACAGATGGAAAGACATACCATGCTCTTGGATTGGAAGAGTCAATATTATCAAAATGACTATACTACCCAAGGCAATCTACACATTCAATGCAAACCCTATCAAATTACCAAGGTACCTTTTTCACAGAACTAGAACAAAATATTTTAAAGTTTGTTTGGAAACACAAAAAACCCAGAATAGCCAAAGACATCCTGAAAAAGAAAAATGGAGATGGAAGAAGCAGGCTCCCTGACTTCAGACTCTACTACAAAGCTACAGTCATCAAAACCATATGGTACGGGCACAAAGACAGAAACGTAGATAAAAGGAACAGGATAGAAAGCCCAGAATTAAACCCACACATCTATAGTCAACTATGACAAAGTAATAATCTATGACAAAGGAACCAAGAATATACACTGGACAAAAGACAGCCTCTTCAATAAGTGGGGCTGGGAAAACTGGACAGCCACATGTAAAAATATGAAACTGGAACACTTCCTAACACCATGCACAAAAATAAACTCAAAATGGATTAAAGACCTAGATATAAGACCAGATACTATCAAACTCTTAGAGGAAAACATAGGCCAAACACTCTCTGACATAAATGATAGCAACATCTTCTCAGATCCATCTGTCAGAGTAAGGACAATAAAAAGAAAAATAAACAAATGGGACTTCGCTAAACTTCAAAGTTTCTGCACAGCAAAAGAAACCCTAAGCAAAACGAAAAGACAACCCACAGAATGGGAGAAAATATTTGCTACTGAATCGACTGACAAGGGATTAATCTCTAAAATTTACAAACACCTCCTACAGCTCGATACCAAAAAACAAACAAACAAACAAACAAACAACCCCATCAAAAAATGGGCAGAGGATCTAGGCAGACAATTCTCTAAAGAAGACATGCAGATGGCAAATAAACACATGAAAAGATGTTCAACATCGCTCATTAAAGAAATGCAAAACCACTATGAGGTACCACCTTACACAGGCCAGAATGGCCATAATCAAAAAATCTAAAAACAGTAAGTGCTGGAGAGGGTGTGGAGAAAAAGGATCCCTCTTTACGCTGTTGGTGGGAATGCAAATTGGTGCAACCACTGTGGAAAACAGTATGGAGATTCGTCAGAAAACTCAAAATAGAATTACCATTTGATCCAGCAATCCCACTCCTGGGCATCTATCCAGAGGAAACCAGGACTCGAAAAGACACAGGTACTCTAGTGTTCATTGCAGCACTCTATGAAATAGCCAGAACACGGAAACAACCTCAATGCCCATCGACAGAGGGGTGGATAGGGAAGATATGGTACATATGCACAATGGAATATTACTCAGCCATTAAAAGGATGGAATAACAACATTTATAGCAACATGGATGGACCTAGAAATTATCATGCGAAGTGAAACCAGTTAGACAATTAAACAGCAAAACCCAATGCTACCGCTTACATGTGGAAACTAAAAAGACACAAAGAACTTCTTTGTAGAACACACAATGACTCACAGACTTTGGAAAACCTTTGGTTTTTCAAATAAGACAATCTGGGGGGTTGGGGGGATGCACTGAGGGTTTGGTACGCAAATGCTATCAAATTGACTTGTGATGATTTTTGTACACCTATAACTGAAATAAAATTCATTAAGCAAAAAAAAAAAATAGCAACTGAAGGACAACACAGTTCCCAAATTATTTTACAATATAGCTATAATAATTTAGACAGTAAAACAAGGACAGACGATTCATCAATGGAACAAAATTGAGATTACGGAAAAAAACTCTATTTTGGGTCAATCTAATTTTCAACAAAGGTCTCAAAGCACTCAGTGGGAAAAAGATTATTTTCTTCCCACAAATGCAAATGATGAGATTAGATCCTTACCTCAAACTATACATAAAAACTAACTCAAAATAGATCATAGACCTAAATGTTAGATCAAAAACTACAAGACAGAAGAAAACATAAGAGAAAATATTTATGACCCTGTTTCAGGCAAAGAATTATTAGCTTTGATACCATATGCATGATTCATAAATGAAAAATTAATAAATTGGATTTCTTCAAAATTAGAAATTTTTTAATTTCAAAAAGACACCATTAAGAAAATGAAAAGGGAAGTTCCCATTGTGGCGCAGAGGAAATGAATCCGACTAGTAACCATGAGGTTGTGGGTTTGATCCCTAGCCTAGCTTAGTGCATTAAGGATCCAGCGTTGCTGTGAGCTGTCATGTAGGGCAGTGGTTACAGCTATGCTTCAACCCCTAGCTTGGGAACGTCCATATGCCACAGGGGCAGCGCTAAAAAGCAAAAAAAAGCAAATGAAAATGGTAAGCATTTTACTAAAGACACACAAATGGTTAATAAGGACATGACGAGGCTCCAAAATCATTAGTCATCAGGGAAATGCAAAATTAGAACCCCAACGAAGTACCATTACATGTTGACTGGAACGGCATAAAATTTTTATTTATATTTATTTATTTGGCAGTGTCCATGGCATGTGGAAGTTCCTGGGCCAGGCACTGAACCAATGCCACAGCAGTGACCCAAACTGCTGCAGTGACGTTGGATCCTTAACCCAATGTGCCACAAGAACACTTGGAATGGCATAAATTTTAAAAGACTAACTATACCAAGTGTTGCCAGGATGTGTTGTAACTAAACTCTCATACATTGCTGATGGGAATGTAAAATGATACAAATCACTTTGGAAAACAATTTGCCAGTTTCTTAAAAAGTTAAACATACATCTACCATATGACCTAGCC
Source organism: Catagonus wagneri (assembly GCA_004024745.2). Classification (NCBI taxonomy): domain Eukaryota; kingdom Metazoa; phylum Chordata; class Mammalia; order Artiodactyla; family Tayassuidae; genus Catagonus; species Catagonus wagneri. The sequence goes on from PVHT021183649.1 coordinate 860,290, forward strand.
ATTCCACTTGTAGACATTTACCCAAGAGAAATTACAGTGTAGATATTTACCCAAGAGAAATTACAGTGTATGTCCAAACAAAGACTTCAACATCAGTGTACACAGCAGCTTTATTTGGAATAGCCAAAACCAGAGAAAAAACCCAGGTGTCAGGAGATTCCATCATGGCAGAGCGGAAATGAATCTGACTGGGAACTACAAGGTTGCGGGTTCCATCCCTGGCCTCACTCAGTGGGTTAATGATCCGGCACTGCTGTGAGCTGTGGTGTAAGTTGCAGATGTGGCTCAGAGCCTGCGTTGCTGTGGCTGTGGTGTAGGCTGGCAGCTGCAGCTCTGATTGGACCCCTAGCCTGGGAGCCTCCTATGCCACAGATGCAGCCCTAAAAAGCAGAAAAAAAAACCCAAAATCAAAGTGTCTATCAACAGATGAATAAACCGTTGCTATGTCCATACAATGGAATACTACTCAGCAATAAAACAGTGTATTTACTGATACACACAATAAACAAAATAGATAAATCCCAAAATAAGGATGAAGAGTGAAAAAAGCTAAAACAAAAAAGGGAGAACATACTACATGATGCCACTTACAGATTTCAGTAGTGACAGAAGCAAATCAGCAGTTGCCTTGGGATGGGACTAAGGGATGTGAAGTGACCAGAAGAAGGTATTACAGAGGTGCCCACGAAACTACTGCAGATGATGAATATATTCACTTTTAATATCTATACGTTTTCATTTTTTTATTTTTAAGTGAAATTTGCTATGATTTTTAATATTTATTTACTTATTATTTTATTTTGATTTTGTAGGCCTGCACCTGAGGCATATGGAGTTTCCCATGCTAGCGGCCCAGTGGGAGCTACAGCTACCAGCTGATGCCACAGCCACAGCAGTGCAGTATCTGAGCCTCGACTGCAACCTGCACCACAGCTCACAGCATGGCCAGATCCTTAACCCTCTGAGCAAGGCCAGGGATCGAACCTACAACTTAGGGTTCCCAGTGGGATTTGTTTCCGCTGTGCCACGATGGGAACTCCTATATTCATTATTTTTAACATATGTCAACACTTACTAAAGTGCACATTTTAGATAAATTCAGTTTGCTGTATACTGATTATATATTAATAAAGTTAAAAAATTATCTCAAGATAAAGAGGAAACAAAAAGAACTGTTCTGTGGCTATCACAGTTCTCTAGGCAAGAGGCACTGATTGCTTAGACTGGGATGGAATCCTTAGAGATGAAAATGAAAGTACATAATTTTAAAGTTTACTAGAATACGGAAATGACAATACTTTGTTGATGAAATGGATACTGGGAGATGAATAAAAGAAAGGAATCAAGGACAAATTTTACTTTGGCTTAATTAAGCAATTGAGTGAATAGTGATGCCATTTGCTAACATGAAGAAGACTGGCACAGGATTACAAAGTCAACGATTACAAATCTTGAATTACCAAGGGTAATTCAAACTGGTTTGACAAATTCAATGGACTATTTTATTTCATTTTTTATTTTTCATTTTATTTTTGCTTTGTATGGCCACACCTGTGGCATAGGGAAGTTCCCAGGCTAGGTGTCTAATCGAAGCTACAGATGCCAGCCTACACCACAGCCACAGTAATGCAGGATCCAAGCCATGTCTGCAACCTATACCACAGAGCTCACGGCAACGCCAGATCCTTAACCCACTGAGCAAGGCTAGGGATCAAACCCACAGTCTCATGGTTACTAGGCAGATTAGTTTCCACTGAGCCACGATGAGAATTCCCTCAACAGACTTTAAAATAAAGAACTAGAGTTTATATACAGACATCTAGAAAATAAAAATAGGGCACTGATCAACTATTATAAAAATGAACAAGAAATTAATATATGACACAGTAAAAGAAACTAGTAATTAATGGAGATTATCAAGAGATGCAAATGCTGTAAAATTTGGTTGCGATGATTGTTGTATACCTACAAATATAATAAAATTTTAAAAAAACAAAAGAAATGAAAAACACTTTGGCCCAAAATATTTGTTAAAATGAAAAGTAAATGTGCACATTAAAAAATAACTACTTAAAACTGTTTTAATTAAATGCCACATTTTACTACTACTGTTTTTTTCTAGACATAACACCTAGGTCTGTTTATATTTCTAACTAAAAGACTGTGTGCCTAGTAAAAGTCAAATTAATAATTCAAAGGAAGAAGGCTACAGATCCTTTATTATCTTCAACATCTTTGCTTACCTGTTAGATCTTTCAAATAATGTTCCAAATTGTGCTCTTTCATATGATGGACTTAGAGTATCTTGACTTTCATTTAATTTGGAAGCCAAGAAATTAGAATAATTACCATTACTGAGCTGAAAAAAAAAAAAAAAGAATCTACCAAAATGGTAAATGTACATATATACAATTTAAATTATTTACCATAAAATACCACTTAAGTGAACATTTAATATTCAAAAAATATTTTTTAGTGTAAAAGAAAGTAACTGTGTCCTTACTGAAAACAAAACGAATACTGTTCTACCATGAAAGTAATATCATTACAGTGATTATTAAAGTATTAGGGTTGGTACCAAGATGACCTAACAACTTTCTCAGAGGTTAAAAAAAAGATTTAAAAATGCCAGGATCTTGAGTAAATAAAAATTAAATTTCTCTGATGGAAAATACATAATTCCTCCCAAGAAAACAACACACTTAGCCCATTTTTCTAGTTAGAGTAATTTTGACTGCTACTTTAATCTTTCTGAATACTAATATCACTGAGTACACAACAGTGAGTGTTGGATGAGTACTGTAAAAAGCAGATGAGATAATCCATTTGTTAATGTGGAAAGTACCATACAAATTTAAGATATTACATTTGCTCAAAACCAATCTATCCAGCAATAATCATCTACATCTGTAGTATATATTATTTACAAGTCATAAAGCATAGAAATGGGAAGTCCAAACACAGTCAGTGACAGAAATATGAAAAAAAAAAGAGGGAGACAAAAAGAGATAAAGTCTTTTTTTAGAAAAAAGGTCTAAGGTGGGGGAGAGCTGAAATTAAAGTCCAATAGTACATCTCACATCTCAGCCTCGGAGAGACAGTGACAGAGGTGCAGAAACAGTCATCCCTTGAAGTGAGAAACACACAAACAAATCAAAACAGAAGGGAATATCATATACTGGCTTAAATACTACTTCTTTAGGGAACAGTGAGCCCTAGTCCACTTTTTCTTCTAATATGTTTTTTCAGGAGTTCCCGTCGTGGCGCAGTGGTTAACAAATCCGACTAGGAACCATGAGGTTGCGGGTTCGATCCCTGCCCTTGCTCAGTGGGCTAAAGGTCCGGCGTTGCCGTGAGCTGTGGTGTAGGTTGCAGACGTGGCTCGGATCCTGCGTTGCTGTGGCTGCGGCGCAGGCCAGTGGCCACAGCTCCGATTAGACCCCTAGCCTGGGAACCTCCACATGCCGCGGGTGCGGCCATAAACCCACGGCCATAAAATGACAAAAGGCAAAAAAAAAAAAAAAATAATAATAATAATTTGTTTTTTCAACTCATTTCCCTTTGTTTCTTATAATTTCATTTTAATTCCTCTCAATTTCCTTTAAATCTCTCCAAATAAACTATTAAATATTTCCCTAATACTTCTCAATGGGAAGGACATAAGCCTTTTTGCTTTCTTCTGCCATATTAAGTGTAACACTCCTCTGAAGATGATTACTAACCTGTAGTCTGTAAGTAGAAGATTATTTGAGAAAAGACTACAGAGAGTTTAATTCTCTATGCTATAAACTATTTGACAAAACAAGGATGAGTTATATGCTGATCTATGATGCAAGTTTTAGATTTGTAAAACACAAATTGAATAGGTAATTAAACATTTTTCATTGCATCTTACAGAAATTATTGGGTCCTTAAATTAATAAGGCTAACACATATCACTGAAATACTTCAATTTCTCTTTTCCGAAGAACAGAAAACATACTTTAATAAAATTGAACCGTATCAGAGTTCCCGTCGTGGCTCAGTGGTTAACGAATCTGACTAGGAACCATGAGGTTGCGGGTTCAATCCCTGGTATCGCTCAGTGGGTTAAGGATCCAGCGTTGCCGTGAGCTGTGGTGTAGGTCCGCAGACGCGGCTTGGATCCCGCGTTGCTGTGGCTGTGGTGTCAGCCTGCAGCTACAGCTCCGATTAGACCCCTAGCCTGGGAACCTCGATATGCTGCATGTGCGGTCCTGAAAAAGACAACAGCAACAAAAAATTGAATCATATCATATATATAACCATAATACAGAACTATAATTTATAATAATTTATAAATAATAAAGATATAAATATGACATAAAACCAATACTTGCTAAAAATGGGAGAAATTCAAAACTAAGTATTCCTATTAATAAGACATACTGTTATACGACCATTTTTCTCACTACCATTATACATTAGTTATACATTAGTTATTTTTTAACTATATATATTTAATAAAAGATCACTTCTTGGTATGTTCTATGGCAGATATATGTCAGAATTTTAAAATGTGGATGTTTTTAATATTTTTAACTTTGGAGAATATGAGTGAACAACATTTTAGCACTACACATCTTTATCTATATAAATATATTTGCATAGTTATAATTGAAGTGCATATAAGCCGCAGTCATCTGACAAATCATACAAAGAACAAAGTCATTATAACTCGGATTTTAACAGGCTACTATGATATCACTGAGATACTGCTATTCACAAGACCCTTTTCATATCATGCCTACTGGGCCACCATGATATCACCAACTAGTTAATTACTGTGATTACAATCATCAAACAACTATATAACACACCAAACTATCTTATTTTATTTTTTTATTTAGGGTCACACCCATGGCAATAGGGAGGTTCCCAGGCTAGTGGTCAAATCAGAGCTACAGCTGCTGGGCTACACCACAACCACAGCAATGCAGGATCCGAGCCACATCTGCGACCTACACCACAGCTCACAGCAGTGCCAGATCCTTAACCCACTGAGCAAAGCCAGGGATCGAACCTGTGTCCTAATGGATGCTAGTCAGATTTGTTTCCGCTGAACCATGATTGGAACTCCATACTGAACTATTTTTAAATTTTACTATAACCTTTATTAAAAATTTTTCAAAGATTTCTAAAGAACACCGCAATTTGGGAATTCACAATCTTCTACAGTACAGAGAATTAAGTTTTTGACCTAGCAAGAATTACTATACTTAATTTATATCCTACTTCAGCTATACCTAATTTACAATATTTTTAAATACATACAAAGAGAAAAAAGAACGTACAAAAATGTAATGATATCAAAATGCTAAGAACTCATGATTCAAAAATTACCTGTTCATTCTGCTTCTTTTCATATGTAACTTTCTGAGGATTCTGTGCTATTCTTGGAATGAAATTTTGTTTAATAATATTTCTATTAGAAGATAATTCTGCCAATAAAGATGGTGGAGTGAAACTGCAGTTTTCTGTTCTGTTGAACGGCGGTTCAAACATTCTATATGAGTCCATGACTTGTGATGACTATAGGAAAGAAGATACAATTATTTGATTGCAGAAAGTATAAACTAAAGAAAAGTCAAAATAGAAGTGAAAAAGATCATGGGTTGCAGTAAAAGTCCCAAGGAAAGGCAAGTCAATCAGAAACTGACAGGACTTTTTAAGACAAGAGAGGTTATCAACTAAAATTATACTTAAGAGCTCCTTTCCATTTGCCTTTAGCCCCCTTGGTCACCCTACATTTGCAAGCTCCATTTTCCTATATGCCAACTCCTAAAGATAGGAAACCTAGGTTTCACAAACCCATAATTCACATGAAGAGACTCCAAGAGATTTTAATATCACTGTTGTTATTTACCTTTCTGCAGTTTAAATTTGGCAATTCAAAGGAAAGAAATAATAATTAATAATATGACACTAGCTTTCACCTCAACCCATGAATTTTCTAATTGATCAAAATTTGATTTGTTAAAAAAAAGAATCACTTGTAATACTTTGAAATAAAATTATCTTGGGACCAATGTGAATACCGAAAATCACAATTTGATATAAAATAATATGGTCACTATGTCTGAAGCAATGAATTACTCAATGATCACATGAACCCAAAGTAGGAAACCCCAAATGAATTATCCTTTGCTGCCTGTAAGAAGCAGAATCAAATATTATACATATATAGACCTCTACATTACCACAACTCTAAAATGTTTCTTATAAGCAATTAGTTAAAATATTCTTCCTTAAAAACCTTTAAAAGAACAATTTTAAAGATTATAATTTTCTCCAACATTAAAAAATTTGTATCAGTTTGTGGCATGTCACAATTGTTAAAATAATTAATAAAATTAAAAAAAAAACTTCACCTGAACTGGTTCTTCAAGTTCTTCCTTGCTTCTTAGTCTTTGATGGTACACACTAATGAAAATAAAACTTTAAGATGAAAATACATCTGGCAATAAAACTGACCACGTATTTATATCTATTTTAAATTCATACTGTTCTATACAAATACACAAAAAACATACAGTACTCTAAGTAAATCATTCCAGGGTTAGAATAATACTGAGTTTTCTACAAATATATCATTATAAGACAGAGTTTTATGATAAGGAAAGTCAAACTGTGTATACAAAAAACTCAATACAGACATTTGGTCATTTGATAAAGGTCTTAATAGTTTAATAATATAGTAACAGCCGAACAAAAACTGGAGTTAGAAGGATAAGCCCTTTGCAGATTTTCCAAAGAATAAAAGTGTCATTATGACTCCTTTAAATACCTAATAATATACAGCCTACCTGAAACTTACTTGTTTTCTATATCATCAATGCAGATATTAGATGGTACACAGTGAGGTGACACTGGAAGTTCTACATCATGTCTTCTTAGGGGCATTTTTATGTCTCTATTCATATTCACGTGGGTTGGTTTTCTTACAGTTTCTACAATGAAAAAAATTATAAGAAAAAAGAAAATATTTTAAAAGCATTGTTTGACATTCCATGTTCCTTAAATAAATGCTATATTCTAGATATGCTAGAAACCTATATTCTAGATATGCTGAAACCTATATTCTAGATATGCTATGTCATTAAAATACTATTAACTATCACAGATAATTCATCTCTTTTTCTTCATTATCTTACATATTCCTCCTGAAAGGGGCTTTAATAACTCAGTTCTACTTTTTTCTCCCTCCAAGATTTCCCTGACCCCCAGACTATATCAGATACTCTGTTTTACACATTCCCACATGGTACTACATAATTTCTCTATTATTGCACTTAAAATAGTTTGTTGTACTTAAGTCTATTTCCCACACCACTAGATTTTTAGACTTCATGGAAGATCCTGTCTCTCTTTACAGAAGTCATTATTTTGTCTGTTCAGTGCTTTTAACAACTCTTCTTTTCTGGAAAATGCTTTTTACATGCACCAACTATAAAATTCTAATAGAGATTTTCTATCTGAAAAACCATGGTTTTCTGGGGAGTTCCCGTCATGGCCCACCAGAAACGAATCCAAATAGGAACCATGAGGTTGTGGGTTCGATCCCTGGCCTCGCTCAGTGTGTTAAGGATCCCGGGTTGCCGTGAGCTGTGGTGTAGGCTGCAGATGCAGCTTGGATACCCCGTTGCTGTGCCTGTGGTATAGGCCGGCAGCTGTAGCTCTGATTAGACCCCTAGCCTGGGAACCTCCACATGCAGCAGGTGCAGCCCTAAAATGACAGAAGACCGAAAAAAAAAAAAAATCCCATGGCTTTCTGGACAAATATAATTGGTGAAGGGGTAGCCATCTGACCCAAGATGAATCAGTAACTGTATCCCATCCCCCTAGTTTTAAGTAACTGTTCTAGGGCTGGGACCTGGCACCAGCAGGGCAAGGTAACATCCTTGCAGTAAAACTTTAAAAGTCAGAACAAGAGAAACAACGGTCAGTATTTCCCAAGTGCCAAAACTAGGAGAGATGAGCAATATTATTTTTTTTTAGGTAACTTTTAAGCCTCCATGATGAAGACTTTCTTCAGTCTGAGAGAATGAAGTGAACGCCTGAAGTGAGAAAGAATCTTGACGCATTCAAGTCCCCAATTCAAGCAGTCTCTGAGACCCAATGGCACCATTGCTCTTCCATTTAGTTAAGTGCCTTGGTCCATTCAAGGCTGATGTAACAGAATACCATAAACCCGAGGATTACAAACAACAGAAATTTATTTCTCAGTCTGGAGGCTGGGCAGTCTAAAATCAAAGTGCTCGTGGATATGGTATCTGCTGAGGGCCGGCGTCCTATTTCACAGACAACTATCTTCTCACTGTGTCCTCAGATGGCTGAAGGAGTAAGAGATCTCTGGAGTCTCTTTAATAAGGGTACAATTATATTCATAAGGGCTCTACCCTTAACACCTCCTAAAGACCCCTAACCATCTCATTAGGGATTAGAATTTCAACATAAGGGAGTTACCGTCAAGGCATAGTGGAAACGAATCTGACTAGGAACCATGAGGTTGCAGGTTCGATCCCTGGCATTGCTCAGTGGGTTAACGATCCGGTGTTGCCATGAGCTGTGGTGTAGGTTGCAGACGTGGCTCGGATTTGGCGTTGCTGTGGCTCTGGTGTAGGCCGGCAGCAACAGCTCTGATTAGACCTCTAGCCTGGGAACCTCCATATGCCGCAGGTGCAGCCCTTAAAAGACAAAAAACAAACAAAAAAGAATTTCAACATATGAGTTTGTGGGGGGTGGGGAGACACAGGCACGGACACACTCACACATATTCAGTTCATAACACTAAGGAAGTACGTATATATTTCTTTAATGTCTTTCACTGGCAACCATGAGTCCTGACTAATGAAGTCTTTCTTTTGTGAGAGAGCAAAAATATCTCCATCCTTTCCCTTTCTAAACTCTCAGTAGGGGCCCCTGTAATGAAAGACAAGAGAAAGCCATAAACATTTATTTAATGTAAGTTTTATGTGGAAACCTTTACAAGAAAATAGAGACTTCAAGAAGTGGTTAAACCTGAGCATTTTTATGCTAGGTTTGATGAAGAATGAAAAACCATGAGAAATGTGATAGGACAAAAAAAGAGTATTAGCAAAGTTGTAGTAAACTGGAGGAAAACAGCAGGCTTATTCATATAAATTTCTCTCAGCATTCCTCTGTCTTAGGAATAAAGATGTCCCTTTCCTCCAGGTGTAGGGTATTTCTCACACGACAATCCTTCCTGTGCATGCTGCTTCTCAAATTTCTTCATCTTAAAATATTCACAATTCCAAGGTGCCGTATTTGGGGTAGAGTGTCCTGACCCTGTTACTTTCTGTTCTGTTTCCAGTATACAACACAATAATAACGGTATATATTCAATAAACATACGTTGAATGTATGAGTGAAAAGAAAGTGAAGGAGAAAGAAAATACATAAACTCATGATCAGCACATGCAAAAGAATTAAACTGGACCCCTATCTTAGGCCATACACAAAAATCAACTCAAAATGGATTAAAGACTTAATTATGAGACCTAAAACCATAAATCTCCTAGAAGGAAACATAAAGTATAAGCTCCATGATATCCATCTTGGTAATGATTTTTTGGATTCGACACAAAAAGCAAAGGCAACTAAAGCAAAAATAAACAAGTGAAAATAAACATCAGCAAAAATAAACATCAAACTAAAAAGCTGCTGCACAGCAAAAGAAACCATCAACAAAGTGAAAAGGCAGGACTGCAGCAAGATGGCGGAGGAGTAAGAAGTCGCACTCACCCTCTCCCACAAATACATCAAAAAACGCATCTAAATATAAAACAAGTTGGACAAATCATCATCTGAATGCTGATCAATTTAAACCTCCAAAAACTGCAAGAAACCCTTGAAATAACTGGGTAGAACAACTGAAGAAAAAAAAAAAAAAGGTGAGAGAGAAAAGCAATTAGGACCATAACCAGCACTCCAGGGAGGGAGCTGTGAAAAAGAAAAAAGTTTCCTGGGAAGAAACCTAAACAAGGATCAGCGGATCAATGACCAACG
>PVHT021183649.1:873425-886838 GCA_004024745.2 Catagonus wagneri
CCATGATCAGGTGGGATTCATCCCAGGTGCACAAGGATGGTTCAATGTACGCAAATCAATCAACGTCATAAACCACATTAACAAAAGAAAAGTTAAAAACCACATGATTATCTCAATAGATGCAGAAAAAGCATTTGACAAAGTCCAACATCCATTCATGATCAAAACTCTTACCAAAGTGGGAATACAGGGAACATTCTTTAACATAATAAAGGCCATATATGAAAAACCCAGAGCAAGCATAATACTCAATGGAGAAAAGCTGAAAGCCTTCCCACTAAAGTCTGGAACAAGACAAGGATGTCCACTCTCACCACTGTTATTCAACATAGTATTAGAGGTCCTAGCTACAGCAATCAGACAAACAGAAGAAATAAAAGGCATCCAAATAGGAAGAGAAGAGGTAAAACTGTCACTGTATGCAGATGACATGATACTATATAGAGAAAACCCCAAAGACTCAACTCCAAAATTACTTGAACTGATCAACAAATTCAGTAAAGTAGCAGGATATAAGGTTAATCTTCAGAAATCAATCGCATTTCTATATACTAATGATGAAATATTAGAAAAAGAATACCAAAATATTTTACCTTTTAAAACAGCACCCCAAAAAATCAAGTACCTGGAATAAACCTGACCAAGAAGGTGAAAGCCTTATATGCAGAGAACTACAAAACATTTGCAGCAACATGGATGGAATTAGAAACCCTCATAGTGAGTGAAGCAAGTCAGAAGGAGAAAGACAGATGTCATATGAAATCTCTTATAACTGGAGTCTAAAACACTGCACAAATGAACATCTCAACAGAAAAGAAAATCACGAACTTGGGGAACAGACTTGTGGTTGCCAAGGGGGCGGGGGAGGGGTGGGAGGGAATGGGGATAACTAGTGCTTTAATGATGGAACAGCAAGGAGCTCCAACTGTATTGCACGGGGAACTATATCTAATTACATGTGACAAATCCATATATGTACATGTAATCGGGTCACCACATGGTGCAGTTGGAAAATCTGACAGAAATCTGTAAACCAGCTATAATGCAAAAATAAAAAAGAAAAGTGAAAAGGCAATCCATGAAACAGGAGAAAAATTTGCAAATCACATATCTGGTAAGGGGTCAGTATCTACAATATATAAAGGACTTATATAACTCATCAGCAAAAAATAAACAATCTAATTAAAAAATAGGCAAAGGATCTGAATAGACATTTTCCCAAAGAAGACATACGAACGGTCAATGGGTATATTAAGAAGCTTTCAACATCACTAATCATCACAGAAATGCAAATCAAAATCACAATGATATCTTCTCATACTTGTCAGAAGGACTATTATTAAAATAACAAGTGTTGGATAACAGACTTGTGGTTGCCAAGGGGGAGAGAGAAGGAGCGGGATGGACTGGGAGTCTTGGGTTAATAGATGCAAGCTATTGCATTTAGAGTGGATAAGCAATGAGATCCTGCTGTATAGCACAGGGAACTATATCTCATCACTTGAGATGGAATGTAGTGGCGGATAATGTGAGAAAAAGAACGTATATGTATATATGTATGACTGGGTCACTTTGCTATACGGTAGAAAACAGAACACTGAAAACTATAATGGGATAAATAAAAACCATTTAAAAAATTAAAATAAATAACAAGTGTTGACAAGAATGTGGAGAAAAGGGAACCTTCGTGCACTGTTGGTGGGAGTGTATATTGCTGCAGACACTGTGGAGGTTCCTTAAAAAGCTAAAAATAAAATTACTATATGATCCAGCAATCACCTGGGCATATATCCAAATGAAATTAAAAAGGAATCTTGAAGAGATACCTGTACTCCCATGTTCAAAGCAGCATTATTCATAATAGCCAAGATATGGAAACAACCTGTCTATCAATGACTGGATGGATAACGAAGATGCGGTATATACATAAAATGAAATATTCTTTTGGTATGAGAAAGAAAGAAATCCTGCCATTTGTGACAACATGGATGGACCTTTTAGTGAAATAAGCCAAAGAAAGACAAATAATGCATGCTATCGCTTACATATGGAATATTTTATTTAAAAAAATATCAGACTCATAGAAACATAGACAACTGCTTACCAGACGCTGGGAATTAGAAAGTAGGGAAAATAGGGAGAGGTTGGTAAAAAGGCAAAACTTTCAGCTGTATGATTAAGTTCAAAAGGTCTATTGAAAAATGTGGAGACTATAGTTGATAACATTGTATTACATAAATGAAGAAAATAAAAGGTAGATACATCAAACAGATTTACAAAAAAAGCTTTTACTCCTAAAGTCCATGAATAGTGTATTTACTTTTACTAAAGTATAAGTAAACTTCCTCATGTAAACTGCCATTTGTAGAGGGAGAAACAAAAATGGCGGCGAAAGGAAAAGAGGGTATACTAACAATACTGTGATTAATTCTGGCCATCATTTATGAACTGTCATATTTCTTAATCTACCATCTTCACATTTGTTTTAAGAATTAAATATTAGACACAAGTTCCCTTGAGAGAGAAAAAAATACTCTGGTTAAACTTTTTACTCACTTAAAGTATCAAAGTGCAGGCCAAAATGAATTTGATTTTGAAGTATTAGACCACTATAGTTAATATCCCAGGAATGCCTAAGAAATTATTAAAGTTGTGAAACAGAAAACTAATCATTACGACAAAAATCTTTTCAGTTCTTCCTTTTCAAAAAATTCTCTAAATAGTATAAAACAGTAACGACATTTATTTTCTGCTTTTTAGCTAAACTTTGGCAACTATCTGCCTAGGCAGGATAATGTAATAACGGAAACAGCTGTATTATAGTAAGTCTAACCATAACTTATAACATACAACTGAAAAAGAAAAATAAAAGGATTAAACAAAAGATTGTAAGCAAAATTAACAAAGCTCCTTATTTAAGTAGGCAACCAAGTTTTAAAATTATTTTACTTTCCACATAAAACTAAATCTCATAATCAGATCAGAATCAAAACAAAATGGTATTAGAAAAATTTACTCACCAGGCATTTTCTTCTGGCAAGATATCTGATTTACCATGTACAGGTTAAGGAGGTCTAAACTGACAGCAGAATTTTTGACAGGGGATAAAACTCCCATTAATTTCCTTTTTGACTTTAACCTTTTCTTTTCAAAATATTCCTAAAAGTAATTATAAATAAAAAGTTATTTTAGCAATGATGTGGTTTCAGGTAGAATCATAAATAATAAAAAGCAATAATACAATCAAATAATTGACTTGATATGTTTATATTCTTGTGACACTTTTCATATGTTTAAATATAATTTAAAATCAATCACAGTGATTTCTAGTTTGCTTAAGGAGTCTAATAACAGTCTCATAATCTTTCTTTTACTAAATGTAATAACCTTTTTTGTTGTTGTTGTTGTCTTTTTAGGGCTGCACCCGCACCACATGGATGTTCCCAGGCTAGGGCTCGAAATGGAGCTGTAGCTGCCGGCATACACCACAGCCACAGCAACGCCAGATCCTTAACCCACTGAGCTAGGCCAGGGATCAAACCTGGGTCCTCATGGATGCTAGTCAAGATTCATTTCTGCTAAGCCATGACAGGAACTCCTAAATGTAATACTTTTGAAACAGAACTTTATAAAGTCATTAGCAGGTATCAAAAGACTAAAAATTATATGAATATAGAAAGTATTTAAAAATATGATAAAACTGGAGTTCCCGTAGTGGCGCAGCAGTTAATGAAACTGACTAGGAACCATGAGGTTGCAGGTTTGATCCCTGGCTTTACTCAGTGGGTTAAGGATCCGGCGTTGCCGTGAGCTATAGTGTAGGTTGCAGACACGGCTCAAATCCCACATTGCTGTGGCTGTAGCAAAAGCCGGCGGCTACAGCTCCGATTAGACCCCTAGCCTGGGAACCTCCATATGCCACGGGTGCAGCCATAAAAGGACAAAAGACAAAAATAAAAATCTGTTCATACTGTATCCGAGTAACTTCCAATCCCAAATTGAACTTACCTGTGTTTAAAAAGATCACACTGTGGTTCAGCTATGAAATGACAGGACCTTCTGGATGTAAGCCCCTTGAAAAAAAACTGACTATGGATTTTAAAATTTATGTTATCTTAGAATTAAGATGTTACTTTTTAAGGCACTATACTCTGTGATGAATAAGACCATAGTGAGACCTGGGAACTTCACATGGCATGGGCGTGTGGCCCTAAAAAGCAAAAAAAAAAAAGGACCATAGTGAGAGAGACAATGATACAAATACTTACAACAGAGTGCAACAGATGGTATGGGATCCTCCAGAAGAGTAGTAAATTACAGGTAGGTGGTGGGAGGTAGGACACAGAAAGGGCAGAGGAAGGCTTCTTAGGAAATGATTTTTATGATGGGTAGAAGAGTCAAAGGTAGCCAGAGGGTGGAAACATAAGGTTCTAGGAATTAGGGAGAACAGTACAAAGACTATCTACAATTTATGTAAGCCTTTATGTCAAGGGACACTGCTTAAGAGTTTGGATCTTCATACTCCACACATTATGATAGCCTCCAACATTTGTGTTCCTAGAAAGAACAAAGGTATGTGACTGACTGATTTACCTCAAGAAGCTTGGCTCAATTTTTCTATCCAGTTTCACTTGATAGAGAAAAGTAGAAAGTAATCAGAAGATAATTAGAAAACCTCAGAAAATACTATATTTCATTTTTTGCTTTTTGCGGGAGTGGAGGGTCTGCATACACGGCATACGAAGATTCCCAGGCTAGGGGTCCAATGGGCGCTACAGCCGCCAGCCTACGTCACAGCAACACAGGATCCCAGCCGCATCTGTGACCTACACCACAGCTCACAGCAACACCGGATCCTTAACCCACAGAGAGGGGCCAGGGATCGAACCCGCAATCTTAACGGTTCCTAGTCGGATTCATTTCTGCTGCGCCACGATGGGTACTCCAAGAAAATAATACATTTTAAACTGGAAAATAGCCATTTAAAAGGAACAGCTAAAAAAAAAAAAAAAGAAAATCTGGGGAATTTGTTAAAGTAAGTGAGGGGAGAGGTTTTTTCAAGATGAAGGAATGTGCAGTTCTCCAAATGGAAACTGTCCACTTCATGAAGTGTTAAATTGCTTGTATCTCATACACAGAAATAAAGATGAAGGTAAGAGCTAATTTTAGGAGATGATGTCATATTAAGTTGGACTGAAAAATATCCTTATAGTTGAACAGCGTGAAGTTCAGTTTTGACAAGAGCAAGAGCTGTACAGTGGCACGTACTGAGAGGCAAATGGGAGATAAGAGTGAGTGGGCATAGTGGAAAAGGGGCAGGATTCAGAGAGAGCTTTTACTTTTAACAGCAAGAAAACTGAGTATGTTTGAATATCAATGCAAAGCCTCTAGAATAGTTGAAGATAAAAGGGATAAAGTAATTGATACGGTGAAGTCCCTGAGAAAGCAGAAGGAAATGGAATCCAGATCACAGATGGAGAGACCTTCTCTTGACAGGAAGAAACTGCCTCCTCAGTTACAGGAGGGAAAGAGAAGATGGGTGAAGACGTAAAATGGTTTATAGAACTATGGTAAAAATTTGAGATAATTTTCATCTGATAGCTTCTATTTCCTCTGAAATATGAGACAAGGTCATCTAATGAGTATGAAGAGATAAAGAGTAAGGGCTGGGGAAGAGAGACTTGAGGAGGCAAAGAAGGTATGAAATTTTCAAAGAATAGGAAAGTGACATGACTAGAGATCAACACTTTGGGAAAGAGCCATGAGTCTTTACTTTTCTTACAAACATTCAAAAGAATAATACCAATAGAGTTAGATTTTTTAATAGTCTAGGGACAGACTGAGTTAGATTTTTTAATATTCTAGGGACACACTACATTCACAGATTAACAGATTATTTATTATTGAGTGCCTAGTTATTGTTACACACAACTCTAGGCACAGAAGATAGAGAATAAGTAAAAGTGATAAGACCCCTTTACTCATGAATATACTTTAATAGTGGGTAAGGGAAAAGAACAGAAATACTAGACTCTGAAGAGAGTGATAAATATAAGTACCAAAGAGAGAGTAACTGGAGGTTGGAGAACTAAGTTTTAGATGTAATGATCAGAGAAAGTCAATCTAAGAGATAACTTAACTGAGACCCAAATATTGACAAGGCATACATGCAAATATCTGAAGAATAGCATTCCAGAGAAAAGGAAGAAGAATGGCAGAAAGAAGGTCAGTGTGCCTGAAATACAACGAACAATAGAGCAAGTAGTTAAAAATAAAGTCAAAGAAGCAGACAGGATGCAGATTCTCAGGTCCTTTTAGGTTATGGTTCACAGTTATTCTAAAAGGAATGAAAATAGAATTGAAGCTTTTAAGCAGGGAAATGACAGATTCTGGTTTGTGCTTTTAAAAATCATACTACCAATTGTGTGAACAACAGAACACGGAAGTGTAAATATGAAGCAAAAAAACAATTGATAAATTCAATGACATTAAAATTAAGAACTTTCGTTCAAAGATACTATTAAGAAAGTAAAAATAAAAGCCAAAAAGTACACATATAAACAATGAAGAATTCCTAAATATATAAAGACACAATAAGAAAGGACAAACAACTCAAATAAAAAATGAAAAAAAATACTTGGTAAAGTACCTCATGAAACAGGAAACCTAAATGAAAAGACAGCCTCATTAGAAATCAGGAAAATACAAGTTAAATTTACAAGAAGGTATCATTTCACTGAGTTAACAACTATCCTACTTTCATCATAATCACTGTCTTGCTTTTTCTTATGTTACAATGATTTTTACTTTTTCCATTATAGCTGGTTTACAGTGTTCTGTCATTTCTCCAATGTACTGCAAGGAGTCGTAGTCACACATACATGTACACATTCTTTTTTTTCTCACATTATCATGCTGTAATATAAGTGACTAGATACAGTTCACAGTGCTATGCAGCAGGATCTCACTGCTTATGCAATCCAAAGACATTAGTTTGCATCTATTAACCCCAAATTCCCAGTCCACCCCACTCCCTCCCCCTCCCCTTTGGCAACCACAAGTATGTTCTCCATGTCCATGAAATTCTTTTCTGTGGAAAGGTTCATTTGTGTCATATAGTAGATTCCAGATATAAGTGATACATGGTATTTGTCTTTTTGTTTCTGACTTACTTCAGATAGTATGAGATTCTCTAGTTTGATCCATGTTGCTGCAAATGGCATTATTTTGTTCTTTTTATGGCTGAGTAAATTCCATTGTGAGTGTGAGAGTGTGAGAGTGTGAGAGTGTGTGTGTGTGTGTGTGTGTGTATGCTTTGAACAAATTTTTACTGTTTTAGAAGTTTTTGTAAATGGAATCTGTTTGAATTCCTTGGTGAGTTTCATTTGCCCAACATCATGTTTTTGAGATTCATCAACATTAATAACATGCATCTAACATTTTCACTGCTGTACCATTACCTGGGTATGCCACAACTTGTTTAACCATTCCATCGTACATGGACATTTGGGTGCTCCCCTTTCTCTCCCCTGTACTCTGCCCTTCTTCTTCCTCTCTTTCTCCTTCTCTCTCTCTCTCTTTTTTGTTTGCTACTTAAGAACAACAGTGATCCAAACAAGCTTGTACATATCTCAAAGGACACACGTGGAAGTTTCTCAAGGATATACACTGCTCAGTTGCACGGTATATACATGCTTATCTTTATTATGCAATACATCAATGCAATAATTCTTTTTTTTTTTTTTGGTCTTTTATCATTTTTTAGGACCACAGCCATGGCATAGAGGTTCCCAGGCTAGGGGTCCAATCAGAGCTACAGCTGCTGGCCTACGCCAGAGCCACAGCAATGCCAGATCCAACCCACATCTACAGCCTACACCACAGCTCATGGCAATGCCAGATCCTTAACCCAATGAGTGAGGTCAGGGATCGAACCTGCAACCTCATGGTTCCTAGTCAGATTTGTTTCCACTGAGCCATGACAGGATCTCCCAATGCAATAATTCTTTAAACACTTTTAAAAAGTAGGAGATACATTATAAGGCCATTATGGTACTCTGGGCAATAAATGATAATGATCTGAATAAGTGGCTTGGTAGTACAGTTAGCGAGAAGTGATCAGACTTGGGATACCTTGGAACTAGAATGACAACAAGAATCAACAATGGCACTGCAAGAGGTGCTTTGGGCCGACAGAATGTGACTCCGGCGACAGCAGCCTTTTTCCCATTTCTGCCCCAGCAATCCAACGTGTAGCAGAAATGGGACCGAGATAACATGCTGCAGGTACAAAAATGCACCCTGCATGGTTGCGCAGGAATAGTGAGCTTGGTGCCTCTTCTTGAGACTCTAAGAATCCACCTCTACAACTTAGGCTGAGATGTCACCCAGGACCCCATCAGACTGCCCTGCACGAATACATCAAGTTTGCCTAGAATGACTACACTCTGGACCTTTTACAAGGAAGATTTGTAGGAGTTCCTGTCCATGGTTCAGCAGAAACATGACTAGCATCCATGAGGACACAGATCCAGTCATAAACCATTCATCACAGACCCCCTAAATCTAAAAAAAAATACATGTTAATGTGTAACTAGTTTTTATGAGGGAGGAAACAGACCTAAAGAGATTACATTTGTGAAGATTGGATTAAGATGGTGGAATAGAAGGCCTGGAGCACAACTTCTCCCCAAAAAAACAACAAAACTACAACCAAGTGCCAAGTAACCTTCAACCAAATGGACTGGAAACTTCCAAAAAGATATTCTAATCCAGGAAAAAAAGAGGAGAAGACATCAAGAGGTAGGAGGGGTGATGACACGACAGAAGCAACCCCGTACCTCCTGGGTGGGAAGCCCAACAGACTGCAAAGTAACTGTATCACAGAGACTCAGTTACAGGACTGAGAGTTCTCAGCCCCACATCAAATCCCAAAGCCTAGGGATCTGGTACAGGGAGAAAGAGCCCCCAGAGCACCTGGCATTGAAGGCGAGCAGGGCTTGTGCACAGGAGCTCCACAGGACTGGGGGAAACAGAGACCCCATTCTTGAAAGGCACATACAGACTTTCACGTGCACTGGGTCCCAGGGCAAAGCAAAGTATCCAAAGGAATCTGGGTGGAACATGACTGCTATTCTTGGAGGATCTCCTGGGAAGACAGGGGTGACTGTGGCTTGTTGGGGGGGAAGGGCATTGGAGGTGAAGTTCTAGGGAACATTCATCAGCCTGCATTTCTCTGGAGGTGGCCATTTCTGGGAAAATCTGGTCCCTCCTATTAGTGCTGAGAAGCCCCAGACCAAACAATAATCCAGATGGGATCACAGCCCCACCCATCAGTAAAAAGGCTGCCTAAAGACCCCTCAGGCACACAGCCAGCCTCTAATATCACCCAGAGACAAAGCCCCACCCATCGGAGCAATAGGAATCGACCCCACCTACCAGTTGGCAGGCACCAATCCCTCCCATTAGGAAGCCTAGAGCAAGCCTCCCCATGCCAACTTTAGCCACAGGGGAGGCAAACACCAGAACTAAGAGAGGCTACAACCCTATTGTCAGCAAAAAAATCACCACACCAAAAACCTATAAAAATGAAAAGACAGAAAACTGTAACTCAGATAAGGGAGAGAAAACTCCAGAAAAACAGCTCAGTGATGAGGAGATTATCAGCCTCCCAGAAAGAGATTTTAGACTGTTGATGCTGAAAATGATGCAAAACATTGGAAACAGACTGGAGGCAAAGACTGATAATTTACAGGAAACACTGAGCAAAGAAATACAAGATACAAAACTTAAGCAAGAAGAGATGCAAAATACAATAACTGAAATAAAAAATTCATTAGAAGCAACCAATAGTAGAATACAGGAGGCAGAAGAACGAATCAGTGAGGGGGAGCACAGGTTAGTGGAAATCACTAATGCAGAAGAAAAAAGAGATAAAAGATTGAAAGGAAATGAGCAGAGTCTCAGAGAACTCTGGGATAATGTTAAACGCACCAACATCCGTATTATAGGGGTGTCAGAGGGAGAAGAGAGAGAGAAGGGGACAGAAAAAATATTTGAAGACATAATAGCCGAAAACTTCATTAATATGGGAATGGAACCACTCACTCAAATGCAGGAAGCACAACAAGTACCATATAAAATAAACCCAAGAAGGAACACCCCAAGACACATATTAATCGAAATGACCAAAATTAAAGACAAAGAGAAAATACTGAAAGCAGCTAGGGAAAAGAAACAAATGACACAAAAGGGAACCCCAATAAGGTTATCAGCAGATTTTTCAGCTGAAAGTCTGCAGGCCAGAAAGGAGTGGCATTTTATACCTAATGTGATGAAAGAGAAAAATTTCCAACCAAGATTACTTTACCCAGCAAGGCTCTCATTCAGATTTGAAGGAGAGATCAAAAACTTTACAGATAAGCAAAAGCTAAGAGATTTCTGCAATACTAAACCAGCTTTACAACAAATCCTAAAGGAACTTCTCTAGGCAGGAAAGAAAAGACTACAACCAGAAACAAAAACACCACAAATGACAAGGCCCACCAATAAAGGCATATATACAGTAAAGATACGACATCATCCATGCACAATTATGCTACCAAAATCAGAAATCGTGAGAGCACAACTGCAGGACACTGGAGATGCACGTGCAATTAAAAAATCAACAACTTAAAACAATCTCATTTACATATATATTCCTATATCAAAACTTCAGGGTAACTGCAAACCAAAAATCTACAATTCATACACAAACATACAAGAAAAATCAACTCAAATACAACATTAAAGACAGTCATTTTGTGAGAGGAGACAACAAGAAATAAGGGAAGAAATAAGAGCAACAAAAACCCAAAACAGTTAATATAATGGCAATAAGAACATGCATAGCAATAATTACCTCAAACGTTAATGGGCTGAACACCCCACCAGAAGACATAGACTAGCCGAATGGATACAAAAACAAGACCCATATATATGCTGTCTTCAAGAGACCCACTTCACTTCTAGGGACATGTACAAATTGAAAGTGAGAGGATAGAAGAAAATATTCCATGCAAACGGGAATCAAAAGAAAGCCAGAGCAGCAATACTCATATCAAACCAAATAGAATGCAAAATGAAGAACATTTTAAGAGACAAGGAAGGGCACCACATAGTGTGCAAAGGATCAATCCAAGGAGAAGATATAACAATTTTAAATATCTATGCACCCAACATAGGATCACCACAATATATAAGGCAAGTGCTCACAACCTTAAAAGGAGAAATCAACAGTAACACCATCATAGTGGGGGACTTTAACACCCCACATACAGCAATGGACAGGTCATCTAGACAGAAAATCAATAAGGAAACACAGGCCCTGAATGAAGAATTAGGTCAGGTGAACTTAATAGATATTTATAGGACATTCCATCCAAAAGCAACAGAATACACATTCTTCTCAAGTGCGCACAGAACGTTCTCTAAGATTGATGACATCCTGGGTTACAAATCAAGCCTCGGTAACTTTAAGAAAATTGAAATCATATCAAGCACCTTTCTGACCACAATGCTATACGACTGGAAATCAACAAGAAAAAAATGGCAAAAAATACAAACATGTGGAGACTAAACAACATGCTACTAAACAACCAATGGATCACTGAAGAAATAAAAGAGGAAATTAAAAAATACCTTGAAGCAAATGACAAGAAAGATATGACACTCCAAAATCTCTGGGATGCAGCAAAAGCAGTTCTAAGACGAAAGTTTATAGCAATACAAGCATACCTCAGGAAACAAGAAAAAGCTCAAATAAGCAACCTAACTTTACATCTAAAGCAGCTAGAGAGGGAAGAATAGAGAAGACCTAAAGTCAGTAGAAGAAATCATAAAGATCAGAGCAGAAATCAATGAAATAGAAACGAAGAAAACCATAGAAAAATTCAATGTAACTAAAAGCTGGTGATTTGAAAAGATCAACAAAATGGATAAACCCTTAGCCAGACTTAGCAAGAAAAAAAGAGAGAGGACACAAATCAATAAAATTAGAAATGAAAAAGGAGAAGTCACAACAGACATCACAGAAATACAAAGGATCATAAGAGACTACTATATGCAACCATATGCCAATAAAATGGAAAACCTAGAAGAAATGGACAAATTCTTAGAAAAGTACAATCTCCCAAGATTAAACCAAGATGAAATAGAAAATATGAATAGACCAATCACAAGTTCTGAAGTTGAAACTGTGATTTAAAAACTTCAAAGAAACAAAAGTCCAGGACCAGATGGCTTCACAGGTGAATTCTATCAAACATTCAGAGAAGAGCTAACACCTATCCTTATGAAACTATTCCAAAAAATTGCAGAGGAAGGGACACTCCCAAACTCATTCTATGAGGCAACCATCACCCTGATACCAACACCAGACAAAAATACCACAAAAAAAGAAAATTACAGACCAATCTCACTGATGAAGATAGATGCAAAAATCCTCAACAATAGCCAACCGAATCCAACAATACATTAAAAGGATTGTACATCACGATCAAGTGGAATTTATCCCAGGGATAAAAGGATTCTTCAATATCTGCAAATCAATCAGTGTGATACACCACGTTAACAAACTGAAGAACAAAAAACATATGATCCTCTCCATAGATGCAGAAAAAGCCTTTGACAAAATCCAACACCCATTTCTGATAAAAACCTTTCAGAAAGTGGGCATAGGGGAACCTACCTCAACATAATAAAGGCCAACTATGACACACCCAGAGCTAACATCATTCTCAATGGTGAAAAACTGAAAGAATTCCCGCTGAGATCAGGAACAAGACAGGAATGTCCACTCTCGCCACTACTATTCAAAAGATTTAGAAGTTCTAGCCACAGCGATCAGAGAAGTAAAAGAAATAAAAGGAATCCAAATTGGAAAGGAAGAAGTGAAACTATCACTTTTCACAGATGACATGATACTATACCTAGAGAATCCTAAAGAGTCTACTAGAAAACTGTTAGAGCTCATCAATGAATTGGGAAAAGTTGCAGGATACAAAATTAATACACAGAAATCAACTGCATTTCTATATACTAACAATGAAATAACAGAAAGAGAAATTAGGGAAGCAATCCCATTTACCATCGCATCAAAAAGAATCAAATTCTTAGGAATGAACCTACCTAAAGAGACAAAAGACCTGTACTCTGAAAATTTTAACATGCTGATCAAAGAAATCAAGGATGACATGAACAGATGGAAAGACATACCATGCTCTGGGAATGGAAGAGTCAATATTATCAAAATGACTATACTACCCAAGGCAATCTACACATGCAATGCAATTCCTATCAAATTACCAAGGTACCTTTTTCACAGAACTAGAACAAAATATTTTAAAGGTTGTCTGGAAACACAAAAAACCCAGA
>PVHT021183649.1:902052-920978 GCA_004024745.2 Catagonus wagneri
ACTCAACCCCAAAATTACTTGAACTGATCAACAAATTCAGCAAAATAGCAGGATATAAGGTTAACCTTCAGAAATCAATTGCATTTCTATATACTTACAATGAAATATTAGAAAAAGAATACCAAAATATTTTACCTTTTAAAACAGCACCCCAAAAAATCAAATACCTGGGAAGAAACCTAACCAAGGAGGTGAAAGACTTATATGCAGAGAACTGCAAAACATTAATCAAGGAGCTCAAAGAAGATACAAAGAAATAGAAAGATATTCCATGCTCATGGGTTGGAAAAATTAATACTGTAAAAATGGCAATACTACCCAAAGCAATCTACAGATTCAATGAATCCCTATCAAATTACCCATGATATTCTTCACAGAACTAGAATAAACAATCCAAAAATTTATATGGAACTACAAAAGACCCAGAATTGCCAAAGCAACCCTGAGGAACAGAAACCAAGCAGGAGGCACAACTATCCCAGATTTCGGGCAATATTACAAGGCCACAGTAATCAGGACAGTGTGTACCAAAACAGACATACGGACCAATGGAACAGTGGTACCAAAACAGACATACGGACCAATGGAACAGTGGTACCAAAACAGACATACGGACCAATGGAACAGGATAGAGACCCCAGAAATAAACCCAGAAACCTACGCCCAACTGATCTTTGACAAAGGAGGCAAGAACTTAAAATGGGAAAAAAAAAGTCTTTTCAGTAAGCATTGCTGGGAAACTCGGACAGCTGCATGCAAATCAATGAAACCAGAACACACTCTCACACCACGCACAAAAATAAACTCTAAATGGTTGAAAGACTTAAATATAAGACAAGACACTATTAAACTCTTGGAAGAAAACATTGGCAAGACATTCTCGGACATCAACCTTACTAATGTTTTCTCAGGTCAGTCTCCCAAAGCAAAAGAAACCAGAGCAAAGATAAACCAATGGGACCTAATCAAGCTGACCACCTTTTGCACAGCAAAGGAAACCAAAAAGAAAACTAAAAGACAACTTACAGAATGGGAGATAATTGTTTCAAATGATGCAGCTGACAAGGGATTAATCTCTAAAATATACAAACAACTGATGCAGCTCAACTGCAAAAAAGCCAACAATCCCATTGAAAAATGGGCAAAGAACCTGAATAGACATTTCTCCAAAGAAGATACACAGATGGCCAACAAGCACATGAAAAAATGCTCAACATCACTGATGATTAGAGAAATGCAAATAAAACTACCATGAGATACCACCTCACACCAGTCAGAATGGCCATCATTAATAAGTCCACGAACAACAAATGCTGGAGGGGGTGTGGAGAAAAGGGAACCCTCCTGCACTGTTGGTGGGAATGTAGGCTGGTGCAACCACTATGGAAGACACTGTGGAGGTATCTTAGAAAACTATACATAGAACTACCATATGACCCAGCAATCCCACTCTTGGGCATATATCCAGACAAAAATTTCCTTGAAGAAGACACTTGCACATGCATGTTCACTGCAGCACTATTCACAATAGCCAAGACATGGAAACAACCCAAAAGTCCATCGACAGATGACTAGATTAGGAAGATGTGGTATATGTACACGATGGAATACTATTCAGCTATAAAAAAGACAAAATAATGTCATTCGCAGCAACATGGATGGAATTAGAGACCCTCATACTGAGTGAAGCAGGTCAGAAGGAGAAAGACAGGTGTCATATGAAATCTCTTTTAACTGGAGTCTAAAACACTGCACAAATGAAACTCTCAACAGAAAAGAAAATCACAAACATGGGGAACAGACTTGTGGTTGTCAAGGGGGTGGGGGAGGGGTGGGAGGGAATGGGGTTAACTAGTGCTTCCATGATGGAAAAACAAGGAGATCCAGCATAAGGCACTATGTCTAATCACATGTGACAAATCCATATATGTACATGTAACAGGGTCACCACGCAGTACAGCTGGAAGATTTGATAGAAATCTGTAAACCAGCTATAATGCAAAAATTAAAAAAAAGAACAAGTAAAACTGTCTTTATTTGCAAATAACATGGTATTATATATAACAAATCCTAAAGACTCCACCCAAAACTGTTACAAGTAATAAATTTAGTATAGTTTCAGGATATAATATCAATACAGAAAAATCACTTATATTTCTATGCATTAATAACAATCAGAAAGTTATGAAAGCAATCCTATTTATAATAGCAGTAAAAAGAATAAAATAACATCTGTATATTAAAAAGGAGGTGAAACATCTGTTTACTAAAAACTGCAAGACACAGATGAAAGAAACATGCAGATGGTACAATTAAATGGAAAGATATTTGGAGATCATGCATTAAAATAATATCATTTAAATACCCATAGTACTCAAACCAATCTGCAGGTTCAATGTGATCTCTATCAAAATTCCAGTGACATTTTTCATAAGAATAGAACACACAATCCTAAAATTTGTATGGAACAAAAAAGGACCCAAAATAGCCAAGATAATCTTGAAAAAGAAAAATAAAGCTTGAGGCATTACACTTCTCGATTTCAAACAATATTACAAAGCTATGATAATGAAACATTATGGTATTGGCAGAAAAACAGACACATAGAACAATGAAACAGATATAGAGCCCAGAAATAAAGCTATGTATATATGGTCAATTAATTGATGACAAAGTAATCAAGAATATACAATGAAGAAAGGATAGTCTCTTCAATAAATGGTGTTGTGAAAACTGGACAGCCACAAGCAAAATTTAAAAATTAGACTACTTTACCACACACAAAAATTAAATTAAAATGAATTTAAGACATGTACATGAATATTACAAAGCCACATTAATCAAGACAGAACGGTAGTGGTACCAAAACAGACATACAGACCAAGGGAACAGAACAGAGAACCCAGAAATAAACCCATACACCTACAGTCAATTAATCTTTTCAAAGGAGGCAAGAATATGAAATGGGAAAAAGAACCTTTCCAGCAAATGGTGCTTGGAAAACTGGACAGCCACATGTAAAACAACGAAACTGGAACACACCCTGACACCATGCACAAAAATAAACTCAAAATGGCTTAAAGACTTAAACTTAAGATAAGACACCATCAAATTCCTAGAAGAGAACATAGGCAAAACATTCTCTGACATCAACTTTACAAAAGCTTTCTTAGGTCAGTCTCCCCAGGCAACAGAAATAAAAGCAGAAATAAACCAATGGGACCTAATCAAACTGACAAGATTTTGCACAGCAAAGGAAACCATTAAAAAAAAAATACAACCTACAGAATGGGAGAAAATAGTTTCAAATGATGCAACTAACAAGGGCTTTATCTCTAAAACATACAAACAACTTATACAACTCAACAGCCAAAAAAACCAACAACCCAATTGAAAAATTGGTTAAAAGACCTAAATAGATATTTTCCAAAGAAGATATACATATGGCCAATAGGCACATGAAAAAATGCTCAACATCACTGATTATTAGGGAAATGCAAATCAAAACTACTATGAGGAGTTCCCTTCGTGGCTCAGTGGTTAACGAATCCGACTAGGAGGTTGCCGGTTTGATCCCTGACCTTGCTCAGTGGGTTAAGGATCCAGTGTTGCTGTGAGCTGTGGTGTAGGTTGCAGACGCGGCTCCGATCCCGCGCTGCTGTGGCTGTGGCGAAGGCCGGCAGCTACAGCTCCTGTTAGACCCCTAGCCTGGGAATCTCCATATGCCGCGCGTGCGGCTCTACATAAAGGCAAAAAGACAAAAAAAAAAAAAAAAACTGCTATGAGGTATCACCTCACGCCAGTAAGAATTGTCATCACTAGTAAGTCCACATATAACAAATGCTGGAGAGGGTGTGGAGAGAAGGGAACCCTCCTGTACTGTTGGAGGGAATGTAAATTGGTACAACCATTATGGAAAACAGTAGGGAGGCGCCTCAGAAAACGAAATATACAACTACCATATGACCCAGCAATCCCACTCTTGGACATATATCCAAGCCAAACTTTCCTTGAAAAAGACACATGCACCTGTATGTTCATTGCAGCACTAATCACAATAGCCACAACATGGAAACAACACAGATGGCCATCAACAGAGTAATGGATTAAAAAGATATGATATTTGGGGTTCCCGTCATGGCTCAGTAGTTAATGAACCCAACTAAGATCCATGAGGATGCAGGTTCAATCCCTGGCCTCGCTCAGTGGGTTAAGGATCCAGCGTTGCTGTGAGCTGTGATGTAGGCTGCAGATGTAGCTGGGATCTGGTGTTGCTGTGGCTGTGGTGTAGGCTGGCAGTTGTAACTCCGATTCAACCCCTAGCCTAGGAACCTCCATATGCTGCGGGTACAGCCCTAAAAAGACAAACGACAAAAAAAAAAAAATATGGTATTTACACACAATGGAATACTACTCAGCCATAAAACAGAACAAAATAATGCCATCTGCAGCAACATGGATGGAACTAGAGACTCTCATACTAAGTCAAGTAAGACAGAAAGAAAAAGACAAATGTCATAGGCTATCACTTATACCTTGAATCTAACACATGGCACAAATGAACAGAAAAGAAACTTCCACAGAAAAGAAACTCCTGGACTTGGAGAACAGACTTGGGGTTGCCAAGGGGGAGTGGGAGAAGGAGGGAGTGGGATGGACTGGGAATCTAGAGTTAATTGATGCAAACTATTACATTTGAAGTAGATAAGCAATGAGATCCTGTTGTATAGAATTATATCTAATCACAATGGAGCATGATGGATGATAATGTGAGAAAAATAAAGTATATGTATATGTATGTGTGACTGGGTCACTTTGCTGTACAGTAGAAAACTAACAGAACACTGTAAACCAACTATAATGGAAAAAATAAAAATCATTAAAAGAAAAGACTTACTACACCAAAAACCTATAAAAATAAAAAGGCAGAAAAGTGTAACTCAGATAATGGAGCAGGAAGAAACCCCAGAAAAACAGCTAAGTGATCTGGAGATTATCAGCCTCTGGGAAAAAGACTTTATAGACTGATGATGCTGAAGATGATGCAAGACATTTGAAATAAACTGGAGGCAGACTGATAATTTACAGCAAACATGAGCAAAGAAATACAAGATTTAAAACTTAAGGAAGCAGAGATGCAAAATACAATAACTGAAATAAATTAAAAAAAGATTTGTACATGAGACCTGAAGCCATAAGACCCACAGAATAAAAGAGAGAAAAAAACTCCTTGATATTTGCCTTGGTAATAATTTTTTGGATATGGCATCCAAAGTGTAAGGAATAAAAGCAAAAAAATGGAACTATAGCAAATTAGAAAGCTTCTGCACAGTGAAGGAAACCATCAGCAAAATGAAAAGCCAACTTGTGGAATGAGAAGAAATATTTGCAAATCTTATTACCTAATAAGGGGTCAATATCCAAAATATGTAAGGAGCTCATACTAGTCAAAAGCAGAAAAAAAATTGTTTTTAAATGGGCAAAGGACCTAGACATTTTTCCAAAGAAGATAGACAAATGGCCAACAGGTACATGAAAAGAAAAGGTGCTGAGATCACTAATCATCAGGAAAATGCAAATCAAAACCACAATGATTTATCACCTCACACCAGTTTGGATGACTTTTATCAAAAAGAAAAAAGATAACAAATGCTGGAGGATGCGAAGAATAAGGAACCCGTGTGTGCTATTTGCTGGAATGTAAAATGGTACAGTGACTACGGAAAACAATATGGAGTTTCCTCAAGAAATTAAAAATAGAACTACTATATGATCCAGCGATACTGGATACAGCAATACTAGGTATGTATCCAAAGAGAAATCAGTGACCTCAAAGAGACAGTCACATATTCACAGCAGTATTACTCACTATAGCCAAGATATAAAAACAATCTAAGTGATTCTAAGAGACCATCAATGAATGAATGGTTCAAGAAAATACGGTGTATATGTGTGTGTGTGTACATATATATACACACACGATGGAATGTCATTCAGCCTTTAAAAATAATGAAATCATGTCATTTACAATAACATGCATGAACCTGGAAGGCATTATCATAAGCAAAAAAAACCAGACAGAGAAAGACAAACACAACCTGGTATCATTTATATGTGGAATCTAAAAAAAAAAGTTAAACTTATAGAAACAGAGAATAGAAAAGTGGTTGCTCGAAGATGGTGGAAATAGGGAAAGATCTGTAAAAGGGTACAGAGTTTCAGTCAAAAGATGAGTACGGTCTGAGAAGCTAATGTACACCATGGTAACTGTAATTGATAACACTGTATTGTATAACTGAAATTTGTTAAGAGAGGAGAACTCAAAAGTTCTCACCAAAAAAAAAAAAAAGAGAGAAAGAAAGAAAAAAAACATCAGTGAGGTTATGGATGTAGTAATTAACTTAAAGATTTCACAGTGTACACATATATCAAATCATCATGTTACACACGTTAAATATCTTATATTTTATTTGTCAATTATACCTCAATAAAGCTAGAGAAAAATTATGTAAGGAGAGACGGGAGAACAAAACCCCTAAATAATGGTGGAAACTAGATAAAATTTTATATCTGACAAAAAGAAAAATAGCCACACAATTAAAATAGCTTGCCAGGAGTTCCCTTCGTGGCTCAGTGGTTAACGAATCCAATTAGAAACCATGAAGTTGCGGTTTCGATCCCTGACCTTGCTCAGTGGCTTAAGGATCTGGTGTTGCCGTGAGCTGTGGTGTAGGTTGCAGACGTGGCTCAGATCCCGCGTTGCTGTGGCTGTGGCGAAGGCCGACAGCTACCGCGCCTGTTAGACCCCTAGCCTGGGAACCTCCATGTGCCGCGGGTGCGGTCCTAGATAAGGCAAAAAGACAAATTAAATAAATAAATAAATAAATAAATAAATAAATAAAATAAAATTAATTAATTAAATGGCTTGCCATATATTAAATGTGAATCCCCTGAAGTCATTTGCTACTTTGACTACTGCAATATTAAATATGTACCTAACTACTATAATTATATTTTAAAGAGTCTCCTTGATTTTATGCAAATATTCTTCAATACGCTTTACTACAATGGTAAATAAGCATAATAAAGCACAGCACTGATTATTACTTAGGGACACAACTTCCACAGCCTGTCCGTAACTTAGTTATCAATCTTGTTTTCCATTCCTCCACTTCATGTATTCCGACACCCACCAAATTAAAATACATACTGCTCTTCTTCATGTATAGATAACTTCTCTTCAAAAATTTCAGTACCTTCAAGACCCCATTCGAATGCTACTTTCTTCATGAAATTTATATCCACTTTAAAAATAATAAAAAGAGTTTTTCTAATTTTGTCTTTAAATTTTAACTACCAGAGAACTGGGAGTGGGGAAGTACAATTGAGCCTCATCTTTTAAACAATTACTGTTATTCTGGAAAATGGATTTTTAAAGACATGTTGATTGTAACCATCTCTTTTAATAAAAGTTTGAATGAACAATATTAGTTGCCATTATACTACATACTAAAGAGGTAGGTCGTAACCTCTTCATAAAAACTATAAGCTATTAAATTCTGGGAAGCAGGAATATAGATTTTTGGTACATCACTTTTTGTTAAGAAAAATAAAATATAATAGAGAGGTGTAAAGATGTTAGTTAAGAGAAGGAAGGAAGGAAAGGAAGGGAAAAGAAGTAAGGGAGGGAATAAGGTGGGGCAGAGAGAGACAGAAAGAAAATCATACTGACTACAGAAATGTATCAGGGCATTCTGCCCCTTGCTATTTCTTCTAGTAAGGAAAGATTTAAAGGAAAGTGTTAAATATCTTTTTTAAAAAAGACATGAATGCAATAAAGTTATCCAATAATTATCAAAAATAATAGTAACATGCATTTTACATAGAGTATGCAGGAGATAAATCTACATTAGGGAATAAAACTGTGAGTGTCATATGCCTTAACTGTCAGTCTTTATTGTTCATTTTCATTATTTTATTTTGTTTGGTTTTTTAGTTCGCTGCTTAGTTTACTTTTTAGTGGCACAATGCCATGCAAAAGAAACTGCCTACAGATTGCTAAACTCTTATAATAATATCTTAAGTGTGATTAAAAGTGAAAATGTAAAAAAAATAGAGCGATAATTAACAAGACAGTATTTTTGGCTTGTGTTACACTGAAATATTAACCTAAAACATCATAATCTAGCATCGTTAGCTAGCAGACTTATTAAAATTCAGGGCACTAACTAGCCTAGAAAAAGTACTTACATGACCTTTCCACAAAACTAAAACAGGTCTAGCTGATGTGTCAGGAATAGTAATGATATACGTTAGAATGTTATAGCCTTAAATAAATTTTTCTCTAATGTGTATGAAATAGAAAAGGTAAAGTATTATGGAAAAAAGCTGGCAAATCAATTGGGCAGAAATCCATCTAATACTCAGAATACACAGCCT
Organism: Catagonus wagneri; assembly: GCA_004024745.2. NCBI lineage: Eukaryota > Metazoa > Chordata > Mammalia > Artiodactyla > Tayassuidae > Catagonus > Catagonus wagneri. Next base: position 910,492 of record PVHT021183649.1, read on the forward strand.
AATTAAAATAAGTTCTTAGAGACTGAATTCCTATAGTATTTTCACACAGAAAACAATGCTTCACAGTTACAGAACATAATGATAAACATGAGCAGCCATCTCTTGAGCCACACAGAGGAAGAGATTTTAGAATGTGAATGATAAACCAACATAGGTATTCACAGCTGTTTTAAAACTTTATTTTGAATAATTATAATTCACCAAAACCTTCAAAAGTTTGACTTTTCTCTCCATGTAGGGAATACTTTGAAGAAAGACAGCCAACATTTTTTTTTGAACAAAATTTTTGTTCAAAAAAATGACATTTTTGAACAAAATGTCAAGAATTTGAGGACTTGCTTCAGTAAGAATATAGGATACACAGATCAATTTATAAAGTAATTCCTCAAGAACTCAAAATGTTTGTGAAATTCAATAAAAGGCAGCAAAGAAAGCTTATAATGACATGTCAAATTATTCTTTTTGTATTCAACGTTAGCATTGGCTCAAAAATTATACTTTAGTTACATTAACTGTGCATGTATAGATTGTTTGAAATTTTGACAAGTACAGCTTTTGTTTGGTAAAATATGAAGCTTCTTTGGATGCAGCTATGAAATATATGTAAACCATAACCAATTCCAGGTATATCTTGGCTACATAGGTTACACAAGTTAGTAGGAAGCCTGTTTTACCCATGAAGCTATGATCCACCAAACTTGTATTCATATTACCATCTCAGATCATTTCACTTACACCTAAGCTAAAACTTCCCATGTTTCCTACTAACCCCAACCCGAGACACAGTAATACAAACCTCTCAGACCTTAGTATGCAATGGTACAATTAGCTGGTATAACAAGCATCCAGCAGGAACAGTAGCATTAAACACCTCCCACCCCACCCAGCAAATTAGCTGTCCCTAGTTACTCGTATACTAGCACAATATTTTTATCAGCAAGTGCTCCTTTCATGCTGTTTTAAGAGGAGTTGTTAGTTACTTTCCATCTGGAAAGTGTCAGGCCTAGATTATCACTGAATGTCTTCAGATTTAACCACATGTGACAGTGAAAACTCTCTTTACTCACTGCATACATGGCTCTTGCACTTTTGCAAGAGCTGTTGCACTCTGTCATAGTCTTTTTTACAAAGACCACGACAAAGGATTAAAAAAAAAAAAAGATGTTCACTGAATTTATCTGGGCTCATTTTAACAGAACTATTAATGGTACTTTATATTTAGTTTAGGAAAAAAAAAGCTCTGGAGTTCCCATTGTGGCTCAGCGGTAATGAACCCAACTAGTATCCAGGAGGATGCGGGTTCGATCCCTGGCCTTGCTCAGTGTGTTAAGGATCCAGCACTGTTATCAGCTGTGGTGTAGATCACAGATGAGGCTAGGATCTGGCATTGACGTGCCTTGGCTATCATGTAGGCCAGCAGCTGAAGCTCTACTTCGACCCCCAGCCTGGGAAATGCCATATGCCACAGATGTGGCCCTAAAAAGCAAAATAAGCAAAACTCCAATACAAATATTGAATTGGGCATGCCACTGGGAACCACAGACAGAAACCAAGACTGTGCCAAGCACCTGAGATGATGTTCACTGTTCATTTAAGTATTATCTCCATCTAACAAATGAAGAGATGCACAGAAACAGGCTAGTTTACTGGAAAGAAAATTTACTGTAAAGCTTAAGTTTCAGGGCACTTCGCTGTACATAATTTTGTAGTCACAGTTTTGTATTCTTTTTCCATAAAGAGGGTTCCTTACAACCTGGATCTGTTCCTGTACAGAGAGGTTTAATAATTAGCCCAAATTACATAGCCCACGATACCTATAAAGGAGTTAGCACTGGTGTTGCTTTGATTTGGAGAATATATAATCATGGCAGAAAATGAAAAAATAGTATTGGGTTGTTTGCTTTTCTTTTTTCCCCCAAGCAGAATCCTAACTGCTATCACTCTCTTGAAGTCTTTCCCTGTTGTATTCCAACCTAAACACTATAACGCCAGTCAGAAAATACCACTTTCATTCTGTTACTTCCAAATATGAATGACTCCTCAACAACTGATATAACAGATCAAATTTTGACTTCTCAATCTGTCTTTCAACCTTACCACCAAATAGACACCTACATATATTTTAAAATATTTAAGCATATAATCTTCAATTACTTATGTGTATTTTCTTTTCTCTTTTATGCTTGTTTCTGATTTGCCAAACCCTATCAAAAACTATCCTATATTCTACTATTGTTCACAGTATCAATTTTTAAAATCATATTTTGGCCTCTGATCTTAAACATTTTTAAACTTTAACTGCATGTCATATTTTCCCTCCCCAATAAACTATAAATTGCTCAGAAAGAGACTAAATTTTAGTTATTTTATACCCTCACATGGCATAGCACTTGGTGTATAGCAGTCAATAAAAGCTTTACACGTGAACATTTTAGGACTACATTTAAAAATGCCTTTCCCTCATTTAAATTTAAACAAGATTTTGTCTATGTCTTTCTTATGATACTGATTGCATTCTTCCATCTAAGTTATAAAAAGTTGATCTCTAATATCACAGATATCATTTTCCTAAATTTGTTCCCTTGAAGAAGCCCAAATTAAAAAAACAAAAGAATTTACACGACTTGATAAAAATAAAATACAATTTAAAAAAATAAAAAGTTGATCTCATTCTGAATAGAATATTGTAGCCCAAAGACTGGTTACATCTTTATCTTTTCCTCTTTCCTATCACCTTCAATGTCTGAGGTAGCTATGAATTCGGTGTAACAGGTCACTAATCAATAAACAAGAAAAATAAGAGAGAATCCTCCAAATTAAAAAAAATCAGTGCTTATACCTGTCCTCTCTCAATTTACATCTTAACCTGACTAGGAAAATACAGTGTCTCAGCACTGATTTGGAGAAAGGCCAAACAAAAATTAAGAGCTCTAGGTCAATGATTCCCAGCTAAGTCAAAAAAAAATTTTTTTAATTGGTAAAACTCACAAATTACTGGTATTTAAATTTTGTCAGGAAAGGACTCAAAAGGGCGGGGCACTTTAAAACTGAAAAAAAAAAAAAGACTGCAATTTTAGAGCAGTCCCTTAAATTGAAAAACCTGACATTATCACTGATTAGCAAGTTTCAGGGAGAGTAGATTGGAAACTACTATCATAGGTGTGTAAATTATTTTCAGCTTAGATCAAATAACTTTACCTGAAATGAAACCTTGTTTGAAATGAAACAACATCTTGCAAAGATGTCCACAAACCATAACACTAAAGCCAAATCAAGGAAGAAATTTAAAAAAGAAAATAAAGGAAGCTTACTTCTTTCCTAGCCCTTTTCTCTCACCAAAGAAAAGACACTTACTTTATGTTTAACTAGTAGAGTCACCAAAGAAAAGACATTTTATGTTTAACTAGAGTCCCTAAACTGAAGAGCAGCAAAAAGTCAAATGCCAAGTTTGTTTCATGCCATGAAAAACTATAAAGACCCTTGCAATTGTGAAGAAGCTCCTATTAAATGATTCTGCAATTAAACTTAATATATATCAGGTTCCTACAATATATATGAATACTCTGCTTCAATTAAATGTATACAATCAGGCTGCTATGACCAAAACCTGAATTTGCTATACCGTGCTTCATTCAATCCCTTGACAACAATACATACATAAAGTCCCTTATTAAATGTTTTTCTGTCTTAACGCAGACCCACTTGCTAGCTGCCTGTCTGTTTGCTAGCTAACTGAAACAATCCTTTCAAGTTCTTTAATACCTCTCCCCACTATGCATTTCTTCTAAAAAGTCTTATTAAAAATTAGGTCTCCAATTTAATCAATTATTTATTTCACCTCCTTTCCTACTTTTTAGAACCTGTATTTCACTGCTTCTCTGTGGTGTTTATTCTCTGGAGTACTACTATCCTTTAAGGGCTGAGACAATTACCTGTTTCTTGGCTCTTTAAATATCTACAGCCCTTTATTTATCCACATGCCACTTTTACAATATTATTTCTATATAGCACAGTGTAGTGGGTAAACACATTGTTCTTGATTCCTAATTCTTACACTGATTAGCTGGGTGACCTTGGGCAAGTCACTAACGTTAACAGTTTCCCCATCAGTAAAATGGGGATAACATTTCTATATTCCTCATAGGGTTCTTGTTTAGCTTAAATGTGCTAACCTACAAAAAACACTTTCAACAGTGCTTGTTATATATTAAGTGCTATTTAACTACCCAATATTACAGTCATTTACCTAATTCTAATCTCGTCATTCTACCATATATTCTTTTTGTGAGCCAAAATTATATTTTTCATTTCTGAATCCTGCCATACAGCTTAACAATGTCCTATACAGGTAAGTATGTGAAAATGTATTTGCTGAATACTCAATGTTGAATGTTCTGAGGGAGCAGTTGTTCTGTGGGAACTTTCTAAATGTTCCCACAAAACAATCCTATCATCAGAGAGGAATGAACAAGTACTCCAGTATGGTCTGGGACAGGTATTAAAATTTCTCTGCCATGGTAGCTCCAATTAGCTGCTAGCATTGTCTCAGATTCTGAGGCCTTTTAGAGTCTAGTGACCAGATGCCATGATCAACTAATCTAGTCAACTGTGACAGTAGAAAGTGGAGATACTCATTTTTTTCATTACCAATCTGGGGTTTGACTCTAAAGAGCCCATCCGACCACCCTCATGCCCCATATCCCTCTATACACAAGAAAATTTATTTACAACTTCATACTTTATCTTAAAATTTCAAGGAGTTTTGCATTTTACTCCATAGTATATCCCTATTGGTTTAAGTTTAAAAATGTTTCCTCAGATATCTGAGTAAAACTGATGCTCCAAAGAGATGTGTCATCTTTCCTCTGTGGTTTCTCAAGCCCCCTGCTACCTAGTACCTCCAGGTACAGCACTATCCCACTCTGAGAAACACAATCCTTGATATGCACATGTTTCGTATGGTATAATGCTTTTACATCCTCCCAGTAGCAACTAAAATATTACTCCTTGAATAACCAGAAGCTTGAAATATATAACTGAATAAATATAATACCTACATTCTCATACTAAAACGTAATACGTTAAATCCTTGAGCATTTGTAAAATGACATCATATTGCATTTAATATCCACATTTTGAAGAATAAAAATCAACTAAATCTTGTGAAGCCTGTAAGTGACATATGATGCTAGCCAGGGATAATTCAGATAAATTTCTAAAAGACAATGCTAACATATTCTTAAACAGGATAAATACACCTAAAATTACTGGTTACAGTTACAATATTCGGTGAATATAAAAATTGTCTTTCCTCTTATAAAACTCATTAGAATTAAAATGTGTTATATTCTAACCATATACCACTCTCCTGGGTCTACTCATAACAAAAATTGTATTTAACCATTTATAATTTCAATCAAAACAAATATTTTCATCAGGGAATTTGATTAAATGGAATCACAGGCCTGCATGATTTCCATACTAGCGGACCTCCAGGTCAAGAACAACGAATAGGTTACATAAAACTAAACTGCCAACCTATTACGTTTTATGTGATTATTCCTAAATACAAAATAAATTGTAAATTCTCTGTAAGTTATTTAAATAAAGACTGTATTTTACCTCCCTTTAAAACAAACTATATTATATTTTTATGGTTGATACTGCCCCATCCCCATCAATGGATTTAAGGGCAGCAAAGAATGACCTCTTCCATAATATTTTGCAAATTCATGCAAAGATTATATACCGAACCACAAGAAATACCGCCCAAGAAAGACGAGCGGCGTGGGAAGATGGCAAATGAGCGCTCAGGTGCTCAGAGGCCTCATTAGAGAAGGCTGTGGGATACAGGGCGAGAAGAATCTCACCTACAATGGCCGCACACCTGAGGCATTATGGAAACATGACAGGGAGAAGCTGGACTGCATCTGGTTTAAGACTAGAAACATGGTGCAAGGGTCTCCCGTTTTAGATAACGACTAAAAGAACCACTCCTGGCAAGTTCTTTCCAGCTAACACTGTATAATCCCCACCTGGGCCTAAGAAAAGAGGTGCCACTACGGGAACGAATGTCTAGGAACTCAAGGGCTATGGTCTAAAGCTCCAGGAACACAACTCACCGGGAACCCCCGACCCAATTCATCTCGCCAAAACTTCAGAGCACAAAGACTATGGAATCCGACAGCTAGTGCTCAGTAGTCTCTGTCTTGCGCCGAGCGACTGGTTCCCAGGCCTCCGTGGCCTCCTTATCTGCACAGAGCCTATGTGGCCCAGCCTCCAGAGAGCCTCCGCAGCTTAGGGTCTGCGCCTTCCGGGCCTCCCAAGAGCCTCTGCGGCTTGGGGTCAGCGCCTTCCGGGCCTCCCAAGAGCCTCTGCGGCTTGGGGTCGGCGCCTTCCTTGCCTCCCAAAAGCCTCTGCGGCGCCTGCGGAGACCCAGGTACTGATAGTGCCGCAACCGAAGCTGTTGGAAAGCAGTCCGCCCGCCTTAAGGAGACAGAGCAACAGTTTTAACCACTCAAGCAAAGGAAACCTAAGTAAATGAAGTATTGGCCTGTGGCCACAGAGTTAGTGTTTCAAACCACCTACGTCATAATTTTATTTAGTACCATATTGGTCTCAGCTTTTTTTTTCCAGGTCAAAGACCGGACTTGGTGGAGAAAAAGAAAGCAGGCACAAAGTTATAGGTCCGTAATCTTCAAGATAATATTTCTCTTCCCACTTACCACTCTTTATCAAATTCCTTTAATATAATCAAGTGCAGTTTTAATATTCAGTGTACAGTTGTTTATTAGAAACATTGCACTACAGTAATTTACTCTTCTGCACATTTTGTTAGCATTTGAGAGAATTTGATCAAAACTTCATTTAGCTGTAAAGGCCCAAAGACTAAAGTCACTGAAAGAAAAAAAAATCTCAAAACGAAAACTGGATTTTGCTCTTCATTTCTGTGTTATGTTTGCATATCCTTACAAAACGTTTATCTTACAAATTGTTGTATGATATTTTGATTACAAACTAGAAGTCTATCCCAAACAAATGCACACTTTTTTTTCCAATTTCATGATTGTTTTCCATATTTTAACCTGGAGGAAAATCTCATAATTTCTAATATAGTGCATTTTCTGTTGTCATTGGGAACTAGTATCTAAATTAGGATTATGTTCCAGGGTAGATGTAGACATCTTGTTTAGTCATATAAATACTGATTTTTATAACAAAAATTCACTAAGTAACATCTAGCATTGATTTGAATTGGACCAGCTGTTAAGCAGTTATTTGTAACAGCTGAAAAGCTGACCTAAACTCTCATCTTCAATGTTGTTATGCTTCAAGTGAGTAAGACTACCATAGTTGATAGATAATGAGTCAAATACTGTGTGATTTTAGGGCCAGAGGGCAATTAGGTAATCTCTTGTGTTAGGAAACAGTTCAAGAAAGAAGAAGAGCACATATAAAATATTACTTAACATTTATTGAAAAGGAAATCCATCCATCTGATTTTCTATCATCTCTGCCTTTCCTGAAGGCTTGAGTCCGGTTTCAGATGCTCCAATTAATCCCATGAAGAGTGGGAGTGGAATTTAAGTGGTTAAATTAGGTCTGTTTTTTAGTGGCTTAACAAGTCAGATCTTATATTACCTTTCCCCCAGTTCTAGTAACTGGGCTTCAACCTTCCTTGTACCACATTTCAAGTAACCAAATTTCTATCTTAATTATTTTCTCTACGCCCAGTTCCTCATTCTAACGAGTCTTTCATGCCAGCATTAAAATCTTTTTTTCTGTATCACACCTTCATTATCAGTTGGTAAACTGACCTACCTATAACTGTTTATTTACATCTCTAGCTTTCTTTGCTTCTAGATTTCCCACTGCCCTGCTCCTCCCTTGATCTTATCCTAGGCAGTGATGGCAAGTCACTTGCTTTGACTTCCAGCTGCTTCCTGACCTATGTATCACTCTGTGTACCATCTTCTGCCAGCTGAACATCCTCCTGTCACCCTAGTTAAGTTTACCCTTGCCGTCCACATGTTCTATAACAGCCAGGAGATGTGACATAAAGAATTAAAATTTATAAAATGTAAGGCAGTCTTAGAGTTTCTGCCCTGGCTCAGTGGTAACGAATCTGACTAGCATCCGTGAGAATACAGTTTTGATCCCGGGCCTCGATCAGTAGGTTAAGGATCTGGCATTGCCATGAGCTGTGGTGTAGGTTGCAGATGTGGCTCAGATCTGACATTGCTCTGGCTGTGGTGTAGGCCAGCAACTGTAGCTCTGATTTGACACCTAGCCTGAGAAATTCCAGATGCTGTGGGTACATCCCTAAAAAAAATAAATAAATAAAAATATTTTGGCGTTCCCACTGTGGTTCAGTGGTTAACGAATCTGACTAGGAACCATGAGGTTGCAGGTTCGATCCCTGACCTTGCTCAGTGGGTTAAAGATCCAGCGTTGCTGTGAGCTGTTGTGTAGGTTTCAGATGTGGCTCGGATCCCGCATTGCTGTGGCTGTGGTGTAGGCTGGCAGCTATTGCTCCTGTTAGACCCCTAGCCTGGGAACCTTCATATGCCATAGGTGCGGCCCTAAAATGACAAAAGCCAAAAAAAAAAAATTTTTTTTTAATGTAAGGCAGCCTTATTTTGACATATGAAATTAGAAATAAAAAGATTTTGATAATAACCACTATAACAATATGATCTCTATGTACAGACTTAGAAAGTCTTAATGGAATGATAGATTGTGCTATTAATATGGCCAGCTGTCAAAGAATCTTGCATGAATTTGCCACTTATATATAAATAAATCTGCTGAATTGAATGTAAAGAAGTGAAAAGAGGTCTGTGATGATTCTGGGAATTCATATAGGTATCTGGTAAAGGAGGAGTTTTTTGTTTTGTTTCTGTCTTTTTTGGGCCACATCTGAGGCATGTGGAAATTTCCAGGCTAGGCGTTGAATCAGAGCTGCAGCTGCCTGCCTACACCACAACCACAGCTCCAGCAATGCGGTATCTGAGGCCTATGTTTATGTCAAAGCTATGGCAATGCTGGATCCTTAACCCACTGAGAGAGGTCAGGGATCAAACCTACATCCTCATGGATGGATACTAGTTGAGTTCTTATCCACTGAGCCACAATGGGAACTCCCAAGTTTTAAAGTTTAAGAATATGTTTATTTTAAAAATTGAATAGTTCTTTATTCACAGTAAGCTGAATAATGATGATCATTCAACACCAAGACAGGATTTATGTTCTAGGACAGGGACTGGCAAACCTTGGAAAAGGGCCAGATAGTAAATATTTTGGTCCCTATTTCCTATTTCATCTACTCGATTCTGCCACTGTGGCTTGAAAGCCATAGACAATAAGTTAATAAATGGATGTGGCTGTGCTTCAATAAAACTTTATTATGGATTCAGAAATTAAAATTTCATGTAATTTTCATATTTTACAAAATATTATTCTTCTTTTGATATGTTTTCAACCATTTTTTAAATGTAAAAACTGTTTTTAGCTCGGGGGCTATATAAAATTAGGTGGTGGACAAATGTGGCCCACTGGTTGGGCTGTAATTTGCCAACTTCTGCTAAGTTTAATGAATATCTTCCCAGGCTTCCAGTTGACTAGAAATGTGTAGGGGTAGGGATGGGGAAACAAAAGTATTTTTACATATTTGAGAATAACTCATCTTTGCCTAAAAACATGCCCTTTGCATTTTTAAAAATATGCAAGCTTTTTTCTTAATTGTTTAGTATTGGGGTGTAGAGAATTTTTTTAAAACATTTTTGATTTTTATCAAAGAACCAACATGGAAATGATTATCTCTAAACCTAAACAAAACAAACAAAACAAAAGCTTACAAAGGACAAACTGTTGCAAAATGAAGTAAGTTCCTGGAGAAACTATTTCTATCACCTAACTCAACTTTGATTCCCAAATGGTTAACTTTTCTAACATACCTCCAAGTGACAACTATCTGAAAGACACAAGGGGGTGCTAGAAGTGAAACACTGCTCTTATTTATTTAATAGTCACCTTGTAAATAATCACCAGTGCATCAGATGGACCAGATCTCCATTTGCTAAAAGTAGCAATTATGGGGCTGAAAGATTTTTATCATAAGGACAAGCAAACTTTGGTATGGAAGCATAGCAAAGAATTATTTTCTGTTATACAGAATTATCTCTCGTATTTATTTACAACAACAACAAAAAGTACCCTCAATACAGTTTGTCTGATATGTTCTGGGATTTCATGTGAAATCACAGATAGGAAAAAATTTTTTTTTAAGTTGGGAAGGGAGAGAATGGAAAACAAATCCAAGTATCTGATATTTCGTTTTTGCTAATGTCCCTCCCACTGTCACTTTCTTTCTCCCTTTCAAATTCATTCCACATACCCTTTTCGTATTCATTTTACGTCGATCTTCTAGTTCCTCTTCCCTACATCCCCAGTTTCTTCTTCCTCATTCATTTTATAGCTCTTGGAAA
>PVHT021183649.1:921078-936444 GCA_004024745.2 Catagonus wagneri
CGCGAGGATTCCAAGGGTCCCATCGCCCTCGCAGCCAATGAGGGGCCTAGGAGGGAGGAGCTTGGGGCTGCTTGGTACAGCTTGAGCTTCTGAGGGAATCATTCCCAGTAGGTGCAGTGGATTCTGAGCTCTGCTGCATCTGTCACGACAAAACAAAAATTTTAAAAATAGAAAAAAGCAAAAACAGAAGAGAGAAACGCTTCAAACTATGGAACGCTGTAGAAGTTTCTGAAACATTTGCTGGGGATTCTCGTGGAGCATGATCTTTTAAAACCAATTCTTTTTGAAGCCGGTTTGGGTAACTGGGAAAATGATACATATGCTAAATGCAGCAGCTGATCGAGTGAAATGGACCAGATCGAGTGCTGCTAAAAGGGCTGCCTGCCTGGTGGCTGCAGCATATGCTCTGAAAACCTTCTATCCCATCATTGGCAAGCGTTTAAAGCAGTCTGGCCACAGGAAGGAAAAAGAAGCTTACCCGGCAGCAGAGAACAGAGAAATACTGCATTGCACCGAGGCCACTTGTAAAAAATCTTCGCCTGGAGTGAATGCAGAGTTTTTCAAACAGCTGCTAGAACTTCGGAAAATTCTCTTTCCAAAACTTGTGACCACTGAAACGGGATGGCTCTGCCTCCACTCTGTAGCTCTAATCTCAAGAACCTTTCTGTCTATTTATGTTGCTGGTTTGGATGGAAAAATCGTGAAAAGTATTGTGGAAAAGAAGCCTCGAACTTTCATCATCAAATTAATCAAGTGGCTTATGATTGCCATCCCTGCAACTTTTGTCAACAGTGCAATAAGGTACCTGGAGGGCAAGTTAGCCTTGGCCTTCAGAACTCGCCTGGTAGACCATGCCTATGAAACCTATTTTACAAATCAGACTTACTATAAAGTGATCAATATGGATTGGAGGCTGGCAAACCCTGACCAGTCTCTTACTGAGGATATTATGATGTTCTCTCAATCTGTGGCTCACTTGTATTCCAATCTGACCAAACCTATTTTAGATGTAATCCTGACCTCTTATACGCTCATCCAGACTGCTACATCCAGAGGAGCAAGCCCAATTGGACCCACACTATTAGCAGGGCTTGTGGTATATGCCACTGCCAAAGTGTTGAAAGCCTGCTCTCCCAAATTTGGTAAATTGGTGGCTGAAGAAGCTCATAGAAAAGGCTATTTGCGGTACGTGCACTCCAGAATTATAGCCAATGTTGAAGAAATTGCCTTTTACAGAGGACATAAGGTAAGAAAGAAATTAAGGTGATGGGTGAAATGTGAGACTCTTCAGGCTGCTACTGCAGTGCTAGATACCATCTGTTGTACTACTGACAGACCTACTTCTTTAGCGTTTTAGAGTCTTATGACATTTAAACCTGTGTTAAAATATATGCTTCATTACCCTTTCTAATCATAAGCTGTTAAAGAATTATATAGAGTGCAAACTATTCTCAAGTTTCATGAGAATAAAATTTTCAAAACTCTAAAAAAGTCTATTGAGCCTCAGTTACCCAAATATGCTCAGAATTCTCTCTATAGCATTTCTTAAAACTTAAATCCTGACTTAGTAGGTGTTCCTAGAGCATAGAAGAAAATATATGTTTAGAAACTAAGTAAACATATTTCCGTTGAGGTGGAAAATTTAGGATGATATTTGTTTGTTTCTCAAGAGAAAAAAACATGCTTTCCTATGAAAGATGAGTTTGACAATTTTGCACATCTGATAGAGATCCTCACTCCTAAGAAGGGTCTTACAAATGATGTCTTTTACTTCTAATGTTTAGCACCACATACTGACACAAATAAAAAGGGGCAGTGAGATAAAATTTTGTCTAGCTTTGAGGGAAAAGCTAAGAATCATAGATAATAGTATACTAAGTAAAACAAAATGATATGTAATTATCTCTAAAGAAAGTCCTCGAATATACATTATTTTTGTAGTTCATATTAGGTTAATTCTTACCTCTGTTTCTCTCTATAGGTAGAAATGAAGCAACTCCAGAAAAGTTACAAAGCTTTAGCAGATCAGATGAACCTCATTTTATCCAAACGTTTGTGGTACATCATGATAGAGCAGTTCTTGATGAAGTATGTTTGGAGCAGCAGTGGACTAATTATGGTGGCTGTACCTATTATTACTGCAACTGGCTTTGCAGATGGTGGTAATGACATTTATGATTAATTTCAAATACATGTTTCACATTATTTCTCTTGAAGGTATTACTGCTGGTCTTGTGTGAAAGAATTGTATAGCCATCATTCTGTAGTCATTAATGGTCAGAAACAATGGCAGGCTTTGCAACATCCAACAATTAGACCAGCAATATGAAAAAAGGAAAGAAGTGACTCAAAAAATCTTTCTAATTCGAGATATTTTAGAGATCTCTGATGCAGTGTTTTGGAGAGTTGACCTTGAGCAATTTTAATTATACTACTTAATAAGAATGATCCTCTAGTTTACATTTAACCTCAACACAATACCTTCAAAAATACTATAATAGAAGTTATCGCCACATATTACAAATTTCATTTCTGCACTTAGCAAGCATTTAGTCTATAAATATTCTATAATTGCACCTGCCTTGATTTGTGAATAGTTGGTTGACTACATTTGGCAACCAGGAAATTGTTTCAGGGAGTGCTTCATACAATGGAACAAGGTCTCCGTTACTTATAGATAATATAGATAACCTCCCATGTAGCATGATTTGGTGATATTGTGGGGATAAGTGTTGTCAAATTGCAGGTGTCTAATTTTATCCTATCACTGTCTCAATGGTTTTTACCAATATTTATCATCCTTTGGAGTAACTAAGAAAGATAAGCGCAAGAAGGACAATATTAAAATGCTGTATAATACTTGTGATGGGAGCTGAGTCTTAACTGGCAGGACAGAGGAGGATTAATTAAAGAAGCAGCATTTTCTTCTCTTTCTCCAAAATAAAACATCCCCCCATCTCTTTAAAAATCACTTGACCAAAATCAGTCTTAGTGTTGAAGGAGCCGGACAAAAACATGGGCTTTATGTGAGACAGAGTGTTGCTCAACTCTTGGTTTTCCTTCTTTCTTGCCCTATCCTCCTTAGTCATGTTAATTAAACTCAGTTTCTTTATCTGTAACACGAGAAACAAAAAGGCTACTTCAGAGTGTTTCTGATGAGGATTTGGTAAAATAATAAGTGTAGTAGCAGAATAATGTTTATAAAGTATGGAGCATGCTCTTGATGTTCTTGATACATGGTGACAATTATTACTGAGAAAACAAAAATAAACACTAAGAAAAATGTAACAGAATTCATACTATTTTATCATTTTTGGTGTAGAATTAAGGATTAATAGTTTTTTGTTTGAAGTTATCCAATGAAAACAAGTAAAAATTACCATATGCCTAAAAATTTTAAAACAGTGCTTCAATGCTTTAACCAATTCTTACAAAAACACTTGTCAAATTTGAGTCATTCTTAACCTAAAATTATTCCTTTTAGTAAATTAGGATTTGTCAATCCCTTGTGATAAGTGCTGTAGATATACCAAATGTACTGTACAACTGTCTAATAAACTAACTGCCTAGTGTATTCAGAACACCAGGAAAACAGAATTTTATCTGTCAGTTTTATGTTTTCAAAATTAAATGTTTAAATCACTAAAAAGGTTTATATTGAAAAAGACATTGTTAGGAACAGTATTTTTAGACTTAATCCTTTCATAATGAAATAAGTTGCTTTTTCAAAAGAGAAAAAAGACACAACAATATATGGTCTTAAGAGTAAATTGCTAAGAAATTTGGCAAAATTATCAGATATTCATAGTAAATATCAATGTTTTTGAATGTTTTTAAAGTTTCATGTATAATGTATATTAGAGAGTACCCCAATGACAAAATTACAGTGTTGTTCTGTTAGTCCTTGGAAGAACTTGCCTTATTAGAAAACCCTAGAGTATTCAACATAGAACAGAGAAAATGCAGCTATTAATGGTGACAAATTATCCCCACAGAGACCAGTAAGAAGTAAACAATGTATGAAAAAAAATCTAACAATCTTACTTCTGTAGGTGATGTAATAAGATATTTAAAAATAAATCTCATGCACATCCTGAAAATAACATGTTAAATTAGAGAACATTAAAATTTTGGATTGAAATTATGATAATAATCATACTAATGCAAGTGAAACTTAGTTATTAAAGCTACTTTTCAAAAGAAAGTTTTATAAAAAGAAAAGCAATATAGAAGAACAGAGGAATAAAGTGAATTTGTATGATAACATTATTATGAGAATGTGCTTTAATGTCTTCTGTAATTTACTTTTTTTAATTGAAGTATAGTTTATTTACAATATTGTGTTAGTTTCCTTTTTTTTTTTTTTGTCTTCTTGCCTTTTCTAGGGCCGCAGTTGCGGCATATGGAGGTTCCCAGGCTAGGAGTCTAATCGGAGCTGTAGCTGCCGGCCTACACCAGAGCCACAGCAATGCCAGATCTGAGCCACGTCTGCAACCTACACCACAACTCATGGCAACACCGGATCGTTGACCCACTGAGCAAGGCCAGGGATCGAACCCGCAACCTCGTGGTTCCTAGTCGGATTTGTTAACCACTGAGCCACGATGGGAACTCCTGTGTTAGTTTCTGATGTGTGTGTATATGTGTATTTTTTTTCAAATGCTTTTCCTTTAGGGTTTATTAAAGGCTATTGAATATAGTTCCCTGTGCTATACAATAGGACCTTGTTTATCCATTCTATATATAATAGTTTTCATCTCCTAATCCCAAATTCCCAATCTACCCCTCCTGCACCTCCTTCTCCCTTGGCAACCAAGTCTGTTTTCATAGATAAGTTCACTTGTGTCATATTTTAGATTCCACATATAATATTATATGATATTTGCCTCTTTCTGACTTATTTCACTTGGTATGATAATCTCTACGTTCATCTGTGTTACTGCAAATGGCATTATTTCATTCTTTTTATAGCTGAGTAGTATTCCATTTTGTATATATACCACATATTTTCATCTGTCCATAGACATTTAGGTTGTTTCCATGTCTTGGCTATTGTAAACAGTGCGACTATGAACACTGGTGTTCATGTATCTTTTCTAATTACAAGTTTTCTCCAGATTTATACCCAGGAGTAGGATTGCTAGATCATATGGTAACTGTATTTTTAGTTTCTTAAGGAACTTTTGTACTGTTCTCCATAGTGGCTGTACCAATTTGCATTCCCACCATCGGTGTAGGAGGGTTCCCTTTTTTCTACAACCTCTTCAGCATTTATTATTTGTAGACTTTTTGGTGATGGCCATTCTAACTAGTGTGAGGTGGTACCTCATTGTAGTTTTAATTTGCATTTATCTAATAATTAGTAGTGTTGAGCATCTTTTCATGTGCCTATTGGCCATCTGTATGTCTTCGGAAAAATGTCTATTTAGGTCTACTGCCCATTTTATTATTGTGTTCTTTTTTTTTAACTGACCTGTCAATCACATTGTTTGCAAATATTATGTTCCATTCCATAGGTCATCTTTTTGTTTTCTGGTTTCCTTTGCTGCACAAAAGCTTATAAGTTTGATTAGGTCCTATTTGTTTGTTTTTGCTTTTATTACTTTTACCTTGGGAGACTGACCTTAAGGAAACATTTGTGCAATTTGTTAGAGAATGTTTTGCCTATGTTCTCTTCTAGGAGTCTGATGGTGTCGTGTATTTATGTTTAAGACTTTAAGCCATTTTGAGTTTACTTTATATATGGTATGAAGAAGTATTCTAACTTCATTGATTTACTCTCCACTTTTCCAACACCACTTACTGAAGAGACTGTATTTTCTTCATTGTATATTCTTGCTTCCTTTGCCATAGATTAATTAACCATAGGTGTGTGGGTTTATTTCTAGACTCTCTATTTGGCTCCATTGATCTATGTGGTTTTTTTGTTTGTTTGTTTGTTTGTTTGTTTTGCTGATACCACACTGTTTTGTTAGTTTGTTTTGTTTTTTCTTTTTTGGCCATCCCACAGAATCTGGAGTTCCCGGGCCAGGAATCAGGTCTCCCACACTGCTTCGACGACTATAGCTGTGTGATACTATCTGAAGTCTGGGAGGGTTTTGCCTCCAGGTTTGCCCTTATTCCTCGGGATTGCTTTGGAAATTCTGGGTGTTTTATGATTCCACATAAATTTTAGGATTAGTTGTTCTAGTTATGTGTAGTGTGATAGGGATCGCATTAAATCTGTAGATTGCTTTGGGTAGCATGACCATTTTAACAATATTAATTCTTCCAATCCAGGAGCATGTGGTATCTTTCCATTTCTTTGAGTCATTTTCAGTTTCTTTGACTAATGTTTTATAGTTTTCAGCATACAAATCTTTCACCTCGTTGGTCAGGTTTATTCGTGTGTGTGTGTGTGTGTGTGTGTGTGTGTGTGTGTGTGTGTGTGTGTGTATAGTCTTTTAGGGCTGCATTGGCAGCGTATGGAGGTTCCCAGTCTAGGGGTCAAATCTGAGCTGTAGCCACTGGCCTATGCCAGAGCCACAGTGGGATCTGAGCCATGTCTGCAACTTACACCACAGCTCATGGCAACACCAGATCCTTAACCCACTGAACGAGGCCAGGGATCAAACTCGCATCCTCATGGATGCTAATCGGGTCCGTTAACCACTGAGCCACGACAGGAACTCCATATTCCTGAGTATATTATTTTATTGTTATTAAAATGGATTTTTAAAAAAATATCCTTTTCTGATATTTCATGGTTAGTGTAAAGAATACAACCAGATTTCTTTTCTTTTTTTTTTTTCTCTTTTTGCCTTTTCCTAGGGCCGCACTCGCAGCATATGTAGGTTCCCAGGCTAGGGGTCTAATCAGAGCTGTAGCTGCTGGCCTATGCCAGAGCCACAGCAACGCGGGATCCAAGCCGCCTCTGCAACCTACACCACAGCTCACGGCAATGCCGGATCCTTAACCCACTGAGCAAGGCCAGGGATCAAACCTGCAACCTCATGGTTCCTAATCGGATTCATTAACCACTGAGCCACGACAGGAACTCCGACAACCAAATTTCTGTATGTTAATGTTGTATCCTGCTACCTTGAAGAATTTTTTTATCAGTTCTAGTAGTTTTTGTGTGGCGTCTTTAGGGTTTTTATATAGAATATTTGTCATCTGCATCTAATGACAGCTTTTCTTCTGTAATTTCTAAGGTTCCTATAGATATAAGTTTGTATTCATGCATTTACTAAATATATTTGACTTATAATGACCTAGCACGTGAAAATATTAAGTTATTTTACTCAGAAAAAAGTAATTACTTCTTAGATAATGATATTGTCTTTGAGAGTTTAGGTCTTGGAATTAAATGATATGTATTCTAATCTAGTCTTCCATTTTAATTTACACTATGCTTTGATTTGTCTTATGTGTTAGAGATAAATTAAGTGCCTGATATTACATATTTTGATGTAAAAATAGATGGGGAAGTGTAAGAATAAAAGGAATGGCAAAGTGAAAATGGATGAAAAATTAGAATAAATGAAAGAAGTGGAATAAAATAAAGTAAGAAGCAGGCCACTATTTGAATCTTGACTGCTATTTAGTAGATTTTCATCCTTAAGAAAGTTGCATAAACAATGTATGCCTTAGTTTTCCTATCTTAACTATAGGGATAGTAATAATGCTTTACAGAATAGTTATGAAATTATATATAATCTACCTAATGTGCTTTGAAACAGTCCTTGGCAAGTAGTAAGAATTTAGGTGGAAGCAATTGTTCATATTTATTTTATTCTTACTATGTTAGGTTCTGGTGTCAGTTTGCCTGCATTCAAATGGCTTTTTTCTTATTAGGCTGTAACTCTGGGCAAATCATTTAAACTTTTTGTGCTTCGTTTTCCTCATTTCCAAAACAGGGATTTATGGCAGGGTTGTTATGAGGATTAGAGAAGGTCACATTTGTAAAACTTAGAACAATTCCTGCATCATAGTAAATGCTCAACAGATGTTTGCTAGCATGATTCTGTTAAAGGAGCAAGTCATTTGAAAGTGATTAGGAAGTTATAGGTAAAGAAACAGATAGGAGGAAGAGACTACATAAGTTTTTTGGAAGAGAAAAGAAAAATGGTTCTTTAGTAGATTTGTTATACCATGTAACTACAACTTTAAAATATTATGGTATGGTCAGGATTACATTTATATTCAAGTTCACACTACAAAACTGTGTATGGAACCATGTCCTTTTCACATCAGAAGAGGTGCTTACAGGTCATCTAGTCTGGGGCACCAGGCCTGCCTAAGGTCACACAGATGGTTAGTGGAAGCACTAAGAATAAAAGACATTATGGTGATTTCTTGTGCATTGCTTTTTTTTCTTTCACCATGTTTCCTCCATATTAGCTATATTGGAACTTATTCTATATGGGACTTAACTTATTTGAGACCAAGTAATCATAGTACAGTTCATAGACTTTAAGAAATGTATAATGATAAAACCTTAGTTTTAAAATCTTTTCTCATCTTTTCTGTGAAGTAGTAACAGATCATGTTTTATATATATACTTATCAGAGTTGAAAAGGAGCAGTAAAATAAGCAGATATAATATTAACTATTAAATCTTGAAATGAGAAACTTTTGACAAAATATTTAAAGTATTTGATGAGGAAAATTGAAATGGGTTAACCAAGGATACAAAATAGATGAGTGCTTTAGTTCATGAATTTATATCTCTGACACTAAGGAATCTGGCCTTTCATAGAAGTTATGCAGTTGGCTATTGTGTGTATGACAAAATACTACAGCACTGCTCTTAAGGTATCTGCCAAAGGACAACCAGTGGAATAAAAGTCATGACATCTGTTCAGAGCTATTTGTAATTTTGTTTCTAAAAGCATGGGGAAAACCCAGTAGGTATTACTTTGCCAAAGCAACATAGAAAGTACCATGCTATATCAACGCCAGTCCATCTGTGCTAGTATTATTTCTTCTTAACAGAAGCTGTAAGCAAAAGCTATTATTCAAGTCCCTTTTAACCCAATTCGTAAAATCCCATAATTATTTTAGATCATCAGCCAGATTCCCCGAGCCAAAACTATTCTTAGCACTTTAACTGATACAGCAATCACTATTTTAGTAACTTGCTGAGAATCTTTTGGCAATTTTTTGTGGCTATCTAAATTTCATCACACATTTAAATGTGTTTAAGAATACATACATTCTGTTCCTATCCTATTTATCCAATCACATCTTTCTTTTCTCACTTAAACCAATGTTCAAAGCCTTTATTTATTATTCAAGAAAACTAACTTCAGGGGAACTAAAAGTGTTCTCTAAAGCAGTGATTTACTGTTGAGCTAGGAGGGACCATATTGGACTATCATAAGAGGTCCCCATAAACTCATGGTTATTTTTTTTTTTCTTTTTAGGGCCACACCTGCAACATATGAACATTCCCAGGCTAGGGGTCTAATCAGAGCTGCAGCTGCCAGCCACAGCCACAGCCACAGCCATGCCAGATCTGAACTGCATCTGTGACCTATACCACAGCTGTGGCTATGCCAGATCTTTAACACACTGAGGCCAGAGATCAAGTCCGCATCCTCCTGGATACTAGTTGGGTTCTTAACCCGCTGAGCCACAATGGAAACTCCATGGTTAATCCAATACTCAAGTAAAATCAGTGCTTGACACCGTAATTCTTCATCGACAGTAATTTAGGATGTTCATCTATCTATCTATCTATCTATCTATCACCTATCTATCTATCTATCTATCTATCTATCTATCTATCTATCTATACATCTGTCTATCCATTCATTCATCCATGCATCCATTCAATACTCATTAAGTAGTATTATGTTCCAGACACTCTACCGAGTACCAGGAATAAAGAATAATATACAGTTTTTCCCATTAAGGAACTTAAAGTCCATTGGAAAAGCCAGACAGTGTTTTAGGAAAACTTGTACTAAAGAGTTTATTCTTGAAGAAAGAGCTTGACAAAAAGAAAGGGAAGTATATTAAAATCAGAAGAAATCATATATGTAAATACCAGAGGATAAACGCTATTTCATTTTGCAATGGTGCTGAGCTATAGGGTGAAAGTTGAAACAGGTAGACAGAGCTAGATTATGAGGGTCAGCTACTTTGCATTTCCATTAAAGAAATCACATAGAAGTATTTGTTTAAAGTATAGAGAGTTTTCCCATCGTGGCGCAGTGGTTAACGAATCCAACTAGGAACCATGAGGTTGCGGGTTCGATCCCTGACCTTGCTCAGTGGGTTAAGGATCCGTTGTTGCCGTGAGCTGTAGAGTAGGTCGCAGATGATGCTCGGATCCCACGTTGCTGTGGCTGTGGTATAGGCCAGCGGGCGTAGCTCTGATTAGACCCCTAGTCTGGGAACCTCCATGTGCTGTGGTGCGGCCCTAAAAAAAAAAAAAAGACAGACAGAAAAAAATAAAAAAATAAATTGCAGTTAGTCATATTTTATTGACTGAATCAGTTGTATTTTATCATCTAGCTATAATAAGGGTTGGGATTGAATTTGGAAAGGGTTGAAAAAATGCTGAATAAAAATGGTCTTAATTCCTGTAGATTTATTTCTTCTCCTAGAAAAATAATAGAGCAAAGAAATATTTAAATAAAATATGGTACAAATAATATATTTTAATACTTCATTAATTCCTAGGAAATTGCTGATACTAATGAAAAATTTGCATATGGTTGTTTTAGTTACAATTTCATTTGTATAAAATAAAACAGTTATTTGAAAAAACTCAATTAATTTTGTAATTTGCTTTTAGATCTAGAGGATGGTCAAAAACAAGCTATGGTTAGTGAACGGACAGAAGCCTTTACCACTGCTCGAAATTTACTGGCCTCTGGAGCTGATGCTATTGAAAGGATTATGTCTTCATACAAAGAGGTACTTGCATTTCTTGTTATCAACTTGATTATAATAAAATATATATATAAAAATGAAGCAAAACATAAATTACTACATACGCTTTTTTTTTTGGAAATATCTTTTCTCTCCCAAAAATTGCTAAAAATGTAATCAAGTGAAAGGACAACTCCCAGTGTATTTCCACTAATACCTTTTAATTTTTACTCTCTATTGTTAACTCCTCTCTTTCTATCTATAGTGCAACATATTTGTTTTAAATTCTACAAAAAAGGTCTTCAGTATGGCTTCTAGAGCCAGAGAGCCTAAATTAAAATTTTTCTTGCTCCAGTATTTGCAAGTTCTGGGAACTTGTCCTGTGTCTGTTCCCTCGTCTGTAATATCGGAATAATGATAGTGATGATTTTGTAGAGTAGCTGTGAATTAATACATGTAGAATATTTAAAACAATACAGAATAAGCACTAAATAAATGTTAGCCAATAATATTACATACTTTGCAAACCTTTACGTATCCCTTAGGACAAGTCAAGACTTACCACCACATATAAAAACTCTTCTGTGATTCCACTTTCTTTCTTTCTTTTCTTTTTCTTTTCTTTTATTTTTGGTCTTTTGCTATTTTAGGGCCGCACTCGCAGCATGTGGAGGTTCCCAGGCTAGGGGTCTAACAGGAGCTGTAGCTGCCGGCCTTTGCCACAGCCACAGCAGCGCGGGATTCGAGCCTCCTCTGCAACCTACACCACAGCTCACGGCAACGCCGGATCCTTAACCCACTGAGCAAGGCCAGGGATCGAACCCGCAACCTCATCGTTCCTAGTTGGATTTGTTAACCACTGAGCCACGACTGGAACTCCACATATTTTGTTATTTTTAGCTCCGTTTTCTTCTACTTGGGAATTCAAGAGCTTCTTCTAGATAACATTTTAGAAATTATTCTATGTAATACCTTTAATGTTAATATATAGAAATGAAACACTAATCTAATTACAGACTAGTCACACAGTAGAGATATGTGATAGAAGGCTTTTAACAATAATACCTGCTCATGTACTGCTTAAGTTTTGCACACACAAAAATCTTACACAAATGTCGAAATTATTATCCCTTTAGTTTATTGCTTAAAAAACACATTAGTAACATGCCTTGCTTATTGACACCAATTTCCTAGTAAAAATTTATGTAAGGGAATGATTTTTGTGCTTTCCTTTTTACTGAGAAAGATGTTCTTGACAGGATATGAGTCAACTTTCACAGTACCCTGATAATGCGTTTTTTTGGTAGAAAAGCAGCTGGAGTTCAACATAAATTGGACAACTGGCGGAAGAAGAGCAAGACACCACTGCCTTAAGCCTTATAGACTAAAGTGGAGACATCTCAATTTATAATCTCATCTAGAAAAAAAGTCATATTTAATGTTTTTCTTTGGGCATATAAATCGTGTTTGGCTGGAAAAGAAGCTGAATTGTAGGATATGGACCGAAATGAATTTAGAGCTTTTCACTGAGCTTACTCCCAATATTGGTATCCTCTAGCAGGGCTGGCCAAGCTTAGAAATTTTGACAATCACCTTGACTCAGAAACATCATTTCATAATAAGAAAAATGCATTTTCTTCTATTTAAAATCTTCTATTTTAAGTTGAGAAAAGATATCAAAATAAATGATCATTATTTCATTGAATGAATTTAAGCTTTTTGCTAAACTTCTAATTTCTGGAAATGAAATTTGTCATGTTAACAGGGTCAAAATCGAAATTTTATTGAAAGATTTTTGTCTCTTTAGTATTATGAAATCTTTACATTTCTCTTTGAACCCTGACTTGAATGAATATATTTTTATGCGTTCTGTAATTCCAATCAAACTTAAACTAATGGCTTGCCATGCTGCTTTCTTAGTAAGCTTTTTAGTGTTATTTGCTTTAGTTGTCAGATGTATTACCTGTTTTTCATGTATAATCAAATAAAATCTTCAACATTAAATCAAGAAGCTTATATTATTGCATATTTATTTAAAAGTCTGTCTTGAGTGTATTAACTATTTTTTTCCATGTCTTGGTTTTAGATCACTGAATTAGCAGGCTATACTGCTCGAGTGTATAACATGTTTTGGGTCTTTGATGAAGTAAAAAGAGGCATTTACAAGAGATCTGCTGCCATGCAAGAGTCTGAAAACCATAACAACAGTGGAGCTAACATGAACTTACCCCTCAATGAAACGTTGGAAATCAAAGGTATTAAATTCAAATTTTTTAATATTTTTCCTATATTTTAAGTGTTTATCAACAGAACTAGGGTTTTTTTAGAAGATAGCTTTAAACAGTTATAAGGAATCAATATTTAATATTTAAACAGTTATTCCTAAAGTTAGTACTGAATTTTGAGGAGTAGTGACTAACATTATTATTAAAAATACTATGCTTTGATTTAGGACATTTCTAGAATTATTTTTGGAAACTGCACACATGGCACATATTTTTGGAAACTGCACATTGTTTGCTTTTAAAATGCAAATAACAGAATTAGAGTTAATGTCATACTGCTTTTCATCATTCTATCAATTGGTTTCGTTATTATAGTTGTAAAAATTGTGTTATTCCATGTCTTAATTTCCTTTCTGCAACAGTTTTGTTTGTTTGTTTCATAGGAAAGGTTAATTTAGAGAAATAAATTATATATACAGTGTGACTAGGTTATACCAGATAGAGTTTAGCTTTGCTCTCATTATGATGTTGACACTGTATTATTATAAAATAATATTTCTGAGAAAAATTTTCCAAATCTATCAAAATGTGAAAATTTACATTAGACTTTGCTTCAAATATAGGTATCTATACTTACATTTGTTTCTATGATTTGTTGCTGTGAATTATCTTTCTAGTGTTTTTATCTGTTATGCACATTATACTTTTAGTTATTTAATTAGCAATAATACATAATAGCTTTTGAAACTTAAACTGTTCCTTAACTTATAGGAAAAGTTATTGATGTGGATCATGGAATTATTTGTGAAAATGTTCCCATAATTACGCCAACTGGAGAAGTGGTGGCTTCCAGGCTAAACTTCAAAGTAAGATGATATTCAAGAATCTTCTGATTGTTGCCAACACACTAATACAAAACAACTCAGAATTCATGTACCTTTTGTTTAAAACTTGGAGGAGCATATGGAAAGGAGGGGAAATCAAGAAAGGTATGCACAGTGGCTTAGTCACAGAAGCAGTTACTTCCTCAAAAAGCAGAGGAAAAAAAGAAATTTGATTCCTACTGCTTTATTGGCAGGTTGAAAAGCAAAATTACAGTTCACTGAGACCCTATACAAGGTAAATTTGGGGAACAATAGGAAACTTCCTCAGAAATCTGGAAATAAATTTTTAGTTTTTTTCCTTATAGGAAATACAAGTCTATATTTTACATATCTACTAAAATATGAGGGTAGATGTCACCAACAAGTTTACTTCCTTTAATATACATTCTCTAAATTTAATTCATATTTTCAATAATCATATCATCTATTAGGAAAAAAATTAGATTCATGAATTGGAATTTAGTTTTTAATTCTGCTGAGAATAATAGTTGCTGTTTAATATTCTTAATTACAAAAGCTAAGATGCAAAAATAGCTAATAAATCTGAGGCTGTGATTTAAAGTGTTGTAAAATTTAAACATATTTTGGGATTCAAGTACAAAATAATTTGCTCTTAAGTGTAAATTAAGTTATCTGAGCTTAGTTCAAACAATGACATGGTTGGACTTGATAAAAGATTACAAACATGATGACAGTACATGTGCATTTAGTGATTTTAAAATGGATCTTAGTTTTAGGTTTAATTATCAAAGATGTATTTGCAAATGCATAAGGCTGCTGGAAGAGAATGAAAAGTACTAAACGGGAAATTCTGTGTTAATAAATGTAAGAGAAATTGTGTCTTAACTACAATTTGGTTGGACTTTATTTTTCCACTTACAGACCTATAGAGTAGCAATTAGGTGCTAACTATATAGCATAATATTTTTATTTTATTACTGTTGATTTACAATGTTCTATCAGTTTCTGCTATACAGAAAAGTGACCCAGTTATATATGTATATACATATATATATATATATATATATATACTTCCTTTTTCTCACATTATCCTCTATCATGTTCTACCACAAGTGACTAGATATAGTTCCCAATGTTATGAATCCTGCTAGAGCAGGATCTCATTGCTTATCCATTCCAAATGCAATAGTTTGCATCTACTAGGCCCTTACTCTCAGTCCATCCCACTCCCTCCCCATCCCCCTTGGCAACCACAAGTCTGTTCTCTATGTCCATGAGTTTGATTCTTTTCTGTAGATAAGTTCATTTGTGCCATATATTAGATTCCAGGTATAAGCGGTATCATATGGTATTTGTCTTTCTCTTTTTGATGTACTTCACTTAGTATGAGTCTCTAGTTCCATCCATGTTGCTGCAAATGGCATTATTTTGG
>PVHT021183649.1:936544-987294 GCA_004024745.2 Catagonus wagneri
CTATATTTAGTTTTCTGAGGTACCTCCATACTGTTTACTACAGTGGTTGTACTAGTCAGCATAGTCTTAAATAGCTTTAAAGTAAAGCCTTTGAAGAGACCTACATGGAATTTGAACTTATTTACTAATAATTTAGCAATATATAATTTATGATTTTTATATAGAGGTTTTTCATCAGGTTAGTTTTCATAATATCAATTTTTGTGGCTCCATTGATTAAATAGAGGAAGACTCCAATTCTTCTCCCTACTAACTACATTATTCTGGACACGTCACACTCTTTTTGTGAAAAAATTCAGAGCCGAGTTGATTTTATATACAGTGAATTTTTAAATACTTAATCTAGTAAAAGTGTCATAAATTAATTTTTTTGTGTGTGCTTTTTGGGGCTGCACCCGCAGCATATGGAGGTTCCCAGGCTAGGGGTCGAATCGGAGCTATAATCTCCAGCCTACACCACAGCTACAGCAACACCAGATCCGAGCCGTGTCTGCGACCTACACCACAGCTCATGGTAATGCCAGATCGTTAACCCACTGAGCAAGGCCAGGGATCGAACCCGCAACCTCATGGTTCCTAGTCAGATTCGTTAACCACTGAACCACAATAGGAACTCCCAAAAGTGTCATAAATTTTGAGGCTTTACAAAGGTATATATTCAAATAGTATACTTTATGATAATTGTTTTATTACTGAGTCAGACAAGGAGTTTTATTTAAAGTGTCAGGTCTCTAAAATAAAATGGAAAGTTCTGTTTCCTCTGCATGGATTGGCAAATAAACAGATTTCGAGACGAAAAGGTTCTCATTCTTATGTTGGCCTTTTCATAATTGAAAAACCATTTGGAGAAGAAAATTCAGTAAATATGGGAATTCTTTTGCTTCACACTATCTGTTTACTAAACATTAGATTACTTATTCTGAAAAATAATATTAATGTAGAAAAGTCTTCTATTATAACGCAAAATGTGTTAAATTTCTGAGAAATCCTAATAGAGAATGATCCTATTAAGAATATTTTGTCATATACCTTTTGCTGTGGCACATATCTTTAAAAAGTCGTTTGAACTCCCCGCAATACCTTTTAAATACTACACTGACAGGAGTTCCCGACTAGGAACCATGAGGTTGCGGGTTTGATCCCTGGGCTAGCTCAGTGGCTTAAGCATCCAGTGTTGCCACGAACTGTGCTGCGGGTCACAGATGTGGCTCGGATCTAGCCTTGCTGCAGCTTGGGGTAGGCTGGCAGCTGTAGTTCCGATTCAACCCCTAGCCTGGGAACCTCCATATGCCATGGGTGTGGCCCTAAAAAGCACAAAAAAACAGAAAAGAAAAGAAAGGGGAAGCTGCTCTCCATAGATACCTTAAAAAGAAAAAAAGGTACTGACAACTTCCTGATCCTATTAGGTGTAACGGGAACTCATACAATTTAACTCTTTAAATTTAAATGATAAATGGAAGATTCTAAAGAGAAGCATCCAATCAACAACGGATAAGTAATTTTTGTTTTATTGTCATGTTTGTCTGTCTGTCTATCTGTCTATCTTGACTGATCCCTAGTCATAACGCTAAATTACAGTTCTCTTGTTTATCTCTGTCTTAGTTTGGTAAACACATTTCTTCCATCTGTGAATAAAGCAGAATTAAAATCATTTTATCTCTCTGATTATGGGCTTTTGTGATTTCCATAATGTTTCAGGCTCTTAAATTAAACAGCCCAGCTGGCTCTCAGAATAACTGCACTTTGTAAGTAGTAACTCCAACTTAGATTTCCAACAAAGCAGTATTTTAATTCACAAAAATTTAATCAAATATTAATATAAAGACAATAAATTTAAACTATTAAATTTAAGTTTACACGGTTTCTTATTTCCATGTGGTTGTGCACCTATATATGTGTGTGACATCTGATGATAAGACTTCAATTAAAGTCAGTGCTTATTCTAAGAAGACCCATTTACTTTAGAATTGAATTATTTTATGATGCTTTTAACTTCAGAGCATAGTCAAAAGACAGATTTGACGTTCTCAATCCTGATGTATTTTTCTTTGATTTCTTGCCCAACCTCGTTGTCATGTGTTTGAATTTTTTTTTAAAAAATCACTTTTAAATGCTGTCAAATGAAAATCATTTTAAAATATTATAATTTGCAATTTTATTTCTTACTTTAGGTAGAAGAAGGAATGCATCTTTTGATAACCGGTCCCAATGGTTGTGGGAAGAGTTCTCTCTTCAGAATTTTAAGTGGTCTCTGGCCTGTGTATGAAGGAGTCCTGTATAAACCACCTCCACAACACATGTTCTATATTCCGCAAAGGTAGATAAAAAATTTTATATTGCAAGAAACTATTTCTTCCTGCTTTTAAATAATCTTTATTTCTTAGGCTCTTTTATAGATAATCCTTAAGCATATTTTCATTGAGAGAAGCTATTAAGGAAATAAAATTTTAATTATCCTAAAAAGTTTTTACTGCTTTGATTATAATAGTTTTCAGGACAATACTACTTCTTTTTATTTTCACATCTGTCTAGTTGTAATGAACACTCAAAGACTATAGATGTTAGTCTCAAGGAATAGCAGGCTAGTGCAAAGAATAATTACATTTCCTTTATATGTCAGATTATCTCTTCTCACAAAAAAATAAAGGGTACTTGGGTAGTATACCAGTGTTTCTATCAAGCAGCATACATTTGTATGTTCTAAAATTGTTCACTGAAGCTTTAAAAGCCTTTGTAAAATAGTCTTTATCACAATTCTATATAATCAATTAATGACTTGAAACCATCTTAAAAATACTTTACTAAAAGAATGAGTATAAAAGTAAACACAGAAATATTTAGGAGGAACATTGTTTCTTCCCTCGTAACAGTTTACAAGTATCTAAACAGAAAGTTATACTTGAAATTTTGGAATATTCATTATGGATGAGAGAAAATGAAATCTAAAGAAGAGATATACAGATTTCCCACTGTGGCTCAATGGGATTGACAGTATGTCTGCAGTACAGGACTCAGGTTCAATCCCCAGCCGGCACAGTTGGTTAAAGATTCCAGCATTGCTGCAGCTGCAGCTGCAGCTTAGGTTGCAACTGAGAGTTGGATCTGATCCCTGGCCTAGGAACTCCATATGCCAGGGGGTGGCCAGAAAAGAAAAAAAAAAAAGAAAGAAAGATATAAGGAAGGAAGGGAGGGAGCGAGGGAGGGAGAATGAGAGACACACCTCATGCTCATCTGACTCAATAATTTTTCCATCTGACCTCACCCTAGGTTAGTTCAACATCACAAAACTACTCCTACTGTGTTAGAAGACTATTCTGTGGAACCTAATGGAGCACCTAGACTGAAAGTATGATACCAAAGCAAATATAAGAGTTACATCAAATATGGTGCTATTACATCTCTCCTTTTCCTTGATTAGAAGTATTTGTACCATCTTGCCCACTGGCCTAATTTTTAGATCATACGTTGTAGTTAGGCAGATGAGGCTTTGTTGGACTTTTTCATAAAGTAAGACCTGTAGTAGTGGTAGGAAGCTATCTGAAGTGTAGAAGGATGAAGAACTGCGCTGGCAGTAAGAAAATATTGTATATGAGCAGTGCTATGAATACTCATGTTTAACACAAAATAGGTAACATATCGTGACACCAGAATCACTGACTCTTTCGGTCTGTGCTTTAGAGTTCTTTGGGAAACTCCTGGATCTGAAAACTAAATAATACAAAGTTTAACTTTCAGACGTTAATACATAACTAGACTGATTTTAATTTCTTATTTAGGTTAGAAGACATAAAATCATGAGGAAAATTTTCTTTTACTTCATAGAATTCTAATCTCTTAATGCAAGTAAAATGATGTACATAAATTTTATCTTTAGCTATTTTTTATGGTTGCACCCTCAACATATCCAGCCCAAAGTTGCAACTGCAGCAATGTCAGATCCTTTAACCCACTGCAAATCCACACGTCTGCAGTGACTTGAGGCACTGCAGTTAGATTTTTAACACACTGCTCCACAGTATGAACTCCTGTTTTAGATTTCATTTATAATATAGGTACAGTTCTTGAATATAGCTGTGACTTGAGCTATGAAATACTTTTTTTTTTTTTTTGGTCTTTTGTCGTTTTAGGGCTGTACCCACAGCATATGGAGGTTCCTAGGCTAGGGGTCTAATCAGAGCTGTAGCCACCAGCCTGCGCCAGAGCCACAGCAACGTAGGATCTGAGCCATGTTTGTAACCTAGTCACAGCTAACGACAACACTGGATCCTTAACCCACTGAGCGAGGCCAGGGATTGAACCCACAACCTTATAGTTCCTAGTTGGATTCGTTTCCACTGAGCCACAACGGGAACTCCTACTTTTCTTTTTTTTGTTGTATGTTTTTTTGTTTTGTTTTTTGATTTTTGGGGCTGCACCCATGGCATATGGAGGTTCCTAGGCCAGGGATCCAATCGGAGCTGTTGCTGCTGGCCTATACCACAGACACAACAATGTGGGATCTGAGCTGCATCTGTGACCCACACTACAGCTTATGGCAATGCCAGATCCTTAACCCATGAAGCAAGGCCAGGGATTGAACCTGCGTCCTCATGGATGCTAGTCAGATATGTTAACTTTTTAGCCACAGCAAGAACTCCTAAAATACTTTTCTAAGTGAAATCATCCTTCAGAAATGAAGGAGAAGTAAAGACTTTCTTTACAAGGCAAACAAAAGCTGAGGGAATTCATCTCCACTGGAACTGCCTTAGAAGAAATGCTGAAATTAGTTCTTCAAATTGAAATGAAAGGATGCTGATTATCAAAATGAACACCTATGAAAATATACCACACTGGTAGAGGTAAATATGTAGTGAAATTTAGAATACTCTAATACTGTATTATGTTGGTATGTTAACTATTAATATAAAGGTTAAAGGACAAGGGTATTAAAAATAACTGTAGCTAGTATAATTTATTAATGAATACATAATATAAAAAGAGACAAATTGTGACATTAAAAACCTAAAAGGAAGAAAAAACATAAAAGGACGCAATTGAAGTTAAGTTGTTAACAATATAAAACTTATAGATGTTTTATACAAGCTTCTTAGGAACCACAAAGCAAAAAGCTATAGCAGATTCACAGTAGAAAAAGAGCAGGGTGTCAGAGCATACTACTACAGAAAATGACCCCATCACAAAGGAAGGCTACACAAGAGGAAAAAAGGAACTGGAGACGAAAACAATAAGAAAACAATAAGATGTCACTAATAAATCCTTACCTATCAATAATTAGTCTAACTGTAAATAGACTGACTTCTCCAATCAAAAGGCATAGAGTGGGTGGATGGGTAAAAAAACGATGCAACTATATGCTCACCACAAAAGACTAGTTCAGCTTTAATGATACACATATACTGAGAGTAAAGGGATGAAAAAAAAAGCAGTCCATCTAAATGGAAACCAAAAGAGAGCAGAGGTAGCTATACTTGTATCAGAAAGACAGACTTTAAGCCAAAAATGGTAAAAAGAGAGAAAGTCATTATATAGTGAAAGTGGGTCATTTCATCAGGAAGAATTAACAGTTTTAATATATACACACTCAGTGTTGGAGCACCTAAATATAATAAGCAAATACTAATAGATATGAAGGGAGCTAGACAAAAATACATTACTAGTTGGGGCCTTCAATATCCCATTTTCAACAGTGAGGAGATAATCCAGACAGAAGATCAACAGATAAGTATTGAGCTTGAACCATACTTTAGACCAAATGGATTTAGTAGACATATACAGCCATTCCATACAAAAGCAGTAGAAACTTACACTTCTTTGCAATCATGCATGGACAGTCCCTAGGAATGTCATATGATAGGACACAAAACAAGTCTTAGCAAATTCAAGAAGACTGAAATCATACCAAATACTTTTCTCACTGTAATAGTATGAAAGTGGAAATCAATAGCAGGAAGAAAACTGGAAAATTTACAAATATGTGGAAATTAAACAACACATCCCTAAGTAATCAGTAGGTCAAAGATAAAATCAGAAAAGAAATTTTAAAACATTTTGAAAGAAATGAAAATGGAAGTGCAATATACCAAAACCTAGGGGATGCAGTAGCAGCATTTCTAAGAGGAACATTTATACCAATAAATACTTACATTCAGAAAAAAAGAGATCTCAAGTAAACCTATCTTTACACCTCAAGGAACCAGGAAAAAGGAGAACAAACAGAGCTCAAATTTAGCAGAAGCAAGGAAATAACAAAGAGCAGAAACAGGTGAAATAGAGACCAGAAAAACAATAAAAAAGATCAACAAAACTAAGAACTGATTGTAAAGTTAATATTGATGAACACTTAGCTAGACTAAGAGGAAAAAAACAATAAATAAAACCAGAAAGAAAAGAGGCATTGCAACTGTTACGATAGAAAGATAGGATAATGAGACTACTGTGAACAATTATATGCCAACAACTAGAAACTAAAAAGAAACTAGAAACCTGGAAGAAATGGATAATGCTTAGAAAAATATAGCTTACCAAGCCTGAATCATGAAGAAGATAAAGTATCAATAACTAGTAAGGAAACTGAATCAAAAACCTCCAAATAAAAGCTCCAGGCCATAGTTTCACTGGCAAATTCTAACATTTAAAAAATAATTAATAACAATATTTTCAAACTCTCCAAAAAATTGAAGAGGGAACACTTCCAAACTCATTTTATGAGTCCAGCATTACCCTGAAACAAAGCTGTTAAAGACACTACAAGATAAAACTACAGACCAATCCCTGATCCCTGAAGAATAGAAGTGTAAAATTTCTCAACAAATATTAGCAAACTGAATTTAACAACTCTTTGAAAGAAACATACCACGGTCAAGCAGGATTTATCCCTGGGATGTAAGAATGGTTCAACACATGCAAATCAGTAAATGCGATGCACTGCATTCATAGAATGAAAGGTAAATCGTGTATGATCATCTCAATTGATGCATAAAAGCGTTTGACAAAATTTAACATTGTTTTATAATAAAAAAACTATAAATTGTGTATAAAAGGAACATACTTTAACATAATAAAGGCCACAGATGACAGACTTAGAGTTAATGTCACATTCAGTGGTGAAAGTTTGAACGCTTTCCCTTTAAGATCAGTTAACAATAACATATTGGAGTTCCCTTCGTGGCTCAGTGGTTAACGAATCTGATTAAGAACCATGAGGTTGCGGGTTCCATCCCTGGCCTTGCTCAGTGGGTTAAGGATCCGGCGTTGCCGTGAGCTGTGGTGTAGGTTGAATACGCAGCTTGGATCCCGCGTTGCTGTGGCTGTGGCATAGGCCGGCAGCTACAGCTCCTATTAGACCCCTAGGCTGGGAACCTCCATATGCCGCGGGTGCGGCTCTACATAAAAGGCAAAAAGACAAAAAAAAAGAGCAATAACATATTGTTCACTGCCAATTGTTCAGAGAGTAGACCTTTGATGTTCTCACCGCAAAAAGGAAGTGGTAATTGTGAGAGGGGATAGAAGTGTCAGCTAACACTACAGTGATAATTATTTTGCTATATATGTGTATCAAATCAACATGTTTATAACAAACACACAATGCTATATGTCAATTTTATCTCGATAAAACTGGAAAAATATTACTGAAATGTACACTTAAAATGGTTACTATGGAAAGTTCTATTTTATCACAGTTTTTTAAAGTGGGGGAAAAAGTGCATAAATTCAAGTCTTTGCCCTCAGATCTAATTATGTTATTTTGCAACAAACATAAATCACTGGGAAACTTTTTCTTAGTTATGAAACTTTTTCTTAGTTGTTGCCTAAACAAAAAGTCAACTACAAATTAGTTAAGGATAAAAATGACAATGAAAATCTGCTTTTCTTAAAGCTAAAATTTTTTTTAAATAGGCATTCTTAAAAGTCACTTTATCTTGCTTATACGACTTTTAGAGACAAAATTTTCTGTTTATGTTTAAAACCTTTATAAGACCAATATCTTGCAAAAAAAGTATAGAATTTATTTAACTGTATATATAAACTAAGAAGGCCAAATATAGTACTTATGTCATATTCTAAAAGCTGTAAATTATCTTGTGAGTCTTTATGTATTAAAGGAAAGCTACTATAACCTATTTCAAAATATTCGTCAGTAGATAATCTTAAACTTTTCTTCTGAGGATATTCTCATTAATGAGTATTACCTGATGTTTCATTGCATTAATTTATAGCAATAGAATATTGGTGAGGTACTAGTTTGGCAGAGGGAAAAACCCTGTAACTTAAATATAGAACTGAGTCTTCTGTACCTACAGAATAAACTTCCTAAGTCACAAACAGACCTTTATGATAATCTCCTTTTACTATAAGGGGATTTCACTTTTTGTGATTAAAAGACTTCTTGGTAGAGGATGGATCTCTTTATGTAATGATGAAATGTAGATTCATTGTTATTTTTTGGGGAAAAATAATGGGTTTTGTTACAGTGGATTTCTAAGAATGTCATGTAGTATGCAGAAGGAAAAAAGTGAACTACTGAAGGAAAAAAATGTTCTGATTTAGCATATTGGGACTCCCCCTTTTTTTTTTTAAACCAAATCAGAGAATTTGAAGAGCTGCTATGGCTCAGTTTGCACGCTAGGAAACCTGAATTCTTAAGAAATTGTGAAATCACCTCAATGTTTTCTCAGTAAATGTCTGCTGATACTTCAGCAATGTTAATGAATGAAAGTCAGATAAAAGAGAATCTGGGCCATAATTCAAAAATACAAGTAAAAAGTTGTGCTAGATAAATTAGCTTCAAAACAGCTTCCTGTCATCCCATTTTCATTAATAATTGGATATGATATCTACTAGATATTTGATAAGTTTTAGCAAAGAACATTTCATCCAAAAGGTAAATTTTACAACTCTAAATCAGTGGGATGGTATAAGCTTAGTAAAATCCTTAGTTTTGCTCAGATATTACTTAAAAAATTCTTTGGCAGTTTTAGGCTACTTGAGACTTAATTTCCTGAGCAGTGTGACTATAGTTGTAATTGCAACTCTGTTCCCTTACAGTATTAGCCTCAGGAAAGTACGACATCAGATGACCCTCAGGAACATTCTTACACATGAATATAGATATCATTTGTATACATTGCATATTTCTCCTCAGCACCAGTCTCCAGTTTGGCGACAACCCACCATGTAATTCTGTTCCCAAAGCTCCTGCTGTCACTACCCTTCCTTGGTAGAAATACCTGGGGACAAAAATTTTAACCATGATCTTCTTACTACTGTAGTATACTAAGGCCCAAATAATTACACTAAGACCAACAGATCTAAAATTCATCCATGTTTCCCACAATTTTATATGAAAAGATAATTTGTACAAATTTCCATTCATCCTTGACTTTGAAGTCTAAGAAATAAAAGGTTAAGAGAGTGATAGGATTATATGCTAAGGACTGAAATAAATTCTACTAAGCATTTTTTAAAAGAAAGAAAAATGGCGGTATAATAGCAGAGATACTGTACTTCATATCTTGGGAAAATTATTGTTCTTTATATTTTGGCAATGGTCTACGCTTTTTTTGCCCTTTTTTTGTCATTTTAGGGCCAAACCCACGGCATGTGGAGGTTCCCAGGCTAGGGGTCTAATTGGAGCCACAGCCGCCGGCCTACGCCACAGCAGCGCGGGATCCGAGCCGCGTCTGCAACCTACGCCACAGCTCACGGCAACGCCAGATCCTTAACCCTCTGAACAAGGCCAGGGATCGAACCCGCAAACTCATGGTTCTTAGTCGGATTTGTTTCTGCTGCGCCATGACGGGAACTCCTATGCTTCTTTTTAAATCAGTGTTTATTAAAGAGAGTAAACAAAGACACAGTCACTCTCAATGTGTGCTGGTGCCTAAGTTGGTTATAAACAAAAACATGCAATTATTTAAATAAAAGCCAGAATAAATGCCTCAAGAAAGATAATAAGTGCTATTGAAATGTTCAAAATGAGAAAAAAATATTGTAGAACAGTGTGTCATTTGACCTTGGTTTTGAAAGTTAAGGTTTTAACAATTGTCATAAATTAGATGTTTCTCCAGTATCTAAATAGATCAGAAATGTCACAGATTCAAGTAAGCACAAGCTTTCATTTTTGCTTTTTTTGAGACTTCCTTCTAAGAAAGGGTGGCCTATCCACCCTCTCCCTACTACATCGAACTGAGAAAAGCAAATGTTTATCAGACTTATCTCTAGTAATCATACCATTAGTAATTACTGAAAATAATAGCGTCCATTTCCTAGGTTCTTAAGCATTGGTAAGGTGTTCTTTTCCCGACGTTCTTAGAATTACTTTTTAAAGACCCCTAGTGCTTTTGAGCGTCTGCCCTTTCCCTATTTCCACCTAAGAAGCTCATCTCCTTTTTTGAATAAATGACAGTCTAAACGGTTTAAATTTTAATCTGCTAATACTTCTTGAAAAACATAGCAAAATAAGATATTAACTTGTTTCACTCACCTTTTTTGTCAGAATATATTCTGAAATTACAAATAACATTATTTATCAGCTAAGTATATGTTTACTAACTAAACTACTTCATTCATTCCCAGTGTAGTATATTGAAGTACCATGTTACTAAATCTTCTAGACTAAATGTAAATGCTGCTTAATAAAGTAGTTAGGAATCACATTTTAAAATTAAATACAACGTAAAAATCTTAAATTTGGTTGTACACAGGAATGATAGCATGACTAATTAGAATGTGTAGAAAATTAAAAATAGATAACTTTACTTCTGACTATCCTTTAATGTATGAATAGTACCTATTGATTATGCTCTGCAGGAGTTACGCTAAATAGAATAGTTTGAATTGATTAGGTTGGAGTTCAAGGGAATAAAAATACAGATCCTCTGAATTCACTGCCTCTTATTTCAGATTAATAAAATAATAATCATGTCAAAATATAAATCCTCTGAATTCACTCTCATTTCAGATTAATAAAATAATAATCATTAAAAACATCATAAAAAAACACTGACCTTAAATATTTTCTCAGTCTTAATTATTAATGCTCCTCTAATTTTGTCCTAAATTTATGACAAATAACTATCATTCCTTTATAGTTTGCATTAATTTTAAAAAATTTCTGTATTCTTCAACTGTTTTTCTTAGAAAAGCTTATGACATGAAATCTCAGCTTTTAGAAGTGCCAACATTTAACCCACGTTTCCTTTGATGGCATTTCTACTCATCCCTTTAATGATATAGGTTAGATATTTTTAAAATAAAGTGAGTACAAGGAGTATATTGCCTTAAGTAGGATTCAGGCTAGCCAGCCCATAGCCTGAGTGCAATGTTGGTCTAAAAGGGCACTGGAATAAAAGAAAAATGTGATTATAGGTTAATCCAGGAGTACTCATGGAGCCCTGTATCTAAAAGGCTGCCCCCAAATTAGATAAATCTGGACGTGAGGAGAGGGCATTGTTATTGGAATGGATTTTGCTGTTGTTGAGTCTCTGTTTATAGAATATAAGCTAAAAAGGGCATCTGTATGTCTCTGGACAACACTGGGAATAATCTTCTAAATCTGTAGTATGCCTATTAGCAAGCTGTGACTGTACGATGAACATCTGATGAATGATTGATTAAATGAATGAATGAATTTCCCCACTGGTTTGGTTTTTACTGCCAAATTGGCCTGCCTTCTTATAATAATTAGGAAGCAAACTATTTTGTTGCTTGTACTAATATGTCCCATAACCCTTTTTATGATGGTGAAAAGTATTTGCCACTTAACATGTCTCTTTAAAAAGAAATAATTTAGCCATGAATAAGGCTCAGTAGTATTGTTGTAGTTAATTCACTTCTATTCCTTTGCTTTCTGACTATTAGACTCAAAGCAAGTAAACCTTAATAAAGATACTTGGACAATTGGCTAACAGAATTATGAATTATACAATTTAGTACCTCCTAGGTAGTAACTGGTACAATTCAGTTTTTAAAAATCACTTAAAGAGATCTATAAATATAAACATGATTTCCTATAGCTTTTTATTTTTTGCTTTTATTTTTATTGCTTGGGAAAATGTTAAGGATCCATTTTTTTCATGTTTAACTCCATTATGGGCTAATTTATAAGAATAATAATGGAAAAAATCTTCCTTTGCATCTAAAAGTTTTCATCATTTTATGAGTTAATTATTAGGTTAAACTATATGGAATTGCAATTTTTTTTTGGTCAACAGGTAAAATATCAGGAATTTCATGCAGTAATCTAACAATGATAAATACTCTTAGTGAAGCTGAAGTTTGCATTCTTACAGTTTGGGAGTATTTTGGGAGTACTAACAGTATTTTACTTGGGAATAAACACAGTCACTACTTTTAAGAGGCTGTGCACATCTCTGCTTTGGTACCTAGAAATATAATTTCAGTAATCATGAATATATCTTTTCAGGTGAATATCTTTCTTTTGCTGCATTTTAATTTTCAGAATATTAGGAATGATTTATGCAATGAGAACTCAAATCTAGTTCTTAATATTCATATCTGATGACATATCTGATGACACAATTGGTCCCAGCATGTATATTTATATGAATTATTAATAGCTAGATTTAATGGCTTTCAGATTGCTGACTTATTACTATGGCAACACAGCAGTACTTAGCTGTACCTTATTCTTAAACTTATCTCACTCCTTAAATACTTAATATCGCTGTGTATATATATAAATATACATAAAAAATATGAGTATAAACCCTAATAAATGTCAATACATTTTACTAAAACAATCATATATTGTCAGATATTTAACACAGAAATGTAGGGCGTATATAATGCAAATTATAAATGTACCTGAGACATTTGTAATCTAACTATAAAAAGCCATAATCCATGGGAATGGATTTGATCTTAAATAATTTCACTGTAATTTCACTATTAAAAATAACAGTTTTAAATATAGATGCATTTGAAGTAATTCCAGATTACAAAGAAAATTTTGATAATTGCTTAAATAATGATAATAATTTAAATTATAATATGATGCTTATAGGTTTATTCTAATACGTTTTCAACAACAAATAGAGGTGATTCTGGATTTTACTTAGAAAAAAAGTAAGTTGAAAATAGGTAGTGTATCTTTTTTATATCTATTAATTATAAGCAATCTAATTCATTTGTTGTTTGACTAAGGTATGTTGCATGATATACTTTCTGATGGACCAGAGCAAGTTAGCTAGTAACATTCTGACATGGTAATTGATCTACTTGAAGTATTTAGTAGACAATCTGTAGGGTGCATATATCTAGAAAGTTTAATAAAGAATACTTGAAGTGTTTATCAATTATGTATAACTGTTGGAGGGCTAAAGAAACTTGAGCTAGCTTGAAATGTTAAATCCCAAGCATCTGAGCTCGAAAAAGGGTCACATGCCAACTAATTATATAAACCTCAGGTACATCCATTCCCATGTGATTGCAAAAAGATTCAACATCATCTCAAATTTTCTTGCTATAGCCTTTCCAGAGAATTTGTTAGTAAATTTAATTTTATGATATTTTTTTAATTTAATATTTTTTGCCATGCCCTCTGCATACAGAAGTTTCTGGGCCAGGAATCAAACTCATGCCACAGCAGTGACAATGCTGGATCCATAATCTGGTAGGCCACCAGGGAACTCCTAAAATAGCATTTTAAAATAATTATATTAATAAAATCTATTACAGTATCCTTAGTTGCTGTGTACCTCAGTAAACAATGAGTTACTTTTACCATTTAACATGATCAGAAAACAAAACTGAGAGAAAATGGAACTTTAGTAAAGCAATATTTGTTGGCCTTTAGTGAATATGTAATTTTATGAAATATTTTTTGTGTAATTTCATCAACCTTCTGTTCACCTGTATTTTCAAAGCAGCAATTTTCTTTTTTTGTGTTAAGAGAATATATTTTATATGTTAAAAATAAAGTTGACAAAGTAGCAGTTTTTATACTCTATTTTATTTAAATCTCACCCTCTTGAATTTTTAAAACCTTAGTACCTAAAAATAATGTTTTCTTCTTTGTCTTGTCTTTACTTTTTCAAATTCCAGAAATGCATAGTCAACATGTTATTAGGCTTACAAACTCAATAAGAAATTAACCATTGCGGAGTTCCTGTCGTGGCTCAGTGGTTAACGAATCCGACTAGGAACCATGAGGTTGCGGGTTCGACCCCTGGCCTTGCTCAGTGGGTTAAGGATCTGGCGTTGCTGTGAGCTGTGGTGTAGGTCGCAGACGCGGCTCGGATCCCATGTTGCTGTGGCTGTGGCGAAGGCCAGCAGCTACAGCTCCTGTTAGACCCCTAGCCTGGGAATCTCCATATGCCACGGGTATGGCCCTTGATAAGGCAAAAAGACAAAAAAAAAAAGTTAACCATTGCAAAAACAATATTTGGTTAAGAATCCTTATGAGATAAATTTCCTTCTCTTCCTCAAATAGACTTGACAGGTTTTGAAAGGCATAAAGAAACATAAATAATATTAAATTAACATCTTAAGTTAAAATGTTTTCTCAAAATTCCTCTTACAAAGATAACATTTGGCGGAGTTCCCTTCGTGGCTCAGTGGTTATTAACGAATCTGACTAACGAACCATGAGGTTGTGGGTTCGATCCCTGGCCTTGCTCAGTGGGTTAAGGATCCAGCGTTGCCATGAGCTGTGGTGTAGGTTGCAGACGCGGCTCGGATCCCGCGTTGCTGTGGCTGTGGCGAAGGCCGGCAGCTACAGCTCCTGTTAGACCCCCTAGCCTGGGAACCTCCATATGCTGCCGGTGCGGCTCTAGATAAAAGGCAAAAAGACAAAAAAAAAAAGAAAGAAAACATTTGGCAACCTTATACATACTAATAACTTCAAGGTCTCATAAAAAGCGCCATTAAACTAAATGGTGGTCTTGTTACTAAAAGAAATACTTCTGGATAAACTTGAGATAACTTTCTTAAGTATTTAACAGAATATACTGTCTAAAATCTAGAAATTAGGTACTTTATTAGTCATGTTGAGAAATAATAAAAATTTACTGTGAGAATAAAACCACACATCTCTTGGTTGGCTAAATAGAAATTCTTTTGCATCTGCTCTCTTTTAGAGATACAGTCTTCTCATAGGTAGAGGACTTAAACCTAAGTAGAAATGAACTTTTTTGTTTCCATAATGATCTGTTGAATGTGTATTATGTTTGTACTATAATAAGTGCTCTGACAATGGTGCTTCATGTAAGTTTTATAAAAAACCTACTGTTTTGTTTTGTCCTCAAAACAAATGCAATGAAGTAAGTTACTTTGCAAATGAGATAACTATACCTCAGAATTTGGGACATGTTGCTAGTAAATGATGAGATCAAGATTCTAGCCCAGAATCCTCTTTCTAGAGCCCATTATCACAACCATGCCTTTATACTATCTTCCCTGAAATATAGATATAATTTCATCAAATATTCCCAGTTAATCAAGTCTTATGGTGGAATCCTGTAAAAATAATTTTGAATGAATGTTAAGATATATTTTAAGCATTGTAGTCTCAGTTATGCATTGTGTCATTGCTGTTCTGTGTTTTGAATTATATCTGGGGTTTATGCAAAGGATATCTATGCTTCTGATTTACATTAAATTGGAACTGGCATCACTTTGGAAGTTAGCACAAGTACTGACTCCTAAGATTTCTTTGCATTTCTTCTTCTAAGTAGTCTCAGGGTACTAACTGAAAATTTATTCAGTGGCCCTGGTGGCCAATATCTGTTTTATGCTACTGTTATTATTACCAGATATTAAAGATATTATAACATTACATGGATGCTTAAAATGATGGAAATAAATAACTGTGTGTCCTAATTCTATTTTTAAACAAGCTACGGTTAGACTGGAGAGGAAAGATAAAGAAGAGAGTAGGAGAGTGAAACAGGCATATGGTAGAAATGACTAGAAATGATGCAGCCACTTGGGAAAAAAAATGTTCACTTCCTCAAAAAGTTAAACATAGAATTACCATATGCCCCATTCCTAGGTGCATGCCCACTATTCATAATGGTCAAATAGTGGAAAGAACTGAAATAGCCAGAAAAACAAATTGTGGCATATCCATACAATGGAATTTAATTAACTCATTAAAAGGAATGAAATATTGTTAGATGCTACAGCATGGATGAACCTGAAGACATTGTGCTGATGGAAAGAAAAGACCACATATTGTGTGATTTCATATATAGGGAGGGTCCAGAATAAGCAAATCCACAAAGAGAGAAAGTAGATTGGTGGATGCAGGGGGCTGGGAGGAGGGAAGAACCAGGAGTGTCTGCTATTGGCTATAGAGTTTCTTTTTAGGGTAAAGAAAATCTCGAATTAGATAGTGGTGATGGTTAAAATGTTGAATTTTATGATATGTGAGTTATATCTCAATTTTTAAAATGTGACCAGAGATTCCTTACATTTGTAAAGACTCCATTGAAATAGCTTATTATAGAAGTGCATATATATAATTGAAATATAAATATTTTGGAGTTCCTGTTGTGGCTCAGTGGTTAACAAAGCCGACTAAGAACCATGAGGTTGCGGGTTCGATCCCTGGCCTTGCTCAGTGGATTAAGGATCCGGCGTTGCCGTGAGCTGTGGTGAAGGTTGCAGATGTGGCTCGGATCCCGCGTTGCTGTGGCTGTGGCAAAGGCCGGCAGCTACAGCTCCTGTTAGACCCCTAGCCTGGTGCGGGTCTAGATAAAGGCAAAAAGACAAAAAAAAAAAGAAATATAAATATTTTATTTTCAAATGTTATTTAAATCTGTTATGAAATAACCTTGTGTTATCTATCCTTCAACTAAACATTGCATATTATGGGAAAATAGATAATCTACAAAACACATTTTGTATGTAAAACCTTCAGCTCTCTCTCTACACACACACACACCTTATTATTTTTTTACAGTAAGTTGCCATAAATAAATCTTCACCCTTAACTTCTTTAGGGTTATACAGCTGACCCATGGACAATGCAAGGGTTAGAAGTGCTGACCCCTGTGCAGCTGAAAATCCATGTGTAATTTATAGTCAGCCCTCCATATCTGCAGTTCTGCATCTTCAGATTAAACCAACTGCTGATGGTGTAGAATTGTAATATTTACTATTTTAAAAAAATCTGCATGTAAATGGACCTGTGTTGCTCCAGGGGCAACTATATTTTCAAAGAGCAAGGATAGTCTCTAATATATCCTGAGTACAATGATCAAATTCATAAAAACTGGCATTGATATAATATTATCTAAACATACTTTTGTTGATTCTCAAACTGGACCCTGTACCCAGAGAGCAAGAAGAGACCAAAGAAAGAGGCAGACTACTCCAGATTGGTGAGTGGCAGTTTTAATAAATAAGGGAATTTGTGTATGAGGCTTGTCTTGGGCGGCACCAAGATGAGTAGATCTCTACCCCAGTCCATTAGAATCTTAAAAAGTTTATATAAAGGCCTTAATGGAATTCAGTCATGTATACCGTCCAGGTGTTAACACCACATTGCACTCTCAAGGCTGCATCCTTGAAAATAGTTGCAGCTGTGGGAACCATGGGTTGCTCGTACCTTCCAAGGCCAGGGAGAGGGTTCATAGCCTCAGATTGCCTGGTCCAGCTCACGGGTCAGCTAGCAGTGAAGCCTCTTGATTACCTCTTCTAACAACTTTCCACATTCGAATTTGCCAACTGTCATAATACTCTTCTTTATGGTGACTTATTTTTCTTATCCAGCATCATATATTGCATTGTAATTGCCATATTGCTCTGTTTTCTTTATTTTTTTATTTGTCTTTTCTAGGACCGCACCCGCGGCATGTGGAGGTTCCCAGGCTAGGGGTCTAATCAGGGCTGTAGCCACCGGCTGATGCCACAGCCACATCAACGCGGGATCCAAGCCGCGTCCGTGACCTACACCACAGCTCATGGCAACGCCGGATCCTTAACCCACTGAGCAAGGCCAGGGATTGAACCCGCAACCTTGTGGTTCCTAGTTGGATTTGTTAACCACTGAGCCATGACGGGAACTCCTGCTCTGTTTTCTTTTAATCTGAAATAATCCCTCAGCCTTTTTTGATTTTGTATGACACTGATATTTGTAATGAGAGCAGGACTGTTGTTGATTTAAAGTCCCGCAATTTGGGTTTGTTTCCCAATGATACATTTCAGATTACACATTTGTTTTGCAATGGTACTGCCTGTATTAATTTCCAAGATCTGCTGTAATCAAAAACTTGGTAGTTTGAAACAACAGAAACTTGTTTTCTCATAGTTCTAGAAGCCAGGAGTCCAGTCAAGGTGATGGCAGATCCACTCTCTCTCTGGAAGCTCCTGGGGAGAATCTTTTCTTGCCTCTTCCAGCTTGTGGTAATGCCAGGCACTCCTCGGCCTGTGACAGTATAGCTAAAATCTCTGCCTCAGTATTCACATGACTTTCTTTCCTGTGTTTTTTCCTCTTCTTTAAAGGCTCTTTTTGGATTTAGGTTCCATCTGGTTAATCCAGGATAATCTTATCTCAGGATGCTTAACTTATTTACATCTGCAAAGACCCATTTCCAAATAAGGTCACATTTCACAAATACCAGGCATTAGGACTTGGACATATCTTTTGAGATCCGCAACTCAACCCAGTATACCAGCTAAATGATGTTGTGTCCTTCTCAAAGAATAAGTATCAGGATGCAGCAAATGTAAACAGAGCTAGAAAATAGATGCTTTGTTTAAAAAATTATGAATTCACCTTGATACTCTAATTCAAATTAAATATTATGGGTTTTTTTTCTTGCCTTCCTTCATTCCATTTTTGTATCCTCCTTCCACAGTAAGAACCCTACCTCCTAACATTGTTTAATATGCTTACACTATTTGGTCAATCCTATAACATAAATTAATAGTTTCAGAATTGCTACCCCTATATGACTAGCAACGAGAAACTTGACAAATAAGTTTCAAGATTTCTTTGTGATTCTTTTGGTCTTCAACTGAAGTTATGTAACCAAATCTGAAAGTTACCTGGATCAGTCCCTCCCCTTCTTCTTCTATGTGGTTATGTTATTAATTTGATATACTGTTCAGTTCATTTGTTCTTATTTGTATTCAGTTTTAGGGTTTCTTCATTCATCATTATCGGTTTAATTTTTT
Organism: Catagonus wagneri; assembly: GCA_004024745.2. Taxonomy (NCBI): domain Eukaryota; kingdom Metazoa; phylum Chordata; class Mammalia; order Artiodactyla; family Tayassuidae; genus Catagonus; species Catagonus wagneri. Next base: position 955,688 of record PVHT021183649.1, read on the forward strand.
GAATAATAACATTAACATGATTCTAAAAGTAAACACTGTATAGAAAGGATAGAGTGTTCACTCCCTACCCTATCTGTTTTGCCATCTTCCTCCCATCTCCTGTAGATCATTGATTTCATTAGTTTCTGGCTTACTGTGTTTCCTCTTGTAAATATAAGCAGATAAATGTATATTTTCTTATTTTGCTTTCATTTTACATAAAGGTGGTATACTACATGTCAGTGGTTCTATCAAATGGGGATAGCTTTGCCTTAAGAGGATAATATCTGGAGATTATTGTTACTATTATTACTTTTTTTTTCTTTTTTGGTCACTGCTGTGGTGGATGTTACTCGCATCTAGTGGTAGAGACCAAGTATGCTGCTAAACATTCTATAATACACGGGATGACCTCAATAACAAAGAAGTATCTGGTTTAATATATCCATAATGCTTCTGCATTACATAGAGAAAACCTGCTATATGTCTACTGTGGACTTCACTTTTCAGGTTAATAGTGTATTGTAGAAATCACTCCATATCAATTCAGAGATCATTCACATGCTGTTTTATGGCTGCATAGAATAGGCACTGTATTTTATTCAGTCATTCTCCTTTGTATGGGCTTGTTCTCAATATTTTGTTGTTCTCAATATTTTGCAATTACAAATAATGTTGCAATGAATAGCCTTACACACATTTTTGGTGGTGATGGCTATTTTTTGGAAGTGTATCTTCAGAATAAATTCTTAAAAGTAGGACAAAGCCAGATAATTGATTTACCAGATCCTCTCCAAGGGGTTGTACGATTTTGGATTTTTCACTGCTATGAAAGTATCTGTCTGTCCACAAACTTGCCAACTGAGTTGTCATCTTTTCAACTTCGGCCAATCTGATAAGTAAGAAACTCAGTTTAGTTTTAATTTGCATTTCTCTTTTTATGAAGCGTATAGATTTTTTAAAGTTTTATTTGTTCACAATGCTGGGTCAAAACTTCAGGTTTTATAATATTTAACCCAAATAATTTTAGATGAAATACAGAAGCACCATTTATTAAATACAACAGAACAAATGTGTATTTCTGTTCTGGAAATATCCCAGCATTTCTTGTAGAAACTTGGCTTGTAGCTAATGTCTCAATGTGTTTTTACATGAATATAACAGTGTATTATCCTACCATGTCGAGAGAGAAATACTCATCACCAGGTAATAAATATAATCCTAAAAATACAATATTTAAAGTCTGTTCTGGAGTTTTCAGACCACCAAGATGTCACACTGAATAAACTAAACTGACTGGTTTTGTCCTAGGATTCTTATACGCTTGATGTTTTACAGGCCATACATGTCTCTTGGGAGTCTTCGGGATCAAGTCATTTACCCTGATTCAGTGGATGATATGCATGATAAAGGCTATACAGACCATGATCTAGACTGTATTCTACACAATGTTCATCTCTATCATATAGTTCAAAGGGAAGGAGGTAAAGTATATCATTCAGGTTTTTTTTCATTCATTTAACTTAATTTTTAAAAAATATGAGTTTAATTTGAACACATACTATTAATTATTGGGAACATAAGCACATAAGCAAAGATGGAGTGCACAGCTTTCATTGCTTTTCCATTATTGACACCTTTTCTCCTTGTGTTATATTTCATATAGCACAGTAGACTTTTTACTGTGTTGCCAGCATTTGAGAATAGTTTTTTTCATATTTGAATGAACATGTGTCCATAAGGCCACAGTCAAGCTAAATGTATATTAGTCCATAACAGAAATATTCTTCTATCAAGCTATCTGCTTATATTAAAAATGTAATAATTTAAGAGGTAGATGTGACGGATCCTTTCTGTTTTCAGACCCACAGTCTGAATAATACATTTTTTCTCCCAAGCAACACACAGGGAATTAGATAAAATATAGAAACTTCTTGCTATAGCTTTTTTTTTTTTTTTGGCTTTTTGCAGCCGCAGCATATGGAGGTTCCCAGGCTAGGGGTCTAACAGGAGCTGTAGCTGGAGGCCTTCACCACATCCACAGCAACGCGGTATCTGAGCTGCGTCTGCAACCTACACCACAGCTCATGGCACCGCCGGATCCTCAACCCACTGAGCAAGGCCAGGGATCGAACTTGAAACCTCATGGTTCCTAGTTGGATTCGTTAACCACTGAGCCACAACAGGAATTCCTCTTGCTATAGTTTTTAAATGTAAAACATACTTTTGAAAAAAGTAGGAATAACAATTATACATATTAGCTTAAAAAATCATTAACAAAAATAATTGCTTTCAAATAATTTAATAACTTAACATTTGATAGCCTAGCAAAACTACTGAAATAGCAAACTAGAATTAATAGGTTTATTTTGCATAGGTTTTATATTTTATTTTTTAGCCCATTACATTATCAAACAAAGTGGGTAGTATGGTAATTAAGAATGTAAGCTTTGGGGAGTTCCCATCATGGCTCAGTGGAAACAAATCTGACCAGTATCCATGAAAACACAGGTTCGATCCCTGGCCTTGCTCAGTGGGTTAAGGATGGGGCATTGCCATGAACTGTGGTGTAGGTCGCAGATGCAGCTTGGATCCTGTGTTGCTGTGACGTGGTGTAGGCCAGAAGCTACAGCTCTGATTCAGCCCCTTGCCTGGGAATCTCCATTTGCTGTGGGTATGGCCCAAAAAAGACAAAAAAAAAAAAGAAAGAAAGAAAGAAAGAAAAAGAATGCAAGCTTTGAAGTCAGAGTTCTGGAATCAAATCTTAAATAGCTCTCTTCTCTGTATCTTTGACTGTTAGAGATAAATATCTACCTTATGAAGGTTCTGTATAAAGTACTTAGAACAGGGGCACATAGTAAATGCTCAAGAATTAGTAACTAGAGGTAAGAGAACTAGTTGTCATATTCATACTCTGATATTTTGTCTGTGTGGTGATACTTGATATTTAACATAAATATTTTACATGTGTTATTTCCTTTGATCCTTACCATAAGCAAATGAGGCAGGTATTTTTATATTTATTTTATTGTGCTTATAATATCATAATGCGTAAAGTATTATAAATATGGAAAGCAGATTGTCTTTTTGTTTCATATGCTCAACTTTTTCCTAGTTTTAAAATACTGTGGTAGAGTAACAGCTGCATGTTAATCTTGGGGAACTTATTTTGGCTAAATTTGAAATACAGTAATCTAAATAGAAACTTATGGAGTTCCCGTCGTGGTGCAACAGTTAACGAACCTGACTAGGAACGATGAGGTTGTGGATTCAATCCCTGGCCTTCCTCAGTGGGTTAACGATCCGCCGTTGCCATGAACTGTGGTGTAGGTTGCAGATGCATCTTGGATCCCGCATTGCTGTGGCTGTGGCATAGGCCGGCGGCTACAGCTCCGATTAGACCCCTAGCCTGGGAACCTCCACATGCCTTGGGTGCGGCCCTAAAAAGTGAAAAAAAAAAAAAAAGGCAAATAGAAACATAATAAACAGAATATTCTGATCTTTTAGAAGTCATCAAGAAGTTATATGTTTTTAAGACTGTGCCAATCTTAGTAATGTAATAGTAATTATTATAGTTTATTGAGTGCTTACTATGCTGAGTATAACATTAAGCAGTCATCTTATTTAATGGTTGTAACTGTCCAATGATGTGGGTTTTATTTATTTACTTATTTATTTATTTTTCCATTTTATGGCCGCACCCATGGTATATGGAAGATCCCAGGCTAAGGGTCGAATCGGAGCTACAGCTGCCAGCCTATGCGACAGCCACAGCAATGCCAGATCCGAGCCATGTCTGTGACCTATACCACAGCCCACGGCAACGCCGGATCCTTAACCCACTGAGCAAGGCCAGGAATGGAACCCACAAAGTCATGGTTCCTAGTCAGATTCGTTAACTGCTGCACCACTACAGGAACTCCTGATGTGTGTTTTATTAACCTCCTTTTAGAGCTGAAATTCAGAAATTTAGTATTTTCCCGAGGGGTCACTGCAGGTGGTAGGACAGGCATTTAAACACAGAGCTGGCTTTGTATTAGGCTATGCCACTGCGCTGTGCTGTCTCAGCTTCTTAGATGCTAAGATTGTTAAAGCCTTACACATTTAAAAAAAAAGAAAAAAAAGTCCAGGAAACTCACCTAATCCTTAAAACACGAAACATATTTTTTTGTTTGTTTTAGTTTTTTTGGGGGGGGCACCTGTGGCATATGGAGGTTCCCAAGCTAGGGATCCAATAAGAGCTGTAGCCACCGGCCTACGCCACAGCCTACAGCCTGTGGACACAGCCACAGCAGCCTAGGATCCGAGCCGCATCTGTGACCTACACCACAGCTCACGGCAACGCCAGATCCTTAACCCACTGAGCGAGGCCAGGGATCAAACTCTCAACCTCATGGTTCCTAAGTGGATTCGTTTCTGCTGAGCCACTATGGGAACTCCTGAAACATGTTTTTAAGCAAAGCAACAAAGCATTTAAATTTGCAAGGACATTACTTAACTTGAAAGAAGCCTGCTAAAGTTCTGATTTGACCAGCTTATAATTTCCTTAGAGAAATGCTTTGCTTTAGTAAAAGATGGATTTCAAAACGATGTTTCTTTCCATCAAAGAGGTTACAAAGTAGAAAGGAGAAGTGTTAACAAACAGACATGAACTAAAGCAGTTTATACATCTTTAGGAAGTAGGAAAACCATTTACTTCTTAGCTGGCTTAGTCTCACTATTTCAGCATCAGAGGTGGTAGTATATGACTCAGAGTTTTGATTTATGTGTTCTGTGATCAAGAAATATTGTCTACTATAACTTTTGGGAATAAAGGACATGATTTATTTAACTGTGTAAAATTAAAGACTTCTTTGACCCAAATACTTTTCTCTTGTGCCTTCTCAGTTGGCAAGGGAAAAAAAAATTTAAGCCCAGAATATTTCTCCACTGTGTAGCAATCTGAGCCTATTTTTCAAATCCTTATTTTGTTTCATAAATGCTATAAAATGAAGTCATAAAGAAAATTTTATAAGTTTTCACTTGAAGCACGAACTTTGAATTAGGTGGCATTTTGAGATTTCTTTTTCCTAATGTAAAATTATAAATAGATAGAAAATTCCTGGCAGTTTGCCCAAGAATGAACACTGGTCCCTACTGGGAAGTATTGTTGGGAAATATGAAAAATTTTCTTTTCAATCCAGTGCTCAAAAAAACAATGAAACTGTACTTATTTTCTTTCCCTTTGACCAAGTTTACTTAGAAATTTTAATAAAGGTGAAAATTCAGCTGAAAGAGAAAAAAGAGTGCTAAGACCTGCATTTTTTCCAAATAAGAAAATTAAGCCTTGAATACTTGCGATTCAGAAATACCCAACCAGAGAGAGAGAGATGGAGAGAGAGAAAGAGAGAGTGTGTGTGTGTTTGTGTGAAGTTTTGACAGTCATTGTCTTTGAAAATCAGGCTTTGCCTAGTTTGCTCTGTTTTCTAATATCCCCATTTCAGAAAAGTATTTGATATGACTGTCCTTCTAACAGGCTATTGTCTTTGAAAATCAGGCTTTGCCTAGTTTGCTCTGTTTTCTAATATCCCCATTTCAGAAAAGTATTTGATATGACTGTCCTTCTAACAGGCTCCATGGTTTTGTTTCTAAGTAACTTTTTTTTCTTTTTTAAAATTAAGAAAGACCATAAAAATAATTTAAAAATCATAAAAGTTTCAAATCTAAAAATGTGTAACCTAAAAAGTAAAAGTCTAATAATTCCATTCACAGAAATGTGTATATATGTGTTTATTTATAGAAATGTGGTATTAACTTATATATGTATATGCGTTCACGCTTTTAGTGAAAACTATTGAAATTTTTTCCATGACTTAATTTTGTAGGATTTATGAAACATAATTAAAGATTTGAAAAATAGGTTCAGATTGCTACCCAGTGGAGAAATGCTCTGAGCTTAAAAAAACTTCCACCTGCCAGCTTAGAAGGCAAAAGAAAAAAGTATTGGGGTCAAAAGAACCTTTAATTTTGCACATTTAAATAAATAATATTCTCTGTTCATTATTAAACTCAAAAGTTTTAGTAAGCAATCGCAAATCTGCATATAACCATAGGAGGCTCTCTGTACCCAAGATTCCTCCATATCTGCCATTCTGCATTCTGCAAATTCAACTAACCACAGATTGTTTAGTGCAATCACAGTCACTATTGAAAAACGATATGTGTATAAGTGGACCCTCCATTGTTTAAATCCATGTTGTTCAAGAGTCAACCGTATCCCAACACACACACACACAATTCTGAAATTTGTTTTTTCATATAAAGTATATCGTGAGTACATTTCTATATCAGTATGTACTGATCTAATTTTTTTTAAATAGAAGCCTTGCTTTTTGAATAAATATCCAACAAAAAGTCAGTAAGATATTTTAAGAGATGGCATAGACAAACTATAAAATCATGAAGATAGACCTACATATAAATCCTAGCTCTAATATCTAGCTGTGTAGACTTGATATGTCAACTGCTCCATGAATTTCAGTTTATCTACTTATAAAGTAAAACTAATTATAGCTAGTTCATAAGGTTGTGAAATATGCAACGAGAAAACTCATAAAATGTCAGGTACATAGAAGCCGTTTAAGTTAGCTCCTATCTTTCCCTTTGTAGACTTTGCAGTAGGCCCTTGCAAATGTATTCATCTTTTCTCCTAGCACCATCCAAAATAAGTGTAAGTATACTGACTCTTTGAAGCTATTCAGAAACAACATTTTCACAGTGTCAGTATTTAGAATCCTTAAATGTTTTGTCAGTGTAAGTAATTATCACCATTAGAAAATATCAAATCTAAAACAAAATGCTTAAACAGTTTATCCAAGCGTATGTTCTCTGAAATACCAATATCTTTGTGTTAATAACTTAAACTTGCTAGGAATCACTTGTCTAGGTAAAAAGAGTAACAACTAAAAGGTACTTTATAAAATATATATATTTTTTTAAAGGATGGGATGCTGTTATGGACTGGAAAGATGTCCTGTCAGGGGGGGAAAAGCAAAGAATGGGCATGGCTCGTATGTTTTATCATAGGTAAGTACATTATACTCAAGTAACTACTATTCCACTGTTGTAACCAAAAACCCTTTGGACAGGATTCAGTATCCTCATCTTTAGATTAAAAATATCTTACTAAAAAACTAATACTTAGAATTTACAGTTTTTTAGTATCTTGGGTTTTTTTTTCATGTGTGAGAAATCTCCAAGTATTTTCTTTCTATTTCTTTTAGGCTGAGTAATGCTAGATGACAAAATTACTTTTTTTCTGCTGAATTGAGTATAATATAGTAGGTTGATTTTTTAAATTTTTATTGAAGTATTGTTGTTTACCAAAATTAAGTTTTTGTGTGTGCTAAGTTTGAAAGTAGGATTATTGCTATTTTTAAAATGTGAAGAATACAATAACTACCCTTATGCTATTGTGAACACAGTAGGTAGACATTCAGTAATACCTAAATAATTAAGAAATATTAAAACTATTCTGATTTATTCCTTTTATTTGCCCTATTCTTCCGTGAAAAAAAAAATCCCTCTTTTTTAATATTAGACCTCTGGCAATGAGAACCTGTTGGGCAAAAACAGACTAAGAGTTATGTACATGAATGCCTAAATATACCATAAGGTAGGGCACATGCAACATTTTGAGAGAAGTTGCAGTGGAAGCAATAATACTTTGTTAGGGAATTTTTTGTTTGTTTGTTTGTTTTTAGGGTCACACTGCGGCTTATGGAAATTCCCAGACTGGGAGTTGAATCAGAGCTACAGCTGCCAGCCTGCACCTGAGCAACAGCAACGCAGGATCTGAGCCACATCTGTGACCTACATGACAGCTCACAGCAATGCCAGATCCTTAACCCACTGAGCAAGGCCAGGGATCAAACCCACATATTCATGATACTAGTCAGGTTTGTTACCACTGAACCACAAAAGGAACTCCCTAGGGAACTTTTTAAAGCTGATAAAAACAGCAAAAAAAAATTATATGTATATAAACATATGTCAATATCAAGTGAGCCTCATTAAACACTTAGCAACTGGTTTGCTATCAATTTTTTAAATATTTTTTATTATAAAAAAATAGTAAAACCTTTATCAAAGAAGAGGAAATCATAAGAAGAACCTCATATTCCCATCACACTGATTCAACAGGTCTAACATTTTACAGCAATTGATTTATCTATTTTTTATTTATGAGACATTTTAAAGCAAATCCAGAATGATGGCTTTTTTCATTAAATATTTTGGCAACTATCTCTGAAATATTAAAGTATTTTCTTACATAATAACATACCATAATGGTAACTGATAAGGTTGATAATAATCATTTAAAATCATCTAATACCTGGTTCATATTGTTTCCCTGATTGTCTCAAAAATATCTTATGCTTGTTCAAACCAAGATATATGCAAACTTTACACACCAAATTTTGTTTTCATATATCTCTTATTTATTTATTTATTTAATTTGTCTTTTGTCGTTTTAGGGCCGCACCTGCGGCATGTGTAGGCTCCCAGGCTAGGGGTGTAATCAGAGCTACAGCTCCCGCCCTGCACCACAGTCACAGCAACACCAGATCCGAGCTGCATCTGCGATCTACACCACAGCTCACGGCAACGCTGGATCCTTAACCCACTGAGCGAGGCCAGGGATCAAACCCGCAACCTCTTGGTTCCTAGTCGGATTCGTTTCCACTGAGCCATGACAGGAACTCCTCTCTTAATTATTTTTTAATTTAAAGAATCTCTGTTTCTCCCTGCCTCTGCCCCCATCTTGCCTTTTTTTTAATGCCATGGACTTGTTAAAGAAACAGGTCAGAGTTCCATGGTGGCCTGGTGTTTAAACGATCAGATGTTGTCACTGCTGTGGTACAAGTTCAATCCCTAAAACAGGAACTTGATATGCCATAGGCATGGCCAAGAAAGAAAAAAAGAAACTGGATCACTTGTCCTATAAGAATGCTGTCCTCTCTAGATTGATGTGACTGCTTCCTTAGAAGGTCCCCTTACCTCCATCCTCAGTCTTGTGTTTTTCTTATAAATTGAATATTAGAGCTAGAAGCTTGATTATATTTAGGTTCAGGCTTTTTGATACGGATATAGCAACATTTATAATTGAAAAAGGAATATATCATTTAAACAACCTTATTCAATATAATTATATGTTTATTTTATAAAAATAGAAAACTTAAATAAGTAAAAAGAAAAAAAACCTGTTATACCACTATCTAGACACATAAAATCTTGATATAGTATTTTCTGTATTTTGGTACACAAAGGTTGGTTGTTTTATAATATAGCTATTTTCATAAATTATATTAGTTTATGTCTTTTTATTTTGTATGTTATGTGTATTATTATATAATAACTAGCCAGATTTTATTGTTATATAATTACTATTATACTAACATTTATGTTCAATGATTATTTTTTCTTTTGCTTTTTAGGGCCACACCCGTGGCATGTGGAGTTTCCCAGGCTAGGGGTCTAATCAGAGTTGTTGCTGCGGCCTACGCCAGAGCCACAGCAACGCCAGATCTGAGCCACGTCTGCAACCTACACCATAGCTCACAGCAATGCCGGATCATTAACCCACTAAGCATGCCAGGGATCAAACCCGCAACCTCAGGGTTTCTAGTCAGATTTGTTAATAGCTGTGCCACGATGGGAACTATGTTCAATGATTTTTGATAAATGTATATGTATTATGTAACCAACATCCCAATTAAGATAAAGAACGCTTCTGTCAACATGGAGAATTCCCTCATGCCCCTTTCCAATCACATCTCCCCGCAGACAAGTTCTGTTCTGATTTTTATTCTCATAAATTAGTTCTTCCTGTTCTATAACTTCATATAAATTAAATCACATAATCTGTATTATTTTTGTATTAGAGCTGGAGTTTTTAATGAGAAACATTATTGTGTAGTAATATGGTATTTGTGATAATGTACATGGTTAGTTCAAGAATATGGCAAGCTAAAAAAGTGTGACCCAAAGTTTGCTAACTCAGAATTTTTGGTGAAATGTATTATGGAATGCCCTTTCTCAGGTGATGTGAAGATTCAAGAGTAAACTTTATGGTGTGACATTTATGATCAGCTGTTACCCACTATCATCTGTTTGAGCTTTGTCCATAAATATTCAATAATATGATCACCAGCATAATTGATGAACTGTAATATATGGAATGTAAAATGTGATCGTAAATTTCTCACTTTGTCAGTATGTTAATAAAATAAACCCTGTAAGAAAAAACAAAAGACATTAACAAAAGATACTAATCTGAAAAGATTTTAAGGAGTTCCCATCGTGGCTTAGCGGAAACAAATCTGACTAGCATCCATGAGGAAGCAGGTTCAATCCTTGGCCTCGCTCAGCGCGTTAAAGATCAGGAGTTGCTGTGAGCTGTGGGGTAGGCCAGCGGCTTCAGCTCCAATTTGACCCCAGCCTGAGAACCTCCAGGCCGTGGGTGCGGCCCTAAAAAGATAAATAAATAAATAAATAAATAAATATATTTTAAGTACCTATAACTTAAAATAAATACTTGATACTTGTGCATCAATATCTAAAATAATTTGGATATAATGTGATACAGAATAAAAATCAAATTATATCAGTGAAAAGAATTTAGTGATCCATAGGAGGATCAGGGAAGATGATCAAGTTGAAAAGCAGAATCTATTGAGAAAAAGTAAAATGAAATAGAGATATTAAATCCAGTGAAGGAAAGGTATAATAATGAGAAACTGCCACCCCTCATCTTCAAAGAACTGATATGATTTGAGTTGAAATGTAAAAGATTTGAGCTAACTAAAATGGAGAACTTTGGGAGTGTTGAGTATCACAATAGTATGTTTTTTTTTTTTTGAGAGGATTTTTAATTTTAATATTTAGAGCATAGTCAGAGAAGCCCCACCTTATGGAGAGTAGATTAGATCCTTCTTGAGGCTCACTCTGCTGATGACACACCAACAGAATAAGGAAAATCTGAGAAACAATATTATCTAATGTTTTAGTTATACCGGTTTCAGATTATAGCTATAGCTTAATATATTTTTGTACATGTACACACACACACACACCAGTTCCACCAAGGAAACAAAGTGTTTGATACATCTTACATCTGCTAGACTAGGGGTTGCTATGACAACAGAGTGTAAGAAATATACTTTTCTTCTAAATCTAAAATGGTATCTCTTCTGTTTAGTTCAAAGTACTCTAAAAAATAAGACACAGTAAAATACATAACTTAATTACTAGAAAGAGATTTTTACAAAAAAGAAAATTTTACTCTAGACCTCTCTCTTTTATACTTCCTTTTCTTCTCCCTTGTTTCCACTTAAGAAAATCATCCACAAAGAGAAATCAACTCTTAGACAGAGAAATAATACTTAATACTTAAACCAGAACAGTAACAAAAAGCCAACCAGTAAAACTGCCTCTGTTGTCATGGGGAACCTGTAATGATCTTTTAGTTCTTTGCATGGAGAGCAGTTATTAAAGTCAAGTGGGGTGTTAAAACTGCCTTTGACTCCTGTATCTGTTACCCTTGACCCCTCCAGTAGGAAACAAGATCCTATTAATAAGCAAATCCATCATAGAAAAACAGTTTGCAGCATTAAATAATCATCTACACTGAATGAGAAATTACTGCTGCTTTCAATGTTTATCTTTTCATTGTAATTTATCTTAAAACATCAGAATATCTTCATGGAGGATATTGTCCTGGTAAATGCTTGGTACTGATTTTCTACCCTGAAACGAACAATAAATGACATTGCATAAACTGACCTTTGGTCCCATTAACAAAGCTGAGTCATGTTATTTGAATACCAAATATATATCTAAGGTCCAAACAGGCTTGAAAGAAGACAAAGAAAGGAAAAAGAATGATAAAAATCTGTGGGGGTGGGGTGGGTGGCGGGAAGGAGAATAAAATGAAGAGAGTGAACAGAAGGAAATGGTGGCAAATGATAGGTGCCTCTGGTGGTAGTAGACAATCATTTCCAGAGTAAATATTGAGCTAGGAAATTACTGATTTTTTTCCCCAAAAAAATGGTCTCAAAGTTTTCAGGTTAAATACCTACTCTAAATTTGTCAGATTAAGAGTTCCTGCTGTGGCTCAGCAGGTTAAGAACCTGATGTAGTATCTGTGAGGATGCAGGTTTGATTCCTGGCCTCACTCAGTGGGTTAAGGATCCAGCTCCGATCAGGCATTGCTGTGGCTGTGGTGAAGGCTGGCAGCTGCAGCTTTGATTTGACAACCCTAGCCTGGGAACTTCCATATGCCAGATTAGGTTTACTTACTTTTGCAGTCTTGGGTCAACGAAATTCCATTAATAGTGATTCGGTACTCATATTATTGACAAATTATCTTCTCAATAAGTCTTTGCCAACAGGATTGTGATCTATTTGCTGGTTAGCTGCTGTAATGCATTTTTCATGTAGTTAATCCAAACTTTTCCACCAAGAATGAACCTGCCTTCACAGGAAAATTCATTCAGTAACTGCCTCATTTTTCCTCATCTTTACTATGCCTCATATTCATGATTTACCCTTCTGCATAACAATAAAGCTTACTGTATTATGAGCAGGTATCAAAAATCTACTTAAAATCTAAGAAGAATATGACATTCTAGTGCAAAGAGGGGGGAATGAGTGCTTTTTTTGCTTTATCATTTATCACCTTTTAGTAACATCACATACTCTTGCTCCTTTAAAGTTAACACTGAAGCTCATCTTGCCCAAATATTTATCATTCACTATAAAAATTATTAATTTATGTGTGCTTATTTTTTAAGACCAAAATATGCGTTGCTAGATGAATGCACCAGTGCTGTCAGCATTGATGTTGAAGGAAAGATATTTCAGGCTGCGAAAGGAGCTGGAATTTCCTTACTTTCTATAACACACAGGCCTTCTCTTTGGTAAGTGTTTCCAGCGCTCCTTTATGATGGATCTTTATATTTCTCAGTTAAAATTAACTTTGCTAAACTTTTCACCATAGAGCATATGACATTTCACTTATTTCTAACCTGTATTTCTATGTTAAACTATGGCTGAAAGAGTAAAATCACTCTCAAGCTGAAAGTTGAAGTTCATGTGTTTGATAAAATATGACAGAGATTAATGGTCTTTTTGTATACTTTTGGGTAACTATCTTTAGTGTTTTATGTTTCCCAAAATTTTACCTCCCAACAAGTGGGATCCTAAAAAAATTAAATTGAAAACTGTGTATGTCTAGGGAAAAAATTTCTATGTCAAGGGAAAAAATTTAAATGTAGAAACGCTGCTATTAAAATATGAAAGCTAAAATAAAAATAATGGAAAAAACAAAGGACGGTAAGGAGTTCCCACTGTGGATCAGCGGGTTAAGAATCTAACATAGTGCTGTGAGGATGCGGGTTCAATCTCTGAACTCACTCAGTGGGTTAAGGATCTGGTGTTGCCACAAGCTGTGGTGTGGGTCACAGATGTGGACTGGATCATGCGTTGCTGTGGCGGAGGCTGGCAGCTACAGCTCTAATTCATCTCCTAGCCTGGGAACTTCCATAGGCCACACATGTGGCCATAGATAGAAAAAAAAAAAAAAAGATGGTGATATAAGAAAAAGAAATAATACTAAAGAAATATATTGGTTATTTCATTTTCAACTTATCTTGGGCGTTCCTAACCTTGGATCTCCAACCAGGAGCAATTTTAGAAAATAGTAGTTCAGATATTGGGCAACTTCCATTTTCAATATGTGTTGAAGGTTTGGCTCATCTCTCTGGCTCTACAACATTATTTGGTTTCTACATGTGGGAAGAAACTGTAGAAGTGTTTCATGACCTGATTCAAAGGTGTGTTATATATAATGGGCTAAAATGATATTTCAGTGTTTATCTTAGAGGAATTAAAAAGAAACTACTATTTCAAAAGAGGTTCATTGGAAATTATCTACAGACTTTCTGCACAACTAAGATAAAGCATAGGAACGTGGTAATTATAAAATTACAATTCTACTTAGGCATCAAATAATTTAATAAGCTTCTTTAATTTTTGACTTCTTCAGATACCAGTAATGACTTTAATCTTTACAATCAAAAGTTACCTATTTGTTGTTATGAAGGCAAATATATCTTTTCCCCTTCTGAAACCTTTTCAGGGAAAATAAGAATTTCATGTAGGAAGGAAGGATAGTCAGAAATAATAGATTTCTACAACCTGAAATGGCTAAACTAATTCATAAGCAGAAGTAACACACTTTTTAGTTTTATGGGAAAATATCCTATGGGTAACTGCAATTAAAAACATGTTTTTCTTGTTAGAAGCTATAAAATTAGATTTCACTATTTGTTTTAAAAATTGTCCACTACACACCTATTTGGCCAAAGTCCAGAACGCTGACAAACAGCAAATGCTGGCAAAGCTATGGACAAATAGGAACTCTCTTTCATTGCAACGGGTAATGAAAAATGGTACAGCTACTTTGGAAGACAGTTTTGCAGTTCTTTATAAAGTAAACATACTCCTACCAGTATGGTCCAGTAACTGCAATCCTTGATATTTACTCAAAGGACTTGAGAAAACTCATGTCCACACAAAAACCTGCATATGAATGATTATAATAGCTTTATTCATAATTGCCAAAACTTGGTGGCAACCAAGATGTCCTTCCGTAGGTGAATGAATAAACAAACTGTGCACATCCAAACAATGGAATATTATTCAACACTAAAAAAACTGAGCTATCAAGCCATGAAACGTCATGGAGGAAAGTTAAATGAATATGACTAGGTTAAAGAAACCACTTTAAAAAGGCTGCATACTGTATGATTCCAAGTACATGACATTCTGGAAAAGGCAAAACTGTGGAAACATTAAAGATGAATGGTTTCTAGGGGTTGAGGAAGAAAGCATAAATACGCAGAGCACAGAGAATTTTTAGAGCAGTGAAAATACTCTGCATAATACTATATAATGGTAGACACATATAATTATAAATTTGTCCTAATGCGTCCTTAGTGCAGAACATTAAATGAACCCTAATGTCAGTTATGGACTTTGGATGATAATGATGTATCAATACAGGTTCATCAACTGTACAATTATATCACTCTGGTGGGGGAGGTTGATAATGTAGAAGGGTATGCATGTGTAGGGGCAAAGAGTATAAGGCGTATTTCTGCACCTTTCTCTCAGTTTTGCTGTTAACCTAAAAAAAGAAAAAAAAAGTCTTAATGAAACCCTATTTTTTCCTTAAATTGAGAGAGAAAAAAAAAGGCTGAATATGTTTTCAATGCCACTTTAAGCTACTGAAATAGGAACTGAATGACAGGACAGCATAATAAATCCACTGATGGAGGTTAAAAAAAAAAAAAAAAACAGGGCTAAGAGCCAGAATAGACTCAAGAGTTCTGGTCTGGTTCCACAGGCATAGGTCATAATTGTCTTAAACCAGTTCTTCTTGGTTTTCTCCAAGGAAAAGTCAGAGGATCATACTCATTGACATGAACTCCAGCTCATCCTGGACTAGATCCAGACTGCCTCTGAGGAGACTGGCAAATCAGGGCTCTATCACTCCAGATGCTAATTCATTCTTTAACAACAGACAAACTACAAAATTCCATAGAAAAGTTTACTTCATGAAATTCTCTTTTCAGATAAACTCTCTGAGGAAAGAAAAATGTGAAAAATGAGTGTTTGAATGAAGTGTGAAATAGATTATCTTCTCAATAGAAGTAGAATTCGGTGTCAGAGAACAATTAAAGCCTGATCCGAGCTCAATACTCAGCTTACTTCAGTTTTAAAGTAAACATTCTCTATAAGGTAAAAGGTCTGGAAAGTCTTCAAGGATTAACCCAAAGTTTGCTACTTAGTTTGAGGTCATGTGTATAATGGCAGCTTTGGTATAAATGTAATCAGCCACCTGACACAGAATGATCCAGACAGAGGAGGAGGAGGAGGAGGAGGAGGAGGAGGAGGGGGAGGGGGAGGAGGCTTGCCTGTCCCTTGGGAATAGTTACTAACATGACAAAAGAAAAGGTTTTGATTGATGAAATAGAAAAGTGAAAGTAGACAGTAGACTGTAATGTGAATGAAAAAGTGTTTTTATGGTTTATGCATAAGATACATTTTGCGTTCTTTATAATAGAGCAATATACTACAGTATGGAGAGTATGAGCTTAGTAAGTTATTTTTCTTATTTTTCTAGCTCTCAGTTTATTTGTATAATGGGAATAATTAGACTGCCTATACTTCATAGGGTTGTTTAATTAGGCTTAAATAAAATAAGCCTGTAACAGCATAGGTGCTGAATCTGAATTGGCAACAGTTATTATGATGATGAGTCAATAGAAAATAATGTCATACTTTTTAAAAAGGGAAGATCCCATTACATTTTAAAACATTTTTGTTTGTTTTTCCTTAAAACAACAAAAAAGATATTTTTCCTGTTTTTTTTCCCCCAAGTTAATCATTTGGGGAGATCCCAAGTTGTGGTATTTTTTTCCTGGATTTTTAAGAGAGAACTAAAAAGATGATGTAAAATTATATAAATATATTTGTTCCCAGTACATCCTATGTAATTATGATTATTTTCAGTTAAAAAGAATCACTGGATTTTTCTACTTCTTTTCAGAATTATTGGAATGTGATGAGAGTTTTCAAGTAACACATGAATATTTTAATATTAGATTTGAGGTATCTTGTTTTTCCATTTTTTTATTTTAGCTCTCAAATTTTTTTTTTTTTTGTCTTTTTGCCTTTTCTAGGGCTGCACTCGCGGCATATGGTGGTTCCCAGGCTAGGGTCTAATCAGAACTGTAGCCACTGGCCGATGCCACAGACACAGCAATGCCAGAAGCAAGCTGCATCTGAGACCTACTCCGCAGCTCACGTCAATGCTGGATCCTTAACCCACTGAGCAAGGCCAGGGAACGAACCTGCAACCTCATGGTTCCCAGTCGGGTTCGTTAACCACTGCACCACGACGGAAACTCCTAGCTCTCAAATTTTCATAGCAATATTTTTACATTTTAATTTTTCCCTTGACATAGAAATACATTGTTTCCAACTTAATTTTTGCAATGTCCCACAAAATTTGGGAGGTCAAATTTTGGCCAATCTTAAAACCCTAAAAACAGTTACTCAAAAGTATACAGAAAAGATCATTAATCTCTGTCATATTTTATCAAATACATGAACTTCAGTCTTTCGCTTGAGAGTGATTTTACTCTTTTAGACATAGTGTAACCTAGCTTAGTGTTCCCATCTTATAACATGTTAAAACCATCCAATCAAAATGGGATGAAACCCAAATTTTCATCAGTTGATAATTGATCAATTATCAAATTTCCATCAATAGATAAAACATGCAGTACGGTGCAATAGAACATTACTCAGCCACAAAAATGAGTGAAGTACAGGGAGTTTCTGTCATGGCTCAATGGTTAACGAATCCGACTAAGAACCATGAGGTTGCGGGTTCGATCCCTGGCCTTGCTCAGTGGGTTAAGGATCCAGCGTTGCCGTGAGCTGTGGTGAAGGTTGCAGATGCGGCTCGGATCCCACGTTGCTGTGGCTGTGGCGAAGGCCGGCAGCTACAGCTCCTGTTAGAGCCCTAGCCTGGGAACCTCCATATACCGCGGGTATGGCACAAATAAGGCAAAAAACAAACAAACAAACAAAAAACCAAATGAGTGAAGTACTAACACTACAACTACAGTAACTTCGAAATCATCTTGTTAGGTGGCAGAAGTGGGTCACAAAAAGCCACATTTTGTTTGATTCCTTGTATATAAAATGTCTATAATAGGCAAATCCAGAGAGACAGAAAAGAGATTGGTGGTTGGCAGGGGCTGAGTAGAAGGGGAAATTGGGAGGGACTGCTAGTGGGTGTGAAGTTTCTTTTTGAGGTGAAGAAAATATTCTGGAACTGGATAGTGGTAATGGTTGCATGAGTTAGTGAATATACTAAAAAATCACTGAATTTTACATTTTAAAAGGATGAACTTATGGTATATGAATCATGTCAATTTTTAAAAGGAGGTTAATAGCTACATGAAATATCCCCACTGATCATAGTAAATAATGACAGATTAGAGGTTAAAAAGGAACAAGTGAGAAAAACTGTAAGGGAAAGACAAAAACAGGACAAAATGCATCGGCTCAGCCATGCAAGGCTAGCTCTGCCAGTGTTACCCTCCCCATTCATACCCCACAATTCCCAGAGAATTGATGACCTTTGCCTTCATTTGGAAGATGGATTGCCTCCTGTCTCATCAATAAAATTATCTCTATACCTCTCAGAAGTTCCTAATTATGAACTTGAGCTATGAGAAAAAAGATTAAATCATATGAAAGCATGGAAGTATCTAAAAAATTTCTATCAGTTCATTTTTTTTTTGTCTTTTTGCCTTTATGTAGAGCCGCACCCGCGGCATATGGAGGTTCCCAAGCTAGGGGTCTAACAGGAGCTGTAGCCACCGGCCTTCGCCACAGCCACAGCAATGCTGGTCCGAGCCACGTCTGCAACCTACACCACAGCTCACGGCAATGCCAGATCCTTAACCCACTGAACAAGGCCAGGGGTCGAACCCGCAACCTAATGGTTCTTAGTCGGATTCGTTAACCACTGAGCCACGATGGGAACTCCTATCAGTTCATTTTTTAAATAACATTTTAACACTTTTAATTTTTGAGCATTTTTACTTATGTTGAGTAATTCATTCCCAAAGAATAATCTATTAATGAATTTGTGTTGTATTGCCTTTGTTTTCCTTAGTTTTCTTTTTATAAACTTTCAAATTTTTACTTTCTTCCCTCGGCTTCCTTTCCTTATTCTCATTCTAAGTATGCTTTGATATTTATTCAGGAGCCATGCTAAATTATGAAGACAAATAGATGCAACAGCATGTCTTCCTTTGCAATTCACATTCATTTGGAATTTGAAATAAATTTAATAGAAACAGTAGAATTTCCTAGAGATTAATGACTTCTGGAGTTAAAAAAAAAAATCACAATGTTTAACCCATTGAGGGATTCTTGAAAGTCAAACATAAAATAGATACCTTACTTAAGATTTACCTTTGGATATCAATTAGAATGATAAATATATAACTAAAATGGCTTTTTGCAATTATTGCTAATAATATTATTTCATTTTTGATTATGCAGGAAATACCATACTCATTTGTTACAGTTTGATGGTGAAGGAGGTTGGCGCTTTGAACAATTGGATACTGCTATTCGTTTAACACTGAGTGAAGAAAAACAAAAGCTAGAATCTCAGCTAGCTGGAATTCCCAAAATGCAGCAGAGACTCAATGAACTATGTAAAATTTTGGGAGAAGACTCAGTGCTAAAAACAATAAAAAATGAAGATGAGACATCCTAATTTGTTTTGATATGTTTTGAATGTTTATTTTTAGTTAAAGGCTCAGAGACACTGTTATAGTGCATGCATTGTGTTAAGCTAAGCACAGAGGAAAAAAGGGAGGAAGAAATGTTTTACAAAGTTTTAGCTCAAGTAAATATATGATCTGACTTTTCAGAAGAAAACAAACAAATGCATTATGTAAGATTAGTCATTATGACTTACACTAATTCCTAGTGAAAGCCTAATTGCCATGTAAAGGATTGCCAGGATTTTCTAGGTGAATTACTGGTGATTTGCTATGTGTATGTGATATGCCTGAATTCTTAACAAACATGGGCGACAGCTTGAGAATGGAACAGCTTAAGAGCAGTATTTTAAGTATATAAAATTAGAAGTTTGAGTAACATTTCTGTCCATTTATGGTTATTAGATTTAACAGCTAGAATTCCTATTCCTTATTGCTAGAGGTCAACTAAATCTGTATACAGAGTAGCTAACAGTTTAATAAATAATTTCAATATGAAAAAAATTCTTTTAATGGCAGGCAGTGGTTGAAAGAAAGAAGCATGGCTATACATGTAGAAAATAGTATATTTTTTAATTTTAGATTTTGAGCATTTCAGTGTGGGCACATAACAAATTTTTTTTAATGATAATCTTACATATTTGTTAATAAACTCTTTTATTTTAAAAAGAGAATAGCCAATACACAGAAAAAAAGAATATCCAAACTATGATTGTCTCAGCCTGTTACTTTACTTGTCCGGAAATATATATCTGTTTTTGTGCCCAGAGCAGTCCACTGTATTTTTAAAACATCAGTGCTATAATACAATAGCAGGATTTTCAAAATCATAGTAATGATACTATACACTGAAATAGTACTTTATAATCCTCATTTACATTATTTCAATTCTTGTGGCAATCTTTTGAGGCAGATATAAGCTTCCCTTGTTTGCTTTTGAGAAAACTGACACTGAGATCATGCATCTTATTTAGGAGTAGATCCAGGAATCAAATAAAATTCCTCTGTTCTGGGAATTTCCCAGGGTGGCTCAGTGGAAAGGAATCTGACTGGTGTCCAAGAGAACACAGGTTCGATCCCTGGCCTCTCTCAGTGGGTTAAGGATCCGGCTTTGCCATGAGCTGTGGTGTGGGTCGCTGAAGCAACTTGGATCCCGCGTTGCTGTAGCTGTGGTGTAGGCCAGTGGTTACAGCTCCAATTTGACTCCTAGCCTAGGAACCTCCATATGCCTCAGTTGTGGCCATAAAAAGACCAAAAAAAAAAAAGGCCAGGACTGCCATTTTAATCTCCTGCTGCCTATGCCACCATGTTGATAGGCCAGGAAAAATAGAAATGCTCAGTTATTAGTGATTTAGGATTTCTTCTTTTTTTTGCATATTTAGGCATAATCATAATAGACGCTGTGAATGATTCTAAGGCTTTTTCAAGTGGTAGAGTACCTGGATGTCATTCATGATAACTGTAATAGAACATTATGACATATTCATATTTTCAGTTCTTCCATGCTAAGACATTTTAACTGTCAATAAATGCAACCACCTTATATGAAGGAATGTAATATAAAATCAAAATCAGGGAATTCCCATTGTGACACAGTGGAAATCAATCTGATTAGTATCCATGAGGATGGAGGTTTGATCCCTGGCCTTGCTTAATGGGTATGGATCTGGCATTGACGTGAGCTGTGGTATAGGTCACAGATACAGCTCGGATCCCGTGTTGCTGTGGCTGTGGTGTAGGCCAGCAGCTGTAGCTCCAATTTGACCCCTAGCCTGAGAATTTTCATATGCTGCATGTGGGGCCCTAAAAGGCAAAAAAAAAAAAAAAAAAGGGTGTCAAAGGTTGAAAAAAATGTGTGGAACCAAGAGCTAAACTTGATCAAAATGATTTATTAATCTAAGCTCTATATTAGCAGTTAACCACTTTGTACTGCTATATGGAAAAGTCTGAGGCAAGTGTCTTAAAGTTTAAAAAGTCCTCATTTGAAACATGTGCACAATTTTTATGACTTCACCTTCATAATTTGAAAAATAAACTTTTAAAGACTCAATATATTGTGTTTTGAGACTTTGAAAGGAATGCATAAACAAATATTACATTTGTAATTACCCCTTGTTTAATATATCCTACTAATTGGTGGAAGTAAATGACTCATTATTTATAATGTAGAGGATTCAAGGATGTTTAAAATTCTATACTAAAAACTATCCACACTGCTGTTTAAATGTTAAAGTTCTAAGAGAAGTATGTTTTCATGTGCTTTTTTTTGTGCCTATTTATTTTCTGAACTTTATTCCTGGACAAATATCCTCCAACTTGGAGGGGAAAAAAGTCTTTCATTTGAATTTGTATTTACGTATCTTTTAACTGTTTACAAAACGGTCCCTTGAGTATACCGTATCTTACTATCCTTATATTTCATGGGGAAAAATGTGAACAAGATTGAGAAGCTAAATAGCTATCTTTGAATGTAGCAAGGAATGTATGAGGAATGTAAAAAGAATATTTCAAGTTTTAAACAAGTTTTACCATGTTATCTATTTGCCCCAGTTATTTTGACTTGTATTTATTTTGTTTTGTTTTGGTCAGAGAAAGCTGGAAGTTTATGGAGCTAGATTTTTAAATGTGTTTTGTGGTTAACTTTTAAACAGGGAAAATATGTTTCATTCTATGAAAACATTGCATTAGATTCTACAGCATGTAATGTTATGCCAAGCATGAGTTTAAAATACTGTGTTCCTATAAACAAGATAATGTGAAAAAATCTCTCTCTAGTAATCTCGAGAATGATAAAACTTAAAATTTACATTTGTTTCCAGTAGGAATTGTTCCCTTTGATAGTAATTTAGTTTTTGTGTCAAATTTAGTTCTTCCAGCAAAGGTATAAATGAACTTTTTTTTTTTTTTAATTTGAGACTTAAATGCCAAATACAATTTCACACTTGGTAATAGGTTTAGCCTATTAAAATCTGTTTGGGAGAGTTTTTTGATTCTATAAGCCTGGAAGAATTTATTACACATCAGAACCCCCGATTCAGAGAATGTGATACACTTATGAGATATACATAAAATGGTGATTATTACTAAACCATTGTTTAAAAAAGATGTCTTTGATATAACCACTTTATGGGCAAAAATCATTCTCATTTAGAAGTGTAAAGTACTATCACATAAGCCAGAATATTTGCGGGTCTGATGATATACATTTAGGTATGTCGAGTATGTTTTAGAGCTGTACCTGTAATGTTTGCCACATGAGAACTTTCAGATGGATGTATAAAATATTTTTATTAAAAGCAAATCCCTTCTTTCATTGCTGGTGCCTTTCCTGATTACCAAGTACCAAACAGCTTTAGAATTTTTATTATGAAATTTTCAAAACCAGTTGTCTACACTTATTAGAAGGGGTTGAGTAGTAGGGTCTGTACTAATAAAAGCAAATGAGAAAAAATGTCCTCTTTTTCTTCAAGCTTTTTCGGGCTGCACCCTCAGCATATGGAGGTTCCCAGGCTAGGGGTCTAATCCTAGTTACAACGGCCAGCCTACACTACAGCCACGCTGGATCCTTAACCCATAGAGTGAGGCCAGGAATCAAGCTTGCAGCCTCATGGATCGTAGTCGGATTCATTTACGCTGTGCGGCAACGGGAACTCCTGAGAAAAAATGTCCTTAATGTTAATACCTCTATTGCAGCTAAAACTAGAATGTGGCTATACGTTACGGTATAGTCTTCAGCCAACATCCAGTTATTTGAGCCCAACATTACTTGTGAATGTCTAACTTATCTTTAAAAAACTTGATTAATCAAGGGAATTACGAATTATTCCAGTAACAGAATTTCTATATTTTATTTATTTATTTATTTATTTTTGTCTTTTTGCCTTTATGTAGAGCCGCACCCGCGGCATATGGAGGTTCCCAGGCTAGGGGTCTAACAGGAGCTGTAGCTGCCGGCCTTCGCCACAGCCACAGCAACGCGGGATCTGAGCCGCGTCTGCAACCTTCACCACAGCTCACGGCAACGCTGGATCCTTAACCCACTGAGCAAGGCCAGGGATCGAACCTGCAACCTCATGGTTCTTAGTAGGATTCGTTAACCACTGAGCCACTGAGCCACGAAGGGAACTCCCAGAATTTCTACATTTTAAATGACTGTTGGGTGACTGCATACACCTCAGTTACAAGTTGTATAACGCACAATTTTGTGAAGTACTATGCACAATAGTCACCAAGGAGTTGCTTAAATATTTATCTTCTTTATTAATTCAACGCTTTTATTTATTAATAACCTATGCCACTGTGCTAAGTTCTAGGAATAAATAAAATATGGTCCCTGTCCCAAGAAGCTTACAGCCCACTGAAAATTAGGAAAATGAGTACCCTCATTCAGATAAAATTTCAATAGCTACTGTTTATTATTTGTACTATTATTTGTGTTTACTAAGTAGACACAAAGCATTGCTTATACATCAACTCATTAAATCTTCACAAAACTCTAACTTAATAAAAGAGGAAAATGAGGATAGAAGAGTTAAGGAATTCATCCAACCTAATGCTGCTACTAAGCTATAGAGCTGAAATTTGAACCTAGCAGTTACTTGATTACTAAGCCTTTGCAACTTCTCATCACCCTCCTTTTAATTAGTTTAAGGACATTTTTCACTATCACTGTTTTTAACTCCAAAGTTGTAGTCTATTTTATTAACTGGCTCAGCGTTTCTGGTTAACAAAAAAGATACACTTTTTCATCTAAAAAGGAAATTTGCCACCTAAATTTTTCATTGTTTTTATTGTAAATGATGGATGTGGTCCTATGGGAGAAAGAAAACAAAAGGCAAGTTTTCAAATACTTTGAGGAAGAAATTCCAAACTAGTAAGCATTTATTAATTCAGCAAATATTTATTGACATTCAAGATACCAGTTATCCTGCTAGGATAACCTTTTTTCAGAAGTGGAAGAGATAAACCTGGTCTCAGCCCTCAGAAAACCTTTTAGCACATCAATACTGAAAAGTTGTATGCCTACTGTAGTTCCATCTAAATGGTATATTTGTTTTGTAATATCTCAGTTCTTGTTATCTCTTGCCTAAGACCACTCCGTAATATTTAAGCAATAAGCTTTTCTTTTTTTGTCTTTTTTTTTCCCTTTCTAGGGCCGCAGTCGTGGCACATGGAGGTTCCCAGGTTAGGGGTCTAATCGGAGCTGCAGCAGCTGGCCTACGCCACAGCCACAGCAACGCCAGATCCGAGCTATGCCTGCGACCTACACCACAGCTCATGGCAACGCCAGATCCTTAACCCACTGAGCAAGGCTAGGGATCGAACCCGCAGCCTTATGGTTCCTAGTCGGATTCATTAACCACTGAGCCACGATGGGAACTCCAACAATAAACATTTTTTGGTAGCAGGATGCCGTTAATTAGACAATTAAGGGCTTCATAATCCTTGGGCCCGCCAACTTGGTCTAAATTACAGGATTCAATAAAACCAGCCTGTAGGACTATAACATCCTTCACCAGTAGGTGCTCCCATACATTGAGTATGTTGCCTTGAAACCTGAGAGACATTAGCTTCTCAAATTCAGATCACGTAAAGCGAGCCAGTTTTGTACATAAAAAGCATCTCCCGTGTTAACACAAAATGCAGGTAACTATAGCAGGAATGTTCTAAAAAGCAAAAAACAAAACAAAACAAAACAAAAAAACAAAAAAAGACACCACAATAATTATAAAAGTAAATAGACAAGGGTTTCCAAAGTTTAGCACATTTAAAATCATATGCTTTATCTCAGTACTTGTGTCCTAATGTAGACGATAATGTGATTAAGTATTCACCGTATGTATTTTTATGTAATTTAATAACTATAAAATAGATGTTGCAGCAATGAACTAATGAAATAGTAAACACTAACAGTATGCTCTCATTTAACCGTTGGCTCTCATTTAATAATAGTTTAATCTGTATAAAGGAAGAGACAATCATATATCAAATGTTTAATTTTTATATTGAATATGTCAAATTCAATAATTAAAATGTATTGAGTTTATGCATTATGCAAATGTATAAAACTAGAAAAGTTTACACTAAAAATGTATCCCAGAACTCACAGAGGGATGGGGCAAAGGGACTCTATAATCAGATGACATTTTACTGGGAAGCTAATGTAATAAGAACTTTTACAGCATACAGTCATTGATAATTCAAGAATGATAAAGACTGACGAAAGGAGACTTAAATCCCCTGTTTGGAACAGCTTGTTGCTCAATGTGGGAAAAGTTTCCAAAACCCATACAGGTGGGGTTTAGATAAACAAGGCTGATATACACCCAAGCAGATACATCTATTTACCTGCCACCTAGCACGTGCACACACCTTAGAAGTTTAATACAAAGGCAAATGATTTTGAGAACTTAAGTACCTAAAGAATTTTTTTCACTGTGATAAAAAACGTAAAGTATATCATCCTCACCATTTTCAGTAGTGTTAAGTGCACTGACATTGTTGTGAAACTGACATCTAGGATTTTTTTTTTCTTAAATATTTGAAACGTTGTGCTCTTTAAGCAATAACTCCTCTCCCCCCCCCCCAGTCCCTGGTAACCATCATTCTACTTTCTGTGATATTGACAATGTTAGCTATGTCATCTAAGTAGAATCTTACAGAATTTCCCTTCCTTTTTTTTTTTTTTTTTTTTTTGCTTTTTAAGGCTGCCCCTGTGGCATATGGAGGTTCCCAGGCTATAAGCTGCCAGCCACAGCCACAGCCACACAGGATCCAAGCTGGCCACCTGCGACCTACACGACAGCTCATGGCAACGCAGGACCCTTAACACACTGAGCAAGGTCAGGGATTGAACCCACAACCTCATGGTTTAGTCAGATTGTTTCTGCTGTGCCACGATTGGAACTCCAGAATTTCCCTTTGGTAACTAGCTTATTTCATTTAGCAAAGTGTCTTCAAGTTTCATGTGAAAGAATTCCCTTCCTTTGAAGGCTGAATAATATTCCATTGTGTATATATATCACATTCTGTTTATCCTTTCATCTATTGACACAATAGGTTGCTTACTCCTCTTGGCTATTGTGTATAGTACTGCTAAGATCATGGGTATGAAAATATCTCAAGATCCTGCTTTGAATCCTTTTGGATATATACCTAGGAGTGAGATTGCTGGATCCCATGGTAGTTCCGTTTCTAATTTTTTGAGAAACTCCTATTTTCCATAGTGGCTATATCCTTTATATTCCTTCCAACAGTGAACAGGGGTTCCCTTTTCTTCACATCCTAACCAACACTTATTATCTTTTGTCTTTTTGATGACAGTCATTCTAACTGATGTGAGGTTATGTGTCATTGTGGTTTTAATTTGCATCTTTCTGATTATTAGTGATGTTGACCATTTTTTCATATGCTTCTTTTTCTACCAATATATTCTTTGGGGAAATGTCTGTTAAAGTCTGACCAAAGAATTTTTTTTGTTGTCGTTTTTGTCTTTTTAGGGCCCCACATGCTGCATATGGAGGTTCCCAGGCTAGGGGTCAAATTGGATCTGTAGCTGCAGGCCTCTATCACAGCCACAGCAATGCAGGATCCGAGCCACGTCTGTGACCTACACTATATCCTGATCCTTAACCCACTGAGTGAGGCCAGGGATTGAACCCTTGTCCTCATGGATACTAGTCAGGTTCATTAACCACTGAACCACCACAGGAACTCCAAGAACTTTTAAGTTAAACTAGTTTCATGATGTTTAAGACTGTTTCCTCTGCTTCCAAGAATTCCCTGGTGGCTCAGTGGGTTGAAGACCAGGCATTGTCACTGCCGTGGCTCTGACTATTATTGTGGTGCAGGTTCAGTCCCCGGCCCAAGAACTTCTGTATGCCACAGGTGCATAAAAAAAAAAAAAGAGCTGTCTCCCCCTTACCCCTCCTCTATCCTTCTGTACCTCATTCCCTTGGCTGGACATGGTGGGTGTTCCCTTTTACTTCCTCTTATTCATTTTATTTTCTCAAGTCAGGAATGTTTTGAAATCACAGAGGAAGAGGTATAAAAAGTACACTTTCTCCTTCATATCCTTGTTTCTGGAGGCTGATAACCTCCAGATCACTTAGCTGTTTTTCTGGGTTTTTTTTCTTTCTCCCTTATCTGAGTTATAGTTCTCTGCCTTATCATTTTTATAGGTTTTTGGTGTCTCTTTTATTGCAGACAATAGAGTTGCAGCCTCTTTTATCTGATGCCTGCCTCCCCTATGGCTGAAGTTGGTACCAGGGTTGCTGCAGGCTTCCTGGTGAGAGGGAATGATGCCTGCTCACCACGTAGATGGAGCTGCTTTTTATCCCTCTGGTGGGTAGGGCTTTGTCTCTGGGTGAGATTAGAAGTGGCTGTGTGCCTGGGGAGGTTGGGTCTTTACGCTGCCTGTTTAGTGATGGGTGGGGCTGAGATCCCACCTGGATTACTGTTGGCCTGGGGCTTCTCAGCGCCAATGGGTGGGGCCAGGTTTTCCCAAAATGGCCACCTCCAGAGAAACGCAGACTGATGAATATTCCCAAGAGCTTTGCCTCCAGTGTCCTTCCCCCACAACAAGCCACAGTCACCTGTTTTCCCAGGAGATCCTCCAACAATTGCAGTCAGGTCCGACCCTCTGCTCTGCCCTGGGACCCAGTGTACATGAAAGCCTGTGTGCACCTTTCAAGAATGGGGTCTCCGTTTCCCCTAGTCCCGTGGAGCTTCTGAGCACAAGCCCCACTGGCCTTCAATGCCAGATGCTCCGGGGGCTCTTTCTTCCAACATCAGATCCCAGGCGTGGGGACTTGACGTGGGGCTCAGAACTCTCACTCCTGTATGTGGATCTCTGTGGTACAGTCACTTTCCAGTCTGTGGGCTGCCCACCAGGGAGGTATGGGGTTGCTTCTATCGCGTAATCGCCCCTCCTACCTCTTGATGTGGCCTCCTCTTTGTCGTCTGGAGTAGAATATCTTTTTGAACATTTCCAGTCCGTTTGGTGGAAGGTTGTTCAGCGTTTGACTGTTCAGCGTTTGACTGTAATTTTGTTGTTTTTATGAGAGAAGGTGAACTCCAGTCCTTCTATTCCGCCATCTTAATCCCATCTCTTAAAGGTCATTTTTAAACTAAGACAACTGTGGAGATCCTTTCATGGCTCAGCTGTTAACAAGCCCGACTAGTATCCATGACAACATGGGTTTGATCCCTAGCATTGCTCAGCAGGGTTAAGGATCCGGCATTACTGTGAGATGTGATGTAGTTTGCAGACGCGGCTTGGATCTGGCGTGGCTGTGGCTGTGGCTGTGGCGAAGGCCGGCAAGCCAAAGCTCTGACTTGATCCCTAGCCTGGGAACCTCCATACGCCATGGGCGTGGCCCTGTGTATTTTCTAGAGACCACTGCAGTGCACCACGGAGAACAGGAGAGCAGTTTCTCACAGTTCTTGCCCTCAGAAATTCATGTTCATTTGTTCAATAGACATTTACTGAGTGCCTGCTTCTAGCTAAAACTGGGTGACTGGGATTCAAAGGTATTCCCACGTGGTCGAGGCCCAGTTACTGGCACGGAGAGGGGGTGGGGGGTGGGAAGGAGTCTTCTTTCATATTCTTGTTTACTGACCTCATATTACTAGGTAAAACTGTAATGCGTATTTTCTTTTCTGCTGAAAGGAAAATTGAGCATTTTGGGATTTCAATGATTTGCTTCATCCACCTTCTTTCCTTTTCTCTAGAATAAGTAAAGAGGGAATATACCGGCCTTATTCTTCCCAACAAGATGCTGATTATAAAAGTTTCACAAACATTTCTTCTCATTCACTGGTTCAGTAGGAATTAGATTTCGTATTAACTGTCTAATTGGGTCATCTAGCTCCATGTTTCTGTCTCTCTAGATCCTGCAAGGGTACACCCTTCCTCTTTTTACATTTCTGAGTAGGTCTCAACTCCCCCAAATCAGGTAGAATA
The DNA here is from genome assembly GCA_004024745.2 of Catagonus wagneri. Taxonomy (NCBI): domain Eukaryota; kingdom Metazoa; phylum Chordata; class Mammalia; order Artiodactyla; family Tayassuidae; genus Catagonus; species Catagonus wagneri. The sequence continues at coordinate 985,049 of PVHT021183649.1, forward strand.
GGCTTAGGAATCCATAGATCCTACACCCTAATTATTATCAATCCCAATGACCAATAAGAGGTCTTTCCCCAAATTAGAGGCATGAATAGACTAAACTTTCTTTAATGCTTACATAAAATTGAGTAACAGGAGAATACCCTTACCTTAATGACCGCTAAGATTCCTGAGAACAAAAGGGTCAATTCAAAGCTGAAAGCAATTAAATTCCAACCCATAACAAAGCCTATTAGAATGCAGCACTTCTCTCCTCACCACAAGCCTCATATGTAGGCTATGTTGGGCAGTGATTGGTGAAATGGAGCAAGACCCTGTGGGGCCCTCCCAGCACAAACCCTTTCCAAGCTCCCAGTTTCTTGTTTGTAGGAAATAAGCTTCAGTCAGCCTCCTTGACCTTCCCTGAGTTCCAAAGGGCAGATCCAAACATGCTTATCAAGGAAGGGAGGGATTGCCAAGACAAAGGAGGAGGAGTCAAGATACAATAGGACAGCCATTTGGCTGGGTCCTCATTCCTCAAGATAATTTTGAGCTCTTCTGTAAGAACTAAGGTCTCCACCAAGGTGAAGAATAGTAACTCCAGGCTGAGCACAAGAATCCTAGAGCACCGCCCTGTTATCTCACCACCACCAATCAGAAAAAAGCCTGCACACAGCAGAAGATAAGGAAGACTCTGGCCCCCTCCCCAAAGGACTCTCCATTTAAAAACTTTCATGGTCGAGCAGAACGTTCAGAGGTGGGTTTTAGACACGAGACTGCCTTTTCCCCAGGTTGCCTGCCTCCTGAATAAAGCAAACTTTACTTTCCAACCAACACTCATCTCTCAAATATTGACTTTCAGGTGGTAAGCAGCCAAACCTGAGTTCAAGAACATCAGGAAAACAGATTTTGGAGAAAGACTACTTGATTGAGTCCTGCCTCAGCCTCCTCCTTGGTAAGCTTGTTACTTAATCTCATCACCCCTTTGATTTCTCACTTTTTAAAAGGAGAATGATAATAGTACTTACCTCATAGTATATTGTGAATAATATATGTACTCATAAAGTGCTTAGAAGAGAGCTTGACATAGGTTTATATTTATCACCATTTATGTACATATTGGTATGAGTTACTTAAATAAAAAGCTAATCAGCATCTCTCAGGAAATGGTTGTTTTGACTGAGTCATGGAAAAGACGGGAAGCCATTTTGAATTGAGAAAAACCAGGTGTGAACTGTTAAGAGAGCAGCTAGCTCAGTAGTTGTACAATATGTTTGTGGGATAAACGACTAAACAACTGAGTGGATAAATAAATTAGCTATTAGTGGAGGAAAGAGAAACGGAGATGGCATATGATGAAGATAAAACTATTTTCTTTTGCAGTTTTGCCTAGTGTTCAAATGCTAGTTGACATATCACTGAAACTGTATGCACTCGCTATCTTTACAGTGGGTCCCATTGGTCACTAAATGCCTAATATTATTTATAAACCGACATGTCCAAAAAGTTGAAATGCTAATCTTCCTCTCAATTCAGTTTCTCCAGTCCTGAATCTGCCAGAGTCCCAACATAATTTTAGCATGTCCACTCATGCTTATTTCTCCCATGCAATCCCCCAAAGGGAAGAGGATGTGAGGAGAAAGGGAATTGCAGAAAAAGAACAATCAAGAGAAAGATAAGGAGAAGGAAGAAGAATGGTAATATGTGACTGTGGTTGCAGTGACAATGCAAAGTATGCTTAGAAAAAAGAGTAGTAATTCCAGAGAACTGTGACCTTCATCATACTGGCTTCCCTAATCTGTTACTTTCTCAAATGAATTTCCAGATTCCCAGGGAACTCTTAAATAGATGCGCACTGAAGATCCTCTTCCTTTATGATAAGGATGAAAAGTTGGAATTTCCCACAACCTCTTACTGATCTATTCTGACTTACCACATTATCCAAATATTATATTGATCACACCTGTCCAGCAAAAATCCGGTCATGTGTGATCCTGACAGGGATGGAGTAAGATAGCTACACAGGTAGTTGTAGAAGTCCCCAAAGGGGCCCATAGATAGAGAAGGAAACCTAGGGGATATTGGGAGATCCACTGTAAGTTAACAATCACTCAAGAAAGCCATCAGAATGAAGCAGGCTTGCCTGAGATATGCCTCAGGTCACTAAGTGAAAGATAAAATGAGGCCTGCATTCAGGTTCAGCAAGACAGTGACTCTTAGGACCAAGGGCAGGAGTTTAAGGGGAAGATGACATTCCAAAGTAGGAGACCCTC
>PVHT021183649.1:996715-1025943 GCA_004024745.2 Catagonus wagneri
TTAACGATCCGGCGTTGCCGTGAGCTGTGGTGTAGGTTGCAGACGCGGCTCGGATCCTGCGTTGCTGTGGCTGCGGCGAAGGCCGGTGGCCACAGCTCCGATTAGACCCCTAGCCTGGGAACCTCCACATGCCGCGGGTGCGGCCATAAACCCGCGGCCATAAAATGACAAAAGGCAAAAAAAAAAAAATAAATAAATATTTAGTTTCCTCATCTTTAATATTATGTATTTGTTTAGATATTTTATAATATCTCTTCAAAATTCTATAGTTATTTGATTCTTTGATTTTTTGATTTAATCTGATCCCAATGTGAACAGGGTGAGTAGAATTGTATCTTAATATGTAGCCCTCTAGTGGATAAAATTTAAAAGGGGTGCAATATTAAGGAAGAGAAACAATCACAATCGTTCCAGAGAGAGAACATCCATTTAGAGAAGGAAGAGGGCCAAGAAGGATAGAAATTAAAAAAAAAAAAAAAGTAGTCAGGGTTAGGTAGTGTGAAATAGGTAGAAGAGAAAGAGATAAGGAGTGAATATTTTCCAAACAGACATTGTTCCAAGAACTTATATGTTTTCTCAGTTAATGTTCACCAAAGTTCTACAAAGAGGATACAGTTTACAAAGAACTTGAAGTTTAGATGATGAAATAACATGCTTAAGTAATTTAATTAGAAGCTATAGAGTTGGAATATGGTTCCAAAGTCCATACCCATAAATACGTAGTGAAGATGGAAACACTGAAGATTAGGTGGATGGAAGTTTTCCTTTATTCCTTATAGGGTGGCAACTTCCTGTTGGCTCAACAACTGGATGAACAGGGGTTTGATAGATGGATGTGACAGGGCCACCACCCTAATACACACCTATCTGCCTACTTATGGTTCTTGTGGAACTGGAAGTAAGGGGTGGAGTTCACTGATGACACCCAGGTTCATAGCTCCAACTATTATGCATTAGTTTAAATGAGTGGAAAGAAAAAAAAAAACAGCAACACCACAATAATTTGGGCAATAGAAATAGTTTGTATATCCCAATTCTGCAAAACACAGTATTCACAGTAGGAATTCTTCATGACCTTGGATTAAGAGAGGTAATAGCCTTCACCTCTCAGGTATGCCTGCTGTTTCTTATTTTTCTTTATCTATTTTCAAAACATATAATACTGTATCTATAGCCAAAGGCTAGGGTTGAGCTGTGTTTAGTAAAATACTACACTGGTTCCAGGCAATATCTAGACACTATGAATAGTTTAAAGGATATGTCCCAGGCAATGAAACAAGACATGTGCCAGGGAGTGCCTCTTAAATTCTAAGTACAATTTATCCAGATCTAGAGATTATTACTTTCTAAAGTATTTTTTTAAATGTTTTGAAAGAACTCCTAACACATATAAAGAAAAAAAATTTCCTGTGAGGTAAATCTCACTGTAATACACTGTCTACATGAATATCTGAATTAGAATCTTGAATAGGTTGATTTTTTTTTTTCTTAAAAATATCAATAGAGAATTCTCTGGTGGCTTAGTGGTTAAGGATCAGGCATTGTCACTGCTGTGGCACTGGTTCCATCCTTGGTAGGGAAATGCTGTATGCTGTGTGAAACCAAAAAAAAAAAAAAATCATTAGGTATGAGAAAATTCTTGGGGCTCCTTCCTTAGACTATGCCCCCAATGGATTATTTATTGATCTTTCAAGATCCATCAATTGTTCTGCTTCCTGATCCCATTTATATACGTCTCATTTTTTTGTAATAATTTATTTTGGAGAAACAGTTTTATTTACTGTGATAATTTTATTTTTTAAAAGTAAAAGTAGTACTTCCAACAAGTCAAAACAGTCAAAGTGTGGAGTTCCTGCTATGGCACAGTGGGATTGGTGGCATCTTTAGAGCGCTGGGACACAGGTTTGATCCCCAGCTGGGCACAGTGGGTTAAGGGTCCAGAGTTGCTGCAACTGTCATGACTGCAGCTCAGATCTGATCCCTGGCCTGGAACTCCATATGTGGTGGGGCAGCCAAAAAAAAAAAAAAGGTGTATAAGGAAAGCACTCATAATCTCAGTCTTCCCCCTTCAATCCTAGCCCATGATATATCCCAGGTGAAAAAACTGATAGGTAATCTCTAGACCTGTCTCTATTTTCATAGCAGCATATATAGGATTTCTTTTTTATTGCTTACTCTACGTATAATTCTGTAACTATAAAAAATTTTACTTACTGTTGATATTTGCTCTTAAAACACTTATTTTTAACTTGCTTTTTTAGTAGGAGTTTGTCATTGATGCTATGGATGCATTATCCCACTATTGATACTTTGTTACCAATTTTTTAGCACTACCATAAACAGTTGTACTCAACCAAAAACTATTAGAACCAATAAATGAATTCAGTAAAGTTGCAGGATACCAATTTATTATAGAAATCTGTTGCATTTCTATATACTGATAGCAAACTGTCAGAAAGAAATCAAGAGAACAATATCATTTACAACAAATTAAAAAAGTAAAATACCTAAGAATAAATTTGGAAGTGAAAGATCTGTACTCTGAAACTACATGAAAGAAATTGAAGATAATACAAATAAATGGAAAGATATTCCATGTTCTTGGATTGAAAGAATCAATACTGTTTAAATGCCCATACTACTCAAAGCAAACTACAGATTTGATCAACTCCTATCAAAACACCCATGTCATTTTTTAAGAATTAGAACAAACAATCCTAAAATTTGTAATGGAGACACAAAAGACCCCAAATAATCAAAGCGATCTTGAGAAAGAAGACCACAGCTTGGAGATATCATGCTCTCTGACTTCAACCTACACTACAAAGCTACAGTCATCAAAAGAGTATGGTACACACAAACACAGACACAAAGGTTGATGGAATAGAATAGAAAACTCAGAAATAAACCATGGGTCAATTGACCAATTGCTCATACGGTTAATTAATGACCAATTGTTCATATGGTCAATTAATCTATGTCAAGGGAGATAAGAGTATACAATAAGAAAGACAGTCTCTTCAATACATGTTATTGAAAAAACTGAACAGCTACACGCAGAAAATAAAACTGGACCACTTTCTTTCATCATATACAAAAATAAAAAATAAACTGGATTAAGGACTTAAATGAAACCATAAAACTCCTAGAAGAAAACATAAGCAGTAACTTCTTTGACATCAATCTTAGCAACATTTTAAAAAATTTGTCTCTTCGGAGTTCCCATTGTAGCGCAGCAGTTAACAAATCTGACTAGGAGCCATGAGGTTGTGGGTTCAATCCCTAGCCTTGCTCAGTGCGTTAATAATCTGGCATTGCCATGAGCTGTGGTGTAAGTTGCAGATGCGGCTTGGATCTGGCGTTGCTGTGGCTGTGGTGTAGGCCAGCAGCTGTAGCTCCGTTTGACCTCTAGTCTAGGAACCTCCATATGCCCCAGGTGTGGCTCTAAAAAAAAAAATGTCTCTTCAGGCAAGGACAACAAAAGCAAAAATAAACTAATAAAACTAAAAAGTATTTGCACAGCAAAGGAAACCACCAGCGAAATGAAAATGCAACCTACCTAATGAGGGAAGGTATTTGCAAATGATATATCTGCTAGGAGGCTGATATCTAAAATATATAAATGCATAAAACTCAACATCAAAAAACAAACAAAACCCCAACAACCCAATTTAAAAAAGGGCAGAGGATCTGAATAGTCATTTTTCCAAAGAAGACATATAGATGGTCAAAAGTGCATGAAAAGGTACTCAACATCACTATTCATCAGGGAAATACTAATCAAAACCACAATGAGAACTATCCTACAACTGTCAGAAGTTATTATCAAAATAGCTTGAAACAGAGTTCCCATCATGGCTCGGCGGAAATGAATCTGACTAGGAACCATGAGGTTGCGGGTTTGATCCCTGGCCTCGCTCAGTGGGTTAAGGATCTGGCGTTGCCATGAGCTGTGGTGTAGGTCACAGACACAGCTCAGATCCCGCGTTGCTGTTGCTGTGGCTGTGGCATAGGCTGACAGCTACAGCTCCGATTAGACCCCTAGCCTGGGAACCTCCACATGCCAAGGATGTGGCCCTAAAAAGACAAAAAAAAAAAAGGCATGAAGCAAGTGCTAGAGAGGATGCAGAGAAAGGATACACTTGTTAGTGCTAGTGGGGTTGTAAATTGGTGCATCCACTATGGAAACAGCATAGAGATTCCTCAAAAACACCAAAGACAGAATTAACATATGATCCAGCAATTCTGCTTTGGGGAATTTACGTGAAAAGAAAAACTTACTAATTTGAAAAGATATATACACCCCTATATTCACTGCAGCATTATTTACAATAGCTAAGAAACTGATGCAACCTACATATCCATCAATAGAGGAATGGATAAAGAAGATGTGATAGATAGATAGATAGATGATAGATCTCACAATGGAATATTACTCAGCCATTAAAAAGAATGAATGAAATCCTGCATCTGAGGCAACATGGATGGATCTTGAGGGCATTATGCTAAGTGAAATAAGAGAAAAAATGAGAAAAACAAGTATATGATTTCACTTACATGTGGAATCAAAGAAACAAAACAAATGAATAAACAGAACAAAATGGAAAAACTCATAGATACAGAGGATAAAACAGTGGTTGCCAGAGGGGAGAGGCATGGGGAGATGTATGAAATAGCTAAAGGGGATTAAGTGATATAAGTTTCCAGCTATAAAAATAAATAAGTCATGAGGATATAATACATACATAGTAAATACAGTCAATAGTACTACAACGACTTTGTATGATGAGAGATGGTAACTGAACTTTATTTTTATCACTTCAGAGCATGTAATATATTGAATCATGTTCTATACATGAAACTAATGTAATATTTTACATTAATTATAACTCAAGAAAACTCAGATTTGTGCATATTGGCCTTAAATATTGCCAAGTTCCTGCAGAATATCTTCTCAAAAATGGGATGGAAGAATTAATATAATATTTTCAGGCCTCTAATCAGAAAGATTAGAGCATTCTCTTTAGGGATACATCAGAATATGTTTGATGGAATTCCTGTCATGGCTCAGCAGTAACAAACCCGACTAACATCCATGAGGATGTGGGTTTGACCCCTGGCCTTGCTCAGTGAGTTAAAGATCTGGTGTTGCCCTTAGCTGTGGCGTAGGTCACAGATGTGGCTTGGATCCCATGTGGCTGTGGCTGTGGCTGTGGCTGTGACCAGCAGCTGTAGCTCTGATTCAACCCCTAGCCTGGGAACTTCTTATGCCACCAGGTGTGGTATTAAAAAGAAAAAAGAAAAAAAAAAGAGAGTATCTGTTTGCCTACTCAGCCCCCAGTGCAGAATATATTCAATCTTTAAATATTTGTCAAACTGGTGAAAAACAGTACCCTATAATTTTCTTTCCCTTTTTTTTTGTCTTTTTGCCTTTATCTAGAGCTACACCTGCGGCATATGGAAGTTCCCAGGCTACGAATCTAACAGGAGCTGTAGCTGCCGGTCTTTGCCACAGCCACAGCAACGCGGGATCCGAGCCGCTTCTGCAACCTACACCACAGCTCAGGGCAACGCCGGATCCTTAACCCACTGAGCAAGGCCAGGGATCGAACCCGCAACCTCATGGTTCTTAGTCAGATTCATTAACCACTGAGCCACGAAGGGAACTCCCCCTATAATTTTCTAATTGGCTTTTTTCTCACTATTGGAGATGGCAAATATCTTCTCACATGTGACAGGCTCCAAGAAAATGGTACAGGTCCTTTAAAATCTGGAACAATTCCACAAAAGGAAGTATCGTTGCATTCAACATATCAACAGTGGCCATTGTTAGGAAACACCAACCCTCCCATAATCTGATTAAAAAGAGGAACGCAAATACTTTTATTTTTCTAAGTTAAGGGGTTCTACTGACCCATGAAGGCCATTAATGGAGCCCAGATTAAAATCCCTCCATATGCCAAAGGTGTGGCCCTAAAAAAGAGCAAAAAATTAAAAAATAAATAAAAGCACTGCTTAGGAGTTCCTGTTGTGGCTCAGTGGGTTAAGAACCTGCATAGTGTCTATGCAGCCCTAAAATTAATTAATTAATTAATTAAATGCCCTGCATAAATTAGATACTGTCTAAAAATATAATTGGCAGCATTCAACTGTTTCAAAGCTTCCTCATGTTGTTAATCTTTCTGCCATGCTTGAAGCCCATAAAATATACTACTGCTCCTCATTTTCTTTTAGGAAAGTCTAATTAAGCATGAATACAGTGATGTATTCACTTTGATTTTCCATAGAATGGCAGAGATGTTATAATATTCACAAAGAACTTCAACTCTAAGAATAACTTTTAAAATACCATAAAATGCATCGATTTTAAATAATAGTATAATTATAAATGCCTTCTTGTACTTCATATTCTCCCTAAGGAATACATTATTAAGGAAATTTATTTTCCTTTTATTAATCAGAAAGGGACTCAGTAGCACCCAAAATTCCCTGGACAAACTAAGTAATTGATTTTAATGAGTTTCTTAATCTTCATAAGAAAAACCTTCACATAGAATAAATCATCAATCACAGCTAATTGTCTTCTCAAAATTGGGAGAGTTATTTGTTTTCTTAAATTACATAAATAAAAGTTGCTTTTAGGAGTTCCCATTCTGGGTCAGCAGTAATGAACCTGACTAGGATCCAGGAGGACATGCATTTGATCCCTGGCCTCACTCAGTGGGTTAAGGATCTGGCTTTGCTGTGAGCTGCGATGTAGGTCACAAATGTAGCTCAGATCCCATGTAGCTGTGGCTGTGGCATAGGCCAGCAGTGATAGCTCCAATTCAACCATTAGCCTGGGAAGTCCATATGCCATGGGTGTGGCCATAAAAATACAAAGAAAAAAAAATGCTTTTAGTTCTAATATGGTTAAGTATCATTTATTATGTCATCTTTTTTTTTTTATCTCTCTATATGCCTTCATTCCCTTTGCTTCTATTGTGTTTGACTACTCGCTATTTCCTAGATTCGGAGTTAAAATTCCACCCTTCTCTGCCTTTTGTCATATTGTTTTTTGGCTCATTATTCTATCAGTTAACAGAAGCATCCTTCAAAACCCAACTTTTGTTCATAAATTCTTTCCTGATTAACTCTAGTCAGAATTATTTAGTGGTTTTTCATTTGTATTTACATACTTTTACATTTTCATGGTTTTATTTGATTCTGTAACATGTAGTTAATTATATATTAAACACATTCCTTTCATTAATAGTAAAATCCTGGAGATCAGAGCCATGTCTTTTGCATATTTGGGTCCATGTCTCATAGGACACAGCACCAAAACTTTTTATTGTTTTAACAACACTCTATTGATTTCCTTTCAGTAACTATCATAAGCTGTAAATATTTCTTTTTTTGCATACACCTTTATCACCTGAATTGTTCAATGTAATGTAAATTCTGTGAGGAAAGGGACCATATCTATCCTAATTATCACTCTTATTCTAGATGAAAAAGGAGCTAGTCAGTAACTGCTTGTTTCTGCATAAATTCAGCCTATAGGAGTTCCCATCTTGGCTCAGTGGAAACGAATCCGACTAAAAACAATGAGGTTGCAAGTTCAGTCCCTGGCTTTGCTCAGTGAGTTAAGGATCGAGCTTTGCCGTGAGCTGTGGTATAGGTCGCAGATGTGGCTCGGATCTGGGGTTTCTGTGGCTGTACCGTAGGCCTGCAGCTATAGTTCTTATTAGAACCCGAGCCTGGGAACTTCCATATGCCATGGATGTGGCCCTAAAAAGCCAAAAATAAATAAATAAATAAAATTAAATGAAATAATCAACCTGTAGATTGTCATTACCTTGCACTTACAGACCAATGTATAATTAAATCTTCAGATTATTCCCTAATGTGTAGTAAGTAAATGTTAATTAAAAATCACATGTGGGGGAGTTCCCGTCATGGCACAGTGGAGACGAATCCGACTTGGAAGCATGAGGTTGCAGGTTCGATCCCTGTCTCACTCAGTGGGTTAAGGATCTGGCATTACCATAAGCTGTGGTATAGGTCACAAATGCGGCTTGGATCTGGCATTGTTGTGGCCATGGCAGAGGTTGGCAGCTATAGCTCCCATTGACCCTTGCCTGGGAATTCCCATATGCCATGGGTGGGGCCCTAAAAAGACAAAAAAAAAAGAAAAATCACACATGGGAAAAGGAAGTAGTCAAGATTCTGGAGTAGGAAGACCCTGAACTCATCTCCTCCCATGGACACACAAAAATTGCAATTGCTTCTAAACAAATAGCAATGAGAATTACCTGAAGACTGGTAATTAAAGACATAAATACAAAACCACCCACACAAGTAGGAGAGGTGGAGACGGTACAGTCAAGACCTATTCCCCTAGGTAGGCAACCCACAAGCGGAAGGATAATCACAACCACAGAACTTCTCCCCAAGAAGGGGTCCAAGCCAGATCCAAGAAACACAGAGAGTTCCAAACAAGATGGACACAAAGAGGTCCACACCAAAATATATTACGATAATAATGACAAAAATAAAAAGGGAATTCCTGCTGTGCAGTGGAAACGAATCTGTCTAGTATCCATGAGGGTGTGGATTTGATCCCTGACCTCACTCAGTGGGTCAAAGATCCAGCATTACTGTGAGCTGCAGTGCAGGTTGCAGACACAGCTTGGATCCTGCATTGCTGTGGCTGTGGCATATGACAACAGCTGTAGCTCCAATTCGACCCCTAGTCTGGGAAATTCCATGTGCCACACCTGAGGCCCTAAAAAGCAAAAAAAGAAAAAGAAAATCTTTAAAGGGAGCAAAGGAAAAAAGAGTCTTAAAAGGAACACAAAGGAATTCACATAAATAGAACATGAGCTGACTTTTCAGGTGAAACTGCAGGCCAGAAAGAAGTGGCATAATGTATTTGAAATGATAAAAGGAAAAACCCTACAACCGAGAATACTCTACTAGACAAGGTTATCATTTCAGGTTTAAAGAGTAGAAAAATTTTCTCTGATAAGCAGGAGGGAAAAGAATTTAGCACCACTAAACCAGTTTTACAAGAAATGTTAAAAGATTCCTCTAAGCAGAAATTAAAATGTCAGAAATACAAATATATGAATTACGAAAGGAAAAATCTCACTGACAAAGAAAATATAAAAGTAGTAAATCGACCACTTATAAAGCTAGTGGGAGGGTTAAAAGGCAAAAGTAGTAAAATTATCTATATTCACAGTAAGTAAGGGATTCACAAAACAGAAAGATGAAAAATATAACATCAAAAACAATAAGCATGGTGAGAGAGTAAAAATGAAAAGTGGTTAGAATGTGTTCAAAATGAACAGATCAGAAGTTCCTGTTGTGGCTTAGTGGTAACAAACCTAACTAGTATTCATGAGGATGCAGGTTCAATCCCTGGCCTGGTCAGTGGGTTAAGGATCTGGTCTTCCATGAGCTGTGGTGTAGGTCAAAGACAGCTCATATCTGGCATTGCTATGGCTGTGGCGTAAGCCAGCAGCTGCAGCTCCAATTCAGCCCCTAGCCTGGGAACCTCCATATGCCATAGGTGCGGCCCTAGAAAGCAAAAAAAAAAAAAAAAAAAAAAACTGCTAGTTTTTTTTTTTAAGAACCAAACCTGGTGCATAGCCATTGTTACGTGTACCATAACTGTTTTCTGTAAATTTGAAATCTCATAATTTGAAAAATAAAAGAAACACCATATAAAGTTAAAATTTCTCTACTCATTCTGACAATTGAAGAGAGAAGTTAAATTCTCTGAGAGGAAATTCTGTGGCAAGTGACAAGCACTCAAGTGTGTTTTGTGTTGTATTGTTGGAGATTTTAAACAAAGCACAACATAGTTTTTTTTTTTTTAATTAAGAAAAATAACTGGTGTCCTGCATCTAGACAATGAGTGGTCAAGGTGTTTCCCCAAGGTTACATGGTAGAGTTGAGCCCTAAATATCAAGTGTTTAAACTCCAAAACCAGTGCTCTTAAAATATACGCTGCCTTTTTGGTTAGGTATCATTATCCAAGAAGTTTGTTGGAGCTAAAGGAACAGAACAACAATGGAATCAAACCAAAACTGGTTTGCTGTTGTATCTAAGGCTAAGGCTAAGGTAGCTGCTAGCTCTTGCGTAAATCATTTCTACAAATATTTGTGCCTCCCCTTCAGCTACTAGTAATTTCCATTTAAAAATGGTTATTAATACATTCTGAGAGATTTTATGGATTACCCAGGATATGTATATGAATGTTTCCATGGGTTTTACAATCTAGCATAAGTGTACACACACATTTGTATATGTATACATATCCTGTAGTATAAATCTTATTGTTTTATCTGTGCCTCTCCTTTATGCCCCTCCACATCTATCAGAAACTTGACATGGCTACAGAATCATGAGAGAAAGGCTAATTAATGTCTACCAACTTCTTTAAATTAGCCAGAGGAAACAAGCTATAAATATATGATCTCAAGATTTTTATAAAAACATTTAACCATATCATTTAATTAGAAATGATCATTCTAAATCATAAAGATAATAGTCACCCTACTTCATAGGGAAGATGTTTGGATTATCTAATTAGTGAGTGTTGAGTGTTATTAAAACACTGTGCAATTATTATTGGATCAGAGTCTCCTATGTAATTCATTTAATAAGAATTTTACTATCACTCCTTTAATTTGGGAATTTTATTCCTCATAAAAGAAACTCTGGAATATGATCTCTGTGCTAAATCTGGTTTTCCTTTTCTAACTACCTGTTGAGAAATAATTGTTGAAACCAATGAAATGTCTATGTAGACAGAGAAGATATTATGAAATACAAGAACTGTGATAAGAGTTTATCTGCTGGTTGAGGATTCAATAAATTTGTTCCTTGACCCAATTACTAAAGGAACTGTTTTAAAACTACTTAATCTTAAAATCAGCACCTAAAGTTGATGAGCAAGTATTTCTTTCCTACATATAAATTGTGATTATATCAACTCTTTACAATGAAAAATATTGAACTCGAAGTCAGGAACATCATTTAATCAATAGAGCACTGAAACTAAAGATCCAACTCCAGCAGTTTGTATCTGTATATTTGGTAGAGTGATTCCCTAATGTTTCTCTCTTTTCTTTTCTTTTTTTCCTTTTTTGGGCGGAACTGGTGGCACACGGAAGTTCCCAGGCCAGGAGTTCAATCAGAGATGTAGCTGCCAGCCTGCACCACACATTATGGCAACTGTTAGAGTCTTTAACCCACTGAGTGAGGCCAGGGATTGAACCTGCATCCTCATGGATACCCATTAGATTCATTACTGCTGAGCCACATGGGAACTCTTGCCTTTTCTTTTTGATTACAGAAATCAAACTAAATAAAATACAGTTTCCCAAAATTCAAAATTTAAAATAGCATTTTCAAAGCCTTTTCTAAATTGTAAAAAAAAAAAAAGTGTTATATAAACGTTACACTATTATTATTGCTATTGTCTTCTCATTGATGCTTGCCAAAAAGTACTGCTAAAGGATCACTATCTATTTTTCTGCCAGTCTCTCAGAGGTCAGATTGTTTTAAAATTGTGTTTTAAAAGGACAGTTTTCCCTGAGTAGTGAGCTTGAGTGTATCATAGTAGATAATGCTCCTGTGTAGAATGTATCTCAGAACATGTGATTGACTTGAGTCCAGAGAATGCAAATTATTGCAAACTACCTAAAATAAATGAATTACATGGACACAGTATTGGAAGCAAATGCATGTACTTCAGGAAATCTTCACAGTCATTTTTATTTTATTTATTTATTTATTTATCTTTAGGGCCACACCTGTGGCATATGGAGGCTCCCAGGCTAGGGGTCGAATCAGAGCTGTAGCCACAAACCTAAGCCACAGCCAGATCTAAGCCACATCTACGACCTATACCACAGCTCATGGCAACGAGCGATCCTTAACCCACTGAGCAAGGCCAGGTATCAAACCTGCATCCACATAGATACTAGTCAGATTTGTTTCATTGAGCCATGATGGAAACTCCCATCACAGTCATTTTTTTTTTTTTGTCTTTTTAGGGTGCACCCACAGCATACGGAGGTTCCCAGGCTAGGGATCTAACAGGAGCTACAGCTGCCGCCCTACACCACAGCCACAACAATGCGGGATCCAAGCCGTGTCTGTGACCTACACCACTGCTCATGGCAATGCCGGATCCTTAACCCACTGAGCAAGGCCAGGGATAGAACCCACAAACTCTTGGTTCCTAGTCGGATTCGTTAACCACTGAGCCACAACGGGAACTCCCTGGCACAGTCATTTTTAATAAGTGAAGCAATTTCATTTGTTTTCTTCATTTTACAATCCAGTTAGCATTCACTGATATTTCAGAGTTTAGACTTTTTTTTCTGGCTTTATTGAGAAATAATTGACATATAACATTGTGTAAGGTTAAGGTGTACAGTGTGTTGATTTGATACATTTATATATTGCAAAATATCTACCATTATAACATTAGCTAATACCTCCATCCTGTCACATAATTATCATTTCTTTTTTATGATGAGAATTTTTAAGATCTGCTCTCTTAACGATTTCCAAGTGTATAATATAGTATTATTAACTATAAGCACCATGCTGTATATTTGATCTTCATAATGTATTCATCTTATAACTGGAAGTTTGTATCCTTTGATCAACATCTTCCCATTTTCCCCAACCCCAGCCCTGGTAACCACTACTCTACTCTCAGTTTCTACACATTTGGCGTTTTTAGAGTCCACATATAATGGATATTTTACAGTACTTTTCTTCCTCTGTCTGACTTATTTCACTTAGCATAATGCCCTTAATGTGCAGCCAAGTCGTTGCAAATGGAAGGATTTCCTTCTTTTTCATGGTTGAATAATATTTCATTGCATATATTTCATTGTATATAACACATGTTCTTTACCCCTTCATCTCTGATGGACAATTAGGTTGCTTTCATATTTTGGCTATTGTGAATAATGTTGCAATGAACATGGGAGTACTGACATCTCTTCCAAATACTGATTTTAATTTTTTTTATATATATGTCCAGAAGTGGGATTACTTGGGTCTATCACGGTTCTATTTTTAATTTTTGGAGGCAACTCCATACTCTTTTCCCTAGTAGCTACACAAATTTACATTCTCACCAACAGTGCAAAAGGATTACCTTTTCTTCACATCCTCGTCAACACTTCTTATCTCCAAGAGTTTAGTCTTAACCTCTTAAGGATGCAGAGAAGTGTTCATGGATCCACCTTATCTGTCGGAGCAGAAAACTATGGGGTCAGAACTGAGTTGTAGCCCCTTGCTGACACTGAGCTTTCTGGAATAGGATTAGAGGACAACTACAGGTAATGTGAAAGAAAATAGGTAGCTCTGCTTCAGGTCTTACTTGTGTCCCAAACTGCCCACAGCTGATATCTTTAGTGGTCAGAGATATTATTTATGTATCAACATACACTTAGATGCTTGTTTTTTTCAATTTTTTTTTTTTGGTTTTAAGAATATTAAGATCTATTTGTTTATTTACTTTTTAATTGAATAAATTATTTAAACTAGCACACAAACGTTACATGTATCTCTAACGTAGTTTTACTTCTCGTCTAGGGATTCACATAGGTGTAAAGAAGTGTGTGAGCTCTTTTTTTGTTTGCAGTTTTCTTCATACTGCAAAAGTCAGTAAGATGCCAGAAACCTTTACTAAATTCCAGTGCTCCTCATAATTAGCCTATTAATACAGTCACCAGGGAAATTTCTAGCTACCAAACCCTAAAGTTCTTCTTTAATGTGTCTATGTGCAGCATGAGAATTGGCAAGCGACAAAGAAAATATTGCCCTCCTTTTGCCTGTTTTCCTCAATATTGCATCACTGCCACCTTCATCATCACCACATCATCACTATTTACTGATTAATTATATGCCATATAGTATGCAAAACATTTTTCATTTAATACTTAAAATCCTCAAGGATAAGCCAAGTAATGGTATTAAAACTGAAAAATAAAACACAGAGACCAAATGGTAAATCTAGGATTCAGACCCAATCTGTCCATCTCCAAAGTTCTTGCTCCTTAATGCCACCTCAGACTTGACTCTGTGCAGAAGTCTTTTCACCTCAGCAACCTGCTACCAGCCTTCTTTTCCTTCCAGCTGATTGCTTAAGAAATATTAACTCAGGAGTTCCCTTTGTGGCTCAGTGGTTAACGAATCCGACTAGGAACCCTGAGGTTGCGGGTTCGATCCCTGGCCTCGCTCAGTGGGTTAAGGATCCGGCGTTGCCATGAGCTGTGGTGTAGGTTGCAGAAGCGGCTCAGATCCCGCGTTGCTGTGGCTGTGGTGAAGGCCGGCGGCTACAGCTCCTGTTAGACCCCTAGCCTGGGAACCTCCATATGCCACGGGTGCGGCTCTACATAAAAGACAAAAAGACAAAAAAAAAAGAAAAAAAAATAAGAAATATTAACTCAGCTTTCCCAAGTAGTTTTACTAACATTTCAAAGACATTTGTCGAAAGCAATTTTGAAAATGCCTTCCAACCCAGAAAATTGATCAGAAAACCTTGAAAATAGTTTTTGAGTTGACAAGATGTATTTTACTTTATTTCATTATTTTTTCTGTGAGCCTACTACAGGTCAAAATTTTCTATGTATAATTTTTCCCTCCATTTTTTCAAAGGTAATTAAATATTACACTAATTTGACATGTATCTAAAATGTCTCATGGTACACACAATGCTTTCATTCTATGCACTGCAATGTTGAAGCCAAAAATCCCCACATTTTTGTTCATAAATTTCACCAAAACTCAGATTATTTGCTGATTAGAATTGCAATAGAAGTAGCTAATAAAAACTTAAACTGTCATGATCATGATGAAAGTTCAAATATTAGTCACTGATATTTACTAATCTGCTCTTTTAGGATCTTAGAAAATTTAAGTCTAATCTCAAAAACTCTGCCACTTAACAAATTATAAGGAAAAATTAGTGTAATAATTCATAAATATTTTGCTTCATCTTTCAGAATTAAATATGAAAATACTTTTTTAAAAGAAAATGCATACACACGGATGCATATGGAATGAGAATTTTAAATTTGTCTTTTCTGTATAACATTTCAACAACTTGAATTTTTGGTTTTCACTGTGGACCTCCCAATATGTGAGTTCAACAGAATTCTTGAAGTGGTGATGCAGCATATTGGCTGCTGTGATTATGAGGTCCATTCAATTAATGAAAACTTCATGACCTTCAGTTTTCCTTATAAGGCCATTTAGTCTTTTAGTTAAAAGTATTTGTTGATCTCTGTATGCCAAGTATTACATTAAATTACACTTTTGTATTATTTATTAGATAAATTAGGTCAATAAAAAAGGGAACACCACTTTGAAATTTTTGTCTTGCTTTTAATGTTAAAGACTGTAACAAATGAATAAAGGAATGTCATATTTTAATTTTTTCTATCTACTTTATAACTATTTCTTGTACACATGAACAGAATCCATTAATTCATGTAAATTCAATAATACAGTCTCATCCTAGTAGAATAAAAGATGGAAAAAAGTAGTCATTCCAGCAAATGGCAAAAGGAATACTTGCCCCATAAGTCAAGGCAACTTCGTCCTAGTCTATACTATTTCACCTTTAAGACCTCAAACCAAATACCACTTATACAAATAAGCACAAATGAAATAATAGATTTCCATCAGTTATTTTCTGTTATTTCCCAAAAAGAAAACATACACAGGCCTCTTAGAAAAAAACATCGGCCTCCTAGAGTTCCCATTTTGGCGGGTATTAAATAACACAAATGGAAGAACCATCTGACATTACCTGGGGATTGTCCCATAGTTTGCCCACCTTTATTTACATAATATGACTTGAGGGAAGAGAGTAATCAATTGAAGTTTTTAGTCACAAACAACGAAACTCCTTCTAATTTAAACAGCAAGAAACATGTTAACAGATAATAGAAAGGGCACAGATGATGGCTAAAGAGTCAGGTTTGTAATCAGTTTACCAGAAACAAAGCCCAAACAGTATTGCAGACCCACTCCAGCCAAAATCCCATTGTTCCTCTACTGGGCACAGACATCCCAACTCACACCACTAATCTTGGGCACTAGATACCAAAGACTCTAGCACTGCTCCCCTGAAAACTGTGTGTCTCTGAAACTACATTCACTAGAAAATGGATTTAATATGGTGCCTGCATCCTCACATTGCTCTCTTCCAGCTGAAAACCTTACCTGGATACATGGATTAGCAGAGCCGGGGTTACTTGGCTGGAGTTTAGATGTATACATAGGAGGAGGATGTCAAAAAATTATGAACATCAAAGCATGAGAAATATCCACTACAGATCTTTTCCTAACCTGTCACAGATTGGACTCATTTCTTTGTGCTAAATATCCTTCTCAACAGTGCTAAGTCCTCTTTCAAATGCAAACATACATTGAAGAGACAACAGATAAAATCATGTACAATTTACTGTATTTTTTCCCCAGAAATTCTGGGCTGTATGGCAACAAAGAACATCTAAGAAAGGCTACAGGAGTTCCCGTCGTGGCTCAGTGGCTAACGAATCCGACTAAGAACCATGAGGTTGCGGGTTCGATCCCTGGCCTTGCTCAGTGGGTTAAGGATCCGGCGTTGCCGTGAGCTGTGGTGTATGTTGCAGACATGGCTCGGATCCCGCATTGCTGTGGGTGTGGCGCAAGCCGGCGGCTACAGCTCCCGTTAGACCCCTAGCCTGGGAACCTCCATATGCCGCGGGTGCAGCCCTAGATAAGGCAAAAAGGCAAAAAAAAAAAGAAAGGCTGCAGATTCATGAGTTCGTGCAGAATAAGTAATCAGAATAAATTTTGCCTTCCCAAATTGTTTAGAACCTTGGATTCTAGAAGGTAAAAGATGTCGCTGCTACAATCTCGTCCTTATATTATTTGGAAATATATTAATGTACTTGATCATTTAGTTGCTGTAAATGGTCTTCTAGTGGTTTATACAGATTATTACCACTTTAACACCAAAAGAGCAAGTAGCGACAAATAGTACATACCAATAGATAGTAAGATAGAAGAGCTCAATGAGTTACATTGATCCTACAGTCCTAAACTTAGTAACTATAAAAATTCTATCCACTACAACTGCTAAATGAGGCTCTGTGTTATATTTTAGTTTCCCCAGGAATGTCAAAGGGAGCTAAAGATAATGCACTGTGTCCTTTGATGCTCTCATGTCCCTTTTTTTGCATCCTTAAATCCCAGGGATTTTCCTTTTATGCACTTGGAGCATCCAATGCCCTTTCATAAATATCTCCACCACAATCAAGAACACATCTCACAAGAAGATTTAGTCTCTGTGTTCACAGTAGCACAGTGACTTTCAAACTGTTTGGCCATGTTCTTCCATAAAGAATACATTTTACCTCATATCCCAAGACACACATATATGACTGAAATTAAAGTTTCCAGAAGTGATACATCTCTTACCAGAAAGGATGATATTTTTTATTCTATTCCATTTAATTTATTTCATATTCAAGCTAAGATCCAATAAATTTATTTCACAGACATAGTTTAAAAAAAGCATTGGCCTCCTAGAGTTCCCATTTGGGCACAGCAGAAATTAATCTGACTAGTGACCGTGAGGTTATAGGTTCAATCCCTGGCCTCGCTCGGTGGGTTAGGGGTCTGGCTTGCCATGGGCTGTGGTGTAGGTTGCAGATGCAGCTTGGATCCTGCTTTGCTGTGGCTATGGTATAGGCTGGCAGCTGTAGCTCCGATTTGACCCCTAGCCTGGGAACCTCCATGTGCGGCAGGTGCAGCCCTAAAAATAAAGCCTATTATATATGGAATGGATGGTCAACAGAGATCTGCTGTGTAACACAGGGAACTCTACCCTGTACTCTGTGATAACCTATATTGGAGAAGAACCTCAAAAATAATGGATATGTGTATATGTATTACTGAATCACTTTGTTCTATAGCAGAAATTATTACAACATTGTAAACCAGCTTTACCTCAATAATACTTTGAAAAATGAAAAAAAGGAAATATGACAAAAATGTATGATTCTATTGCCCCTTTCCACCCAATCTGCTGTCATGTTCCCTGTTGAAATGTTCTCTCAATATATATGTCTTGTAAGATAAGGGGAAAAGACTATAATTCATGAGTTGATTAATTATAAAGGAAAACATGGTATAAAAAAGCATTGGCTTCTTATGTGTATAAATTCTTAGTGAAATGAATGTTTTGTCTTTTAGGTATCTTTTCTTTTTCTTTTGTCTTTTTGCCTTTTTTTTTATGTAGAGCCACACCCGGGGCATATGGAGGTTCCCAGGCTAGGGGTCTAACAGGAGCTGTAGCTGCTGGCCTTCGCCACAGCCACAGCAACGTGGGATCCGAGCCACGTCTGCAGCCTTCACCACAGCTCACGGCAACGCCGGATCCTTAACCCATTGAGCAAGGCCAGGGATCGAACCCGCAACCTAATGGTTCTAAGTCGGATGCGTTAACCACTGAGCCACGAAGGAAACTCCTAGGTATCTTTTCAATATGCATATTGAAAGATATCCAAGATAATAAGGACAAAGAAATGAGTCACTAAATGTAAAATAAATAAACCTATTGCAAAGATATTTTTGAGGACAAGGGAAAATTTTCACTGCTCTTGAATTCCCAACAAATGTTATCTCTTTTGCCTGTTCTGTTTTTATTAACATTTTAGTTATTAAAATAATGTATTTTCAAATCATAAACGTAGGAAAATGTTGAAAAATTACAAAGTTATGAAGTTTACCATAATCTTACCTCCCAAAGATAACCACCATTAATATTTTACTTTTATACTTCTAGGTATTTTTATGTGCATATTTAAAAGACCATATGATAATCAGATTTTCAAGGTAGTAATAATAAAGCTAATATCCCATTACAACTGGATTTTTAGTTGAAGGTAGTCAATTGTATGGATATATATCATTATTTACTTCACCAATCTCTAATGTATAACTTTAAGATTCTTTCCAGTTTCTTGACATTATAAATAATGAAGGATCAATGTGAGCACATTCCTGAATGCTTTCTTAGGTTAAATTCCTGGCAGTGGAACTCAACAATGAAGGATCTGTACATTTAAAATACTCGACCTTGCTATTCTCCTTAGTCTGTGTGGTCAGTGGCACAGAGCTCTCTGTAGCAAACGTACCGTCTAGCGTAGGATTCAGATTTCAGAACAAACAGTACATTTGCTGATATTTGAAATGTGATTAATAACTGAACATGAAAGGCAGTTCTAAAAGGGAAAAGGGGGGAAGTGAGAAGTCACTGAGTTGGGTGCATGCAAAGGAGTGTGGTTGCTAAGTAAACGTCAATAATCCAGAGCTCCTTTCAGGGGTTTAGGATGAGGAGTTCTGAGCTGCCTCTATAGATACATTTAGAAGCTCCTGTCTATTTTAGCACTAGTTGGTGTTATACTTCCTTCCTATTCTTCTAATTCTTTTCCTGAGTTCTGGGCTAGCCTCCTCAACTTTGAAGTGGTGTGCAACTTTTAAATATTCAGATCCCAGATAATCTGTCAATGAACAATATTAGTTTTGCTTACAGATTGGAATTCTGCTCTTTGTCCCCAATAAATATCCAATAATCAATTGGACCATGCCAATTAGTACCTTATTACTTGGATATGAAACCAGCAACATCTGCAAGCCTTGCAATTCCCTGTAATGTTGGATCATAGCAGAAAATGGAAAGTTCCTTTTGAGATGGAGATGAAGAAAGGGACCTGCAGTTAGGGAAAGGGCAAAGAAACAATAATCACAAAAGAGAAAACTGGCCTTAATTGGTATGGTAGCAAGAGCATCATCTTCGTACGGGAGGGATTTGAAGCACATTCATTCGTTTCCTATTTACTCTTTAATTTATTGATTCAATGTTAATAAATACTCATCAAAATCAGGCCATTGGTCACTGTTACGTACTTCATAGTCATTGCTCTTAAGAATCTCACAGTCAGAACGATGAGCGTGCAAAATTCCAGAGCACAAGCTGGAGCTAAGTAATATCTTGTGGTGTCTGTTGGGTGTCCTAGATACTGCAGAACCTGGAACTGGATATTGGAATTGCATTTGAGATGCCCTCATCCTGTGCGTCTACAGAGCAAGCACTTAATGGTAAATCAAGAAAATGTCATTGAACTAAGTGTTTCAAAGTAAGAGCAATTTTACCTTGGCTTCATGAAGTTTACATCTGAATTAGTTGGTCATTGGAACACCTAAAGAAGAAGAGAGGGATCTATCTGATGTTTTGCAAATGAGCCTGAAGTAGAGCTAATATAAGATCTCTGAAGAAAGGTTATCAGAATAGATTCAGCACAGTTGGTTTTATTCCAGAAGCCAACTACATGGGTCAAGAAGAAGGGCTATGAAAAGCAAAGAGTTAAGGAGCAGTTATCTTAGGTAAGCAGATAATCTTCAAGTTTCTCCGTAGTTTGTCTGGAGAAGCTGTACCATCTTGTTTGAAAACAGAATGTGCAATGGTTAATCAATACCAGAAAGGGTAGCAGGGACAAATCAAGGGAAAATACAATAGTGGACATTGCATTGCAAAATTATGAGAAGAAACATTATCCAGGGAGACACTTTTTTGTGCCAACAAAATCCAGACATCAAAGGGCAAAAAAATCTGGCGTCAGTGAAGCTTGTGAATAAGCAGTTTACAAAACTGAAATTTTTAAAATTTCAATTGAATCATGGGTTTCTCTTTGACAGTGATCCCATGCCTAGTTTTGTGATAACCCTGGTGTCTCCCACTATCTCAAAAGATGTCATGAAATTTCATAAGTAAAAATTAATTTACTAACACAAATAATTTGATGTAGGAAAACATACTCAACTGGAACTTGTGAGATCTAAATCCTGTCCTAGTTAGCCAGCAACTAGTGTGAATTTGAGCAAATGAATTCTCTTTCTCACCCTCAATTTCTTCACTTTTAAGTTAGGGAATCTGATGGTTTACACAGTATTATCGAATGGCATAATTTTGTCCTCTTGCACATCTTGGGCCCCATATATATGCAGATGGAGGGGGTGAGGGGTAGTGATGGTATTTGGAAATTAGAGTTTTCCACCTCTTCACAACCAGTGATTCATTATTACATGCTAAAGAAATCTACATTTTCTTTGGGAAGAATGGGGATAAAAAAAAATTATCTTGCAGCTGGAAAGGCCCAGAAAATTCTCAACAGAGCACAAGGAGAGGGAAGTGTGACACCAGAGGCTTGGGTCTGGCAGTGAAGACAGGGAATTGGCCAAAGAAACGCATAATAGGGGATTTTCTTGCATATCTTATTATTTACTAGGAACCTCTGTTATTTTTCTATATTTCACACTAATATCTGTCTCAAGAAGATACCAGATTGTTCCTTTCCTGAATTCTTATAATCCTGAAGTTGCTAGTAAGTTTATTTTATCAGAGTTCCTGTTGTGGCGCAGTGGTTAACAAATCTGACTACGAACCATGAGGTTGCGGGTTCAATCCCTGGCCTTGCTCAGTGGGTTAAGGATCCAGCGTTGCCGTGAGCTGTGGTGTAGGTTGCAGACGCGGCTCGGATCCCACGTTGCTGTGGCTGTGGTGAAGGCCGGCAGCTGCAGCTCCTGTTAGACCCCTAGCCAGGGAACCTCCATATGCCACGGGTGTGGCCCTAGAAAAGGCAAAAAGACAAAAATAAATAAATAAATAAAAAGTTTATTTTATCCTTGGCAGAGAAGCAGTTACCATACCCCTGCTTTGACATGGTTTATAGCTGAACAAAGCCTTTCTTTTCCCCTGCTCAATTCTTAATAGAGAAGAACAATTGTTTTTTCTGTGTGTATTGTTTTTAATTTGAAGGAGTCATTCTGAGCTGTAGCCAACATCCATTCCAGGCATGTGGAGTCTAGTGTTTTGGCCAGTCAGCCTTTCAATGGATAGGGGTCAGGTATAACCATGGACAGGTATACAGATATTTTACTTAACTGGATTTTTAAAGACTTACTTGTGATGAAATACTTAAATATGAGACATTGTGGCAAGAGCTGTGCAAATGTTTAGGCTGCCACCACTCCAAATGGTTGCTCACAACACAACCAAGGTGTGGCATTTGTACCACACAGGTCCTATCTTGCTGATTATTTATAGTAATTAGACAGGAGGTAAACACACAGAGCAAGCTGGAAAAACAGAGATTGTGGGAGTTGGGGGGAAGGGAGAAGAGGAGTGGAGAGGGGAAGGGGTAGTAAATAAAAAGGGTGAGGTGCATGTTCTGCTTCAGTTACCCAGGCAGTAGGTAGATACAAAAGACTCTGAAGCACTGAAACGGCTAGAAATCCTGTTTTCAGCTTTCGTTCCTATTGCTTTTATAATGTGCCCCATTAAATATACATGAGAATTCTAAAGGAAGCCACCCTGTTCCATTTAAAGTAAATTAAACAAAGTTGCTATTTCTCTTATCCAAATTTTGTGTTTATCAGACACACTGGCATATCTCATGAAATCATTAGCTGATATTTAGATACTTTTATTTATTACTCTTCTGCTATAGTGCTGAGTAGCTTTTCCCATAACCATTTAGCATTTAGAAAAAACATACATTTCAACAAACCTCTTGTTTGAGGGATTTCAAAAACCTTTTTTTGATGGTTTTTTAGGCCTTCACCCTCAGCAAATGGAAGTTCCCAGGCTAGGGGTTGCATCGGAGCTGCAGCTGCTGGCCTACACCACAGTCACAGCAGCAAGGGATCCGAGCTGCATCTGTAACTTACACCATAGCTCACAGCAACGCCAGATCCTTAACTCACTGAGTGAGGCCAGGGATCGAACCTGTGTCCTCATGGATACTACTCAGGTTTGTTATCACTGAGCTACAACAGGAACTCAGGATTTCAAAACCTCTTATTCCTAATACTCTATTAAAAAAAATAAACTGGGGAATATTTTATATTCTGCTTTTCACACCTTGTTTGGGTATCTATACTTCAACTTTTGTTTTTATTTCAGAAATTCATTAAACTGTCCAAGCTTTAGTTTCTCAGCAATAAAATAGGATTTGAACCTTCTCAAGTTTGTTGAAAGGATTGAATGAGAATGTAGCACAGACTCTGACTGTGGTAATTAATGTGTTGTTAGCTGATAAACACAGTTGAATCTTCAAAATGTTTATTTCGTGGATATCAAGTGGTCCAAAGGATAACTGATAGATATGAATTAGAAATCTTGAGAGTTTCACTGTTCAAAATTCTGCATCTGTTCACTTAAGTTATTCGTTGTGGTCAAGAAAGGCTTCCCAGCAGACTTGTGTTGTTAGATAAGTGGGAGCTAGGCAGCTTAGGTGAAAGAGGCAAGAATAAACAAAGCAGGGAGGAGGACTGGGTTAGGGAGAGAAAGAAAACATATGCACAGATTTTCAGGGGCTCACAAACCCGTCTGAACATTGGACTCGTTTGGGGAGCTTTAAAAACATATTGATCCCTGGGCTCCTCCCCTAGAGGCAGGCTCTGGTTTACTTGGCCTGGTTGGGGTGACCAAGTACATAGGAGTGTTTAAAGCTTTTCTGGTGATTCTGATGGACAGTCAGGCTCAGAGTATTGCTCTAGAGGCAAGAAATTAGGATCTGGAAAAAAAAAAAATAGAGTAGTGAGGAGGAAGGATAGACATTAAGATGGAAGAAGCCGACAATTTGTGAAATGCCTAGCAGACTGAGAAATGCTATCCTATGCTGAGCTATGCTAAGGGCTTCAGGATTTATTCTGAAGAGAGAAAAACTGCAAGAAAAGATTTTGTTGTCACTTGCTGCAGGGTTGAGAATTAGGAAGCAAAACTAGATGCGGAGATAAGTTATAAGAAAATGAAGTTGTCCACGCTAGGGAAGATGGTAACTTAAACTAGGGCAATGGCAGTAGGTTAGAGAAAAGGGGAGCGATTTGAGAGGACTTAAAGTCACCTACTGACAAGAGTGGGTGACTAAATTGAAAGCAGGGTGAGGACATGCTACTGAGGTAACCCAGAACAAGTAGAAGTCTGGGAAAAAAAGGTAAATTCAGTGTTGGAAATACCGACGTGCAGTCAGTATTTGATGTGCAGTCAAATATTGATTTGAAGAATCCATTGTATGTGTAGATAAGCATTGAAAATGCAGGTTGGGAGCAAAAAGTCTATTTTGTCTGAAATAAGTATTGCTACCCTAGCTGTCTTTTTGTCTCCGATTGCATGAAGTACCTTTTTCCATTCCCCCCTTTTTGGTCTTTGTGTCTTTACCTCTGATGTGAAACTCTTGTAAGCAGCATGAAGCATATACGTATGTCTTGTTTTTTATCCAATCACCCACGCTATGTCTTTTGATTGAAGCATTTAATCCCCTGACATTTACAGTATTCATGTTTGTATTTATTGTCATTTTGTTGCTTGTATTCTGGTAGTTTTTGTAGCTTTCTATTTCTTTTTATCTTGCTCTGTTCCCTTTCAATGGGATAAATTTCTTTAGCGCTATGTCTGGATTCCTTTCTCTTTAAATTTTCTCTATATAACAACCTTTTTTTTTTTTCTTTGTAGTGTCGCCCCCATGGCATATGGAGGTTCCCAGGCTAGGGATCAAATCCGAGCTACAGCTGCTGGCCTACACCACAGCCACAGCAACACCAGATCTGAGCTGTGTCTGTGACCTACAACACAGCTCATGGCAATGCCAGATCCTAAACCCACTGAGCAAGGCCAGGGATCGGACCCGCAACCTCATGGGTTCTAGTTGGACTCATTTTCACTGCACAACAGTGGGAACTCCTTTTTTTTCTTTTTTCCTTTTTTTTTAATCTACCAGTCTTGAAGAAGTGACTATATATGGGGCACAGTATCATGGTCTCTGGTCCTCAGAGTCAAGTACTACAGGAGTATCCTCTGGGCTATTCACCATCTTCTTGTAACTGGGTCACAAATATTGCAGGTATGCTAGCGTGCAAGTGTATAGGGCTGGTCCCCTAGCATGGCTGGCTATAAAGGCCCAACTACAACTATTGCAGGTATTCTTGTATGTGGGCCAGCCCAGGAGTGGGAACCATACTCTTAAATTTTAATAATATTTACTTCTTCTATTTTGGAATTGTATAGTAAGTGTTTAATATCTTTTTCAAAGGTTTTTTTGAGTTTACTTTTCACCTGGCTGGAATTGATTTTTCTAACTTGTGAACAAAAGAGTCTTCATACGAAAGTTGAAAGCATGGAGATACAAAACATCAAGCAGCTTAATATTCATCAAGTCTTAGTGAGAAGCAGAGAAGAGTAGGGAATTAAGATGGAGGGATAGTTAGGCTCCAGATCATAGTGGTTCTGATAAATATCCAGGTTCACATAATAACCTCAGGTTATAGAAATAATTTAGTGCGAATCATCCTTCTTGCTGTAAAATTATATGAGGATGAAACCTCTTAACCTTACATTTTACAGCAAAAGATACTGGAATATTTGGAGCATTTTCAACTTTTAATTTTGAACCTAGTCTGGATTTAGTGGTAGTAGGAGAATGTACAAAATTACTCTTAATAAATGCTTCCAGCTAATCAGTATCAACTTCTAAATCTATAAACACTTCAGTTAATCTTTTATTTGATATGACAGCTAAAAGAAAATCACAGTGAACTCAGCAAAGATCTTTAAAACATTTAGATACTTATAGAATAAAAACATGCTATCCAGTTTATGAAAAACCCCAGGGAATAAGAAATAACATCTTATTTTTATTTAACTATGTTTCCCATAATTTACTGCCAAAATTTTTTATATTTTTTATTTATTTTTATTATTTAATGAATTTTATTACATTTATAGTTGTACAACAATCACTGCAACCAAATTTTATAACATGTCCATCCCAAACCCCCAGGGCATCCCTCCATCTCCCAATCTGTCTCATTTGGAAACCGTAAGTTTTTCAAAGTCTCTGAGTCAGTATGTGTTTTTCAAAGAAGTTCATTGTGTCCTTTTTTTAGATTCCACATGTAAATGACAGTATATGATGTTGGTGTCTCACTGTCTGACTGATTTCACTTAGCATGATAATTTCTATGTCCATCAGTGTTGCTGCAAATGCCGTTCTTTCTTTTTAATGGCTGAGTAATATTCTATTGTGTATATGTACCATATCTTCTTTATCCATTCCTCTGTCAATTGACATTTAGGTTGTTTCCATGCTATTGTATAGAGTGCTCCAATGAACAGTGTAGTACGTGTATCTTTTTGAGTCATGTTTTCTCTGGATAGATGCCCAGGAGTGGGATAGCTGGATCAAATGGTAATTCTATTTTTAGTATTCTAAGGAATCTCCATACTGTTTTCCACAGTGATTGCACCAATTTACATACTCACCAACAGTGTAATAGGGTTCTCTTTTCTCCACACCCTCTCCAGCATTTATTGTTTGTAGACTTTTTGATGATGGCCATTCTGGCGACTGTAAGGTGGTACTTCATAGTGGATTTGATTTGCATTTCTCTAATAACAAGTGATGTTGAACATCTTGTCATGTGCTTATTTGCCATCTGTATGTCTTCTTTGGAGAATTGTCTGCTTAGATCTGCCCACTTTTTTTTTTTATATTTTTTAATTTTTTTTAACTTAATGGATTTTATTTCAGTTATATGTGTACATAAATCATCACAAGTCAATTTGACAGATTTTGTGTCCCAAACCCACAGTGCATCTCCCCACCCCCCAGATTGTCTTATTTGAAAAACCAAGGTTTTCCAAAGTCTGTGAGTCATTCTCTGTCTTGCAAAGAGGTTCATTGTGTCTATTTAGTTTCCACATGAAAGCGGTAGCATTGGGTGTTGCTGTCTAATTGTCTGACTGGTTTCACTTCGCATGATAATTTCTAGGTCCATCCATGTCGCTATAAATGTTGGTAATTCATTCCTTTTCATGGCTGAGTAATGTTCCATTGTGTGTATGTACTTTATCTTCCCTATCCACTCCTCTGTCGATGGGCATTTAGGTTGTTTCCATGACCTGGCTATCGCATAGAGTGCTTCAACGAACACTGGAGTACGTGTCTTTTCGAGTCCTGGTTTCCTCTGGATAGATGCCCTGGAGTGGGATCAAATGGTAATTCTATTTTGAGTTTTCCGAGGAATCTCCATACTGTTTTCCACAGTGGTTGCACCAATTTGCATTCCCACCAACAGTGTAAAAGGGATCCTTTTTCTCCACAGCCTCTCCAGCACTTATTGTTTGTATACTTTCTGATGATGGCCATTCTGGCTGGTATAAGGTGGTACTGCATAGTGGTTTTGATTTGCATTTCTCTAATGAGGAGCGATGTTGAACATCTTTCCATGTGTTTATTTGCCATCTGTATGTCTTCTTTGGAGAATTGTCTGCCTAGATCCTCTGCCCATTTTTTGATGGGGTTGTTTGTTTCTTTGGTATTGAGCTGTAGGAGGTGTTTGTAAATTTTGAAGATTAATTCCTTGTCATTTGATTCATTTGCAAATATTTTCTCCCATTCTGTGTGTTGTCTTTTCATTTTGTTTAGGATTTCCTTTGCTGTGCAGAAACTTTGAAGATTAATTAAGTCCCATTTGTTTATTTCTCTTTTTATTCTCCTTACTCTGACAGATGGATCTGAGAAGATGTTGCTATCATTTATGTCAGAGAGTGTTTGGCCTATGATGTCCTCTAAGAGTTTTATAGTATCTGGTCTTATATCTAGATGTTTAATCCATTTTGAGTTTATTTTTGTGCATGGTGTTAGGAAGTGTTCCAGTTTCATTTTTTGACATGTAGCTGTCCAGTTTTCCCAGCACCACTTATTGAAGAGGCTGTCTTTTGTCCAATGTATATTCTTGCCTCCTTTGTCATAGATTAGTTGACTATAGATGCATGGGTTTAATTCTGGTCTTTCTATCCTCTTCCACTGATCTATATTTCTATCACTGTGCCAGTACCATACGGATTTGATGACTGTAGCTTTGTAGTAGAGTCTGAAGTCAGGGAGCCTGCTTCTTCCAGCTCCATTTTTCTTTTTCAGGATGTCTTTGGCTATTCTGGGTTTTTTGTGTTTCCAAACAAACTTTAAAATACTTTGTTCTAGTTCTGTGAAAAAGGTACATTGGTAATTTGATAGGGATTGCATTGAATGTGTAGATTGCCTTGGGTAGTATAGTCATTTTGATAATATTGACTCTTCCAATCCAAGAGCATGGTATGTCTTTCCATCTGTTCATGGCATCCTTGATTTCTTTCATCAGTGCCTTATAATTTTCAGAGTACAGGTCTTTTGTCTCTTTAGATAGGTTTATTCCTAAGTATTTGATTCTTTTTGATGCGATGGTAAATGGGATTGCTTCCCTAATTTCTCTTTCTGATCTTTCATTGTTAGTATATAGAAATGCAGTTGATTTCTGTGTATTAATTTTGTATCCTGCAACTTTGCCAAATTCATTCATGAGCTCTAACAGTTTTCTGGTAGAGTCTTTAGGTTCAGTATCATGTCATTTGCAAACAGTGATAGCTTTACTTCTTCCTTCCCAATTAGGATTCCTTTTATTTCTTTTTCTTCTCTGATTGCTGTAGCTAGGACTTCCAGAACTATGTTGAATAGTAGTGGCGAGAGTGGACATCCTTGTCTTTTTGCTTATCTCAGTGGGAATACTTTCAGCTTTTCACCATTGAGAATGATGTTAGCTCTGGGTATGTCATAGATGGCCTTGATTATGTTGAGGTAGGTTACCCTATGCCCACTTTCTGAAGGGTTTTTATCAGAAATGGGTGTTGGATTTTGTCAAAGGCTTTTTCTGCATCTATGGAGAGGATCATAAGGTTTTTATTCTTCACTTTGTTAACGTGGTGTATCACACTGATTGATTTGCAGATATTGAAGAATGCTTGCATCCCTGGGATAAATCCCACTTGATCGTGATGTACAATCCTTTTAATGTATTGTTGGGTTCGGTTGGCTAGTATTTTGTTGAGGATTTTTGCATCTATGTTCATCAGTGGGATTGGCCTGTAATTTTCTTTTTCTGTGGTATCTTTGTCTGGTTTTGGTATCAGGGTGGTGGCTGTCTCATAGAATGAGTTTGGGAGTGTCCCTTCCTCTGCAATTTTTTGGAAGAGTTTCAGAAGGATAGGTGTTAGCTCTTCTCTAAATGTTTGATAGAAATTCACCTGTGAAACCATCTGGCCCTGGACTTTTGTT
>PVHT021183649.1:1026943-1040614 GCA_004024745.2 Catagonus wagneri
GATTGGCCTGTAATTTTCTTTTTCTGTGGTATCTTTGTCTGGTTTTGGTATCAGGGTGGTGGCTGTCTCATAGAATGAGTTTGGGAGTGTCCCTTCCTCTGCAATTTTTTGGAAGAGTTTCAGAAGGATAGGTGTTAGCTCTTCTCTAAATGTTTGATAGAAATTCACCTGTGAAACCATCTGGCCCTGGACTTTTGTTTGTTGGAAGTATTTTAATCCCAGTTTCAATTTCAAACTTGTGATTACTCTACTCATATTTTCTATTTCATCTTGGTTTAGCCTTGGAAGATTGTACTTTTCTAAGAATTTGTCCATTTCTTCTAGGTTTTCCATTTTATTGCCATATAGTTGCATATAGTAGTCTCTTATGATCCTTTGTATTTCTGTGATGTCTGTTGTTACTTCTCCTTTTTCATTTCTACTTTTATTGATTTGTGTCCTCTCTCTTTTTTTCTTGATAAGTCTGGCTAAGGGTTTATCAATTTTGTTGATCTTTTCAAAGAACCAGCTTTTAGTTCCATTGATCTTTTCTATGGTTTTCTTCGTTTCTATTTCATTGATTTCTGCTCTGATCTTTATGATTTCTTTTCTTCTACTAACTTTAGGTCTTGTTAGTTCTTCCCTCTCTAGCTGCTTCAGATGTAAAGTTAGGTTGTTTATTTGAGCTTTTTCTTGTTTCCTGAGGTAGGTTTGTATTGCTATAAACTTTCGTCTTAGAACTGCTTTTGCTGCATCCCAGAGGTTTTGGGGTGTCATATCTTTCTTGTCACTTGCTTCAAGGTATTTTTTAATTTCCTCTTTGATTTCTTCAGTGATCTATTGGTTATTTAGTAGTATGTTGTTTAGTCTCCACGTATTTGTATTTTTTGGCCATTTTTTTCTTGTTGTTGATTTCCAGTCATATAGCATTGTGGTCAGAGAAGATGCTTGAAATTATTTCAATTTTCTTAAAGTTGCTGAGGCTTGATTTGTAACCCAGGATGTGATCAATCTTAGAGAATGTTCCATGCACACTTGAGAAGAATGTGTATTCTGTTGCTTTTGGATGGAATGTCCTATAAATATCTATTAAGTCCATCTGACCTAATTCTTCATTCAGGGCCTGTGTTTCCTTATTGATTTTCTGTCTGGATGACCTGTCCATTGCTGTAAGTGGGGTGTTAAAGTCCCACACTATGATGGTGTTACTGTTGATTTCTCCTTTTAAGGTTGTGAGCACTTGCCTTATATATTGTGGTGATCCTATGTTGGGTGCATAGATATTTAAAATTGTTATATCTTCTCCTTGGATTGATCCTTTGAGCATTATGTGGTGCCCTTCCTTGTCTCTTAAAATGTTCTTAATCTTAAAGTCTGTTTTGTCTGATGGGAGTATTGCTACTCTGGCTTTCTTTTGATGTGCATTTGCATGGAATATTTTCTTTCATTCTCTCACTTTCAATTTGTATGTGTCTCTAGAAGTGGGTCTCTTGAAGACAGCATATATATGGGTCTTGTTTTTGTAGCCATTCAGCTAGTCTATGTCTTTTGGTTGGGGCATTCAGTCCATTAACATTTAAGGTGATTATTGATATATATGTTCTTATTGCCATTGTATTAACTGTTTGGAGTTTTTGTTGCTCTTTTTTTCTTCCCTTATTCTCTTGTTGTGTCCTTTCACAAGATGGCTATCTTTAATGTTGTATTTGAGTTGATTTTTCTTATTTGTTTGTGTATCAATTGTAAATTTTTGGTTTGTGGTTATCCTGAAGTTTTGATATAGGAGTCTATATATAAATGAGATTGTATGAAGTTGCTGGTTTCTTAATTGCACGTGCTTCTCCAGTAACTTGCATTTGTGCTCTCTTCTTATGATTTCTGATTTTGGTAGCATAATTGTGTATGGATGATTTAGCCTCTTTACTATATATATGCTTTTACTGGTGAGCCTTGTCATTTGTGGTGTTTTTGTTTCTGGTTGTGATCTGCCCACTTTTTGATGGGATTGTTTGTTCTTTTGGTATTGAGCTGCAGAGGGTGTTTATAAATTTTGGAGATTATTCCCTTGTCAGTTGCTTCCTTTGCAAATAGTTTCTCCCATTCTGTGGGTTGTCTTTTAGTTTTGTTTAGGGTTTCCTTTGCTGTACAGAAACTTTTAAGTTTAATTAAGTCCCATTTTTTTATTTTTATTTTTATTGTCATTACTCTAGGAGGTGGATCTGAGAAGATATTGCTGTGGTTTATGTTGGAGGGTTTTAGCCTATGTTTTCTTCTAAGAGTTTTGTAGTATCTGGTCTTATATTTGGTCTTTAATCCATTTTGAGCTTATTTTTGTGTATGGTGTTAGGAAGTGTTCTAGTTTCATTCTTTTACACGTGGCTGTCCAGTTTTCCCAGCACCACTTATTGAACAGGCTGTCTTTTCTCCAATGTATATTCTTGCCTCCTTTGTCATAGATAACTTGACTATAGATGCATGGGTTTAATTCTGGGCTTTCTATCCTGTTCCACTGATCTATACTTCTGTCTTTGCGCCAGTACCATACAGTTTTGATGACTGTAGCTTTGTAGTATACTCTTAAGTCAGGGAGACTGATTCCTCCAGCTCCATTTTTCTTTCTCAGGATGGCCTTGGCTATTCTGGGTCTTTTGTGCTTCCAAACCAATGTTAAAATATTTTGTTCCAGTTCCATGCAAAATGTCCTTGATAATTTGATAAAGATTGCATTGAATCTGTAGATTGCCTTAGGTAGTATAGTCATTTTGATAATATTGACTCTTCCAATCCAAGAGCATGGTATGTCTTTCCATCTGTTTGTGTCATCTTTGATTTCTTTCATCAGCATCTTATAATTTTCAGAATCTGCCAAAATTTTTTAAATGAAGGATTTCCCCTCATCACTAAAAGCCTGTATACTAAAAATCTGTATACTTACTCACACTTAGATTCCATGCAGTTATAAATAATCCTCCAGTTTAAAAATTATTTTATATCTTCAAAGTATGCAGGGTCAGTTAACCATGACAGTAATTTTTACCTATTTTTTATTGCAAAATATGACAAACTCAAGGCAGTTTATAGAGAAATGCAGATGTTACCACTATCAGGTTAGAATGTAAAACATTGCTAGTAACCTACAAGCCCTCCTATGTATGTTATCTAGAGTATATCCTTCCTCCACACTTCCATAGACATAACCGTTATGATGATGATAATGAACTCCTTGATTTTGTTAGAGGTTTTTTTTACCATCTGTGTATACAACCCTCTTCTTCAACTTTATGTAAAAGGATATATAATAATAGTTTTCTTTTGTTTCTTAAATATTTTGCTCAACAATTATAATTATAAGGTTTATTATAAGCTTTATAATTAATTATAAGGTTATTATAAGGTTTATTCATGGCTGTGTGTAGTATAATTTGTTTGCTTACATTGCTGAGTAATATTACAGTATAAAAACATCACTTTTGGTTGTTCTGTTTTTCTTAGACAAAAAAGTATCCAAGAGAAAATAAAACTTTTGCTGTGAATCTAGGAATTTTACCTAAAGCTCTATTTGAAACTGTATTTTTATAAAATGGGAATCTCTCCAGAGCAATGTTATTTTTTTTATCTTTTTGTCATTTTTGGGCCGCGCCCATGGTATACGGAGGTTCCCAGGCTAGGGGTCTAATCAGAGCTGCAGCCACAGACCTATGCCACAGCCACAGCAATGCGGGATCCAAGCCACACCTGCAACGTACACTAAAGCTCATGGCAACGCTGGATCCCCAACCCACCGAGCAAGGCCAGGGATCAAACCCACAAACCCGTGGTTCCCAGTCAGATTCATCTCTGCCACGTCACAACGGAAACTCCCAGAGTAATATTTTTCAATAGAAATTTCCGTGATGATGGAAATGGTTCAAAAAGCACTTTCTCTATATATTTTTCTCTCATCTTTCTCTTATAATTTTTTCATTGCATGAGATCTTTTATAAAGTTATTCTGCCTTTAGAAATCACCTACATTTCATTACTTTCCACAAATTAAAGATGAAAGGGTAGAATATCTCACAAAAAATTCATCGAGGCTAGTTAGACCTGATGCTTTCCATAGGAATTCTTAAGACAGTGAAATATTTGCACCTCATGTGAGAAAAATAACTACTGAGCACACTTCCTGCATGCTTTTTCTCTGTTAGACTCACTACAATGGTGCTATAGGTGCACAATCTTTTTATTTCCTTTTTTAAAGTAATTGCAAATAGCCTTTCTGTCTTCACCTACTGAGTAGGTGGTCCTGAGCCTTAAATAGAGCAAGGAAATAGTTGCCATGTCACTGGATTCTGCTTCTTAGGCAGGAATGATCTTGTTGCAGAATTAACTCAGCAAAAATAATTACATTTTCTATCATTGCAGAGTTGAAGCACTTGATCTGCTGCTTGGCAAAAGTTAGTGAACAAATGCTCAAAACTTGGAAAGTGTTTGTGTAATGTTTATTGAGAGCATTAGTCAAACAATGAGCAAGAAAACCTTACAGTCTTACTGGGAATGAAATAAAACGTTTGGTGACCTAAAAATGTTAAGTTCTATGTTTACCTGAGGTGCAGATACAACAGTGGGATACTCTCTATTTTTGTTATGTAAGGAGGAATTTTGCAATAAACTTATAAGAACTCTAAATAATAAATGATCACAGAGAATTCCAAAATTAGCACATACAGTATTAACCTCCTAAAATACCTCCTTTCACATGGTTCCTTCCCTGATTAAATTAGAAAAACCTTAAGGAATGCCTGCTATTAATCTGATTTTGTCTAGTCATTGAAACTAGAGGTGACTGGGTAGTAACTGGCAGCTTCTATTAGAAAAAAGTGTTCAGGAATTCCCATCGTGGCTCAGCGGAAATTAATCTGACTAGTAACCATCAGTTTGCGTGTTCCATCCCTGCCCTAGCTCAGTGGGTTAGGGATCTGTCACTGCTGTGAGCTGTGGTGTAGGTCGCAGATGCGGCTTGGATCTGACATTGCTATGGCTATGGGTAGGCTGGTGGCTATAGCTCCAATTCGATCCCTAGCCTGGAAACCTACATATGCTGTGAGTGTGGCCCTAAAAGTCAAAAAAAAAAAAAAAGTGGTCAGGGTAAAATTTCTACCAAAAAAATTAAATTAAATTAATAATAATAATAATAATAATAATAATAATAATAATAATAATAATATTGTGCATTAACTAAGGAAAGAGAAGTTAGAGTGTTGACTGTACAAAGCAATTCATATAGTAAAAGTTGGGAATAACATAAGATTTACATCATTTACTTTGTGTATTAATAGTAAGTTATAAAGAAAACATGATTGAGAAAATGAGTTACTAAAATGTGATTTCTAAAACTTTATGCCTCTACCAATGTTAGTAGCCAAGAATTTCCTGTAACTATAAAATTATATCTCATTTTACTAGAAGAGATTTCATAAGATTGAAAGCACAAATGAAATTTTAAATTCAAAGTCAAAATCCTTTGGTATGAAGATACAAAGTATTAAAAAATTTAAAAAATCACAGAATATAAAAATGAGGATTTTCACTTTATAGAAAAAGAGTCAAATATTTTATATTTAGGTGTCTCTTGAGTCTTATACCCTAAGTTTCAACTCCACTGAAATATTTGGAAGCCATTCTCACTGCGCTGGCCAGTTCCCCTTGTAGAGGATGAATAGAACCATCTCAGTTCTGGTTGAGCAGAGTGATATTCAAAACAGGAAACAATCTGCCTAGGACATATCAACACCTGACACAACAGTTTCCTTTCTGAACATATGTATATGTATTAAACTGGAAAACATTTCTGAATATGGTTTACTAGCTAGAAAACCATGCTTAACATTTTGATAGCATTAAGTGAGAGCAAACATAACCTATAGAAAACGTTTTTCCACTTAATCCTCTTTTCTAACCCTCAATATTTGTGAATAATCAATCAAGAAAAATATTTATTATATGCTATATCTTGAATTTTGTCACAAAGATAAATAGCAACAGAAATACTGCATATTTATTATTAAATGTACCAATATTATGAAGTAAAATTTACTATATGTTAGCATAAATAATTCAGAACCTCCAAATCACTGAGCATAAACTGGGTTATCTTTATATTAAATTATCCTTATTCCAAAACTGAAGATAAACACTTCAGTGTTTGACAGATTTTATAATGCAAAAGTACTCATCCAGCTGAAGATCTGAGGTAATAAATAGTATGGTTGCGTAGTACAATCTGTGATTTTTCAATTTTATCTCTCTCATGTAAAAAATACACACTTAACAATAACTGAGTTTACACTGGGAGAAAAAATGATATGTAAACACTTATAAGTATAATATCTTGATAAGCAGTGTATATCATAGGATTAAATTTTGCTTTAATTCAAAATTTACCTCAGTAATATATTTTATATACACACACGTACATACATACCCTAGGTAATAAATACATGTTATATAAATATTACACTTGGTAGTTTTGACAATTTTCCTCTTCTCCATCATTCTGTTAATAACATTCAGCTATTTAAAAAACATTAAACTCACAATTTTAGAAATTGGTTTATAAGGGATAATTCATTCTAGGCTTTGGCACAAAACTGTATTATTAAAGTAAATCACAAAAGCATTTTTTAATAAAAGGGTATATTTTCTCTTCCTTTCAGCGTCCATGAGGAAACAAATAAATAAATAAATTACTAAGTACTGGAGAATATGGAGATGCTTTCATTTACGTGCCAAGGGGAAATATATTGACATTTCAGCCAGATTATTTATTACGCTAATGATCTGGTAAATTAGACAAAATTAAGCTACCTAATACAACTAAATTAAATTTGATAAATGTTAGCTAGTTATTTCTAGGCAGGAAAAGCCACACCCCAAATATTAAGTGGTTAAGCAATACAGACAAAGTGCTATTGCTGTTGGAAAGCTCGGAGTAAGTGCAATTGTTAATTAGGTTAACTTGTTATTCTTAAGTAGAGTGCCTGGCCTCCCTTTTCTGCAGTTAAGGTCAATGGGTTATTGTCTGTGAGTGTGTGGATGCATCATATCAAAGTACAGGAAGGTGCTCCTGTTCTAGGCAGATTCTCACTAAGGTATTGTTGAACCTCCACAGAAGAAGAAATCAGTGAATGGAAGTATTCTTTTAGTGTCACAAAGAGCTGGTAGTCTAGTTTGTTGGCTTCCACATTCAGATTTGTCATTGATTTGCTCTGATAAAACAGCTCCAGTTCACAGTCTAAAACAAAGGCAGATTTGGTGCAGAAATGCTAGCAGGTTTTTTTTTTTTTTGGAGTAGAGTTGACTTTACAATATTATATTAGTTTCAGGTGTACAGCAGTGACTTGGTATTTTTATACATTACACACCATACAAAGTTATTATAGTATTATTGACTATTTCCCCTGTACTATTCATTACATTCAAGTATGACATTTTATAACTGAAATTTGAGCAAGATTATTTATTATGCTAATGATCTGGAAAATCAGACAAAATTAAGTTTCCTAATAAAATTAAATTAAATTTGATAAATATTAGGTACTTATTTCTAGGCAGAAATAATCCTCTTCACTTATTTAACCCAAAGTAAATATACAGAAATCTGTTGCATTTTTATACAATAGTAACAAAGTATCTGAAAGACAAATTAAGAAAAAATCAACTTACAGTTGCAGCAAAAATAATACAATACCCAATAAATTTAACCAAGGAGGTGAAATATCCATATTCTGAAAACTATTAGACACTGATGAAGAAATTTAAAATGCAACAAATAAATGAAAAGGTATCCTGTGTTCTTGGACTGGAAGGATTAATACTGTTGAAATGACCATACTACTCAAGCAGTCTATAGATTCACTGCAGCTCTTATCAAAATACCACTGACATGTTTCACAGAATTAGAACAAATAATTCTAAAATTTGTAATGGAACCACAAAAGACCCTGAATATCCAAAGCAATCCTGATAAAGAACAAGGCTGTAGGTATCATGCTCCCTGATTTCAAACTATGCTAGGAAGCTACAGTCATTAAAACAGCATGGTATTGGCACAAATATTGATACATATACCCATGGAAAATAATAGAGAGCCCAGAATAACCCACACACATATGGTCAATTAATTTATGACAAAGGTAGAAAGTTTAATCATAAGGATCTCCAAAATCCCTGGCTATGTGGCTAAGGGAAAACTACATAGTTAAGAATTCTGTCCTTCCAGAGAGGGAAAACACCAGGCTAAGTCTTACCATAATGAGCGCATGCCAGAAATGTGACAACTAAGT
The DNA here is from genome assembly GCA_004024745.2 of Catagonus wagneri. Lineage (NCBI taxonomy): Eukaryota > Metazoa > Chordata > Mammalia > Artiodactyla > Tayassuidae > Catagonus > Catagonus wagneri. Next base: position 1,035,246 of record PVHT021183649.1, read on the forward strand.
GTTACATAAAAAGTTGAAAAAGATAAATTAGGGAGTTCCCATTGTGGCTCAGAGGTAATAAATCTGATTAGTATGCATGAAGACGCAGGTTCAATACCTGGCCTCACTCAGTGGGTTAAGGATCTGGCATTGCCAGGAGCTGTGGCATAGTTCACAGAGGCAGCTGGGATCCCGCATTGCCATGGCTGTGGTGCAGGCCAGCGGCTACAGCTCCAATTTGACCCCTAGCTTGGGAAGTTCCACATGCTGCAGGTGTGGCCCTAAAAAAACAAAACAAAACAAAAAATGCCTAGAAAGAACTATTGAGAAAATATTGCCACTTGATGATCAGCATTAGATTTGATTATTTGAAATGTGAGGATCTATAAGTACCTGACAACTTAGAAGACAAGGATGACTTATAGTTTAAAAGGCAATAATATATGTAGTACCAATTATTCAGAACCAGCTATGTATTAGACATTATCTGGAATCAGTTTATACACATTATTGCATATACGTATACCTTGAAAGGTAGGAATTATTAACTTCTAAACACATTAGCAAACTGTGACTGACACTGTAAGATTCCTTAATTTTCCCACAGTGACACAGCTATTTAGTGGCAGAGTCAGCATGTAAACTCAGCTGTATCCTGACTCCAAACCCTAGAGTTGTCACTCTAGGTTACATGGGATTGAGGTACTGGGTCTTGGTACTATTTCAAGAGGAAGACTTGTTTAATAATGATCATAAAGAAGACAATTAATGCCATGCATGTTTTACCCAGTGAGATTTTGTCCCTTGGGTTGAGTAGTCAAATGCTGTTCAAAAGTGAAAAGCCCTGAAGAATTCCAAGAGAGTCATTTCAGGGGCTGTGCTCCCTAATGAAGTTAAGGGCATGTGATCATCATGAATTTCATGCCATGAGAGTCACATGAAAAATATTCAGCTCTACATGAACAATCTTAAGAACTGTAATGGCTAAGCCTGCACAGACTGCTTAAGAGAAATGAAATTATAACTTCAAATTATATTTGCACTGCTGATATAGTCATTGGAAAGAATTGGGCTGCTATTTACTGCACAATGAAACAGTTACCCATGATACTGTAAAAGTACATAGGCATTTGTTAGTATCTATGTGTTTCATGGTTAAGTCTAAGGTTAAAATAAGAGTACTGGGCTACAGTTCCTAAATTAGAAACTCATGTTTCACTGAGTGGCATTAATTTCACTTAGTATTTTAAAATAATGTAAATATAATAAATTTTTACTAATTGACATTTTGTCTGGAGGAGAAAAAAATTTTTTTACATATTTTAAAAACTGAATAGATACAGTTACATCAAAAACATAAAGATATGTGGCACAGTGGTTAATTAATCTGACTAGGAACCATGAAGTAGCAGTTTCAATCCCTGGCCTTGCTCAAAGTTGACGATCTGGCATTGCCGTGAGCTGTGGTGTAGGTCACAGATGCAGCTCAGATCTGGCGTTGCTGTGGCTGTGGTGCAGGCTGGCAGCTGTAGCTCTAATTCGACCCCTAGCCTGGGAACCTCCATATGCCATGGGTGTGGCCTTAAAAAAAAAATAAGGCAAAAAAAGAAAAAAAAGAAAACCGTAAAGATAGAATTGAAAATTTTTCTTGAAAGGAAACAAATGCTTAAATAAATACTTCTTTAATAATTACAGAAGGAAGAGAAGTGATATAAATAAACTCACTCACTCACATCAGATAAGTAGGAGTCAATATGAGGTAGTGAAAAAACAGAAAACCTGGGCTTCAGTTCCAGTTCATCCACCAACTAGATCCTGGATAAGTTTCAAAAACAGGAGGGTTGAACTTGGTGATCTCAAGTGTTTTGTGCAGTCAATGTGTCTCAACTTCCTAAGACACAGATGCGTAGCTTACAAAATATTTTCTCAAGCAAGAGTAGAATCATTACTGCTTGAGTCATTGAAATGTTCACTGGACAAACTATTCATGGAGGAGCCATATGAGAAGATCCTTTCTTGGCTCAGTGTGTACAGCATGATGTAATGTTTTAATAGGCCCCACCTTAGTCTGGTGAAATCACTTTATCAGTTGAGTTCTGGGCTGACAGCTCTAAAAGGGTATTCAGAGTGGACTGCATATGAATTTTAAAATTGTTTTATTATGCTGCATGAGGAATTTGGAAAAATCAGAAATCCAATTGTATTGAGAATTTTAAAACATCACTATCTATCCCTACTTATGGCACTTAGTATAACAGTATGTGTTGTGTAAAACATGCAGTTGTGCAGATAAAGATTTACGTGGCAAGGAATTAACAATCACTCAGTGGGTAAGAAGTTCCAAAAAATTTACAACTCTTATTATCATCACAGAGTGAGTTTCTTTAAGGAAAACTTCTTGACATTCATTCCAAGTAATGTGGAAAGACTGGCATTTAGTCACGGTGGAAGAATCACCGTGTGACAGTTTTCTGTGTGGGTAGGAAAAAAATTGCTTTGCTGCAAAGGCAAGTGGAATATTCACTCAAGGTAATAATAGGGTGAAATAAAGTAAATAAACATTTTTCTCTGGCACTCCTTTCTCTCTCTTGCTGGTCATCTCTTACTGTACTTGTATTACTTTTAAAACCAAGAAGTATATGCAAAGAAAAACAGATCATAGACATGCAAGTATTCTTGCTTGGCTTTTGCTCAAATTTCAGTTTTCTCACTTTGAAATTATAAGCCAATTTCTCCAGCTTTCAAGATTCGGAAATTTAATTTTTAGTTTAGAAATATAGACCAAGAGATTAGATTGAGATGGCAGGATAGAAGGACTGGAGCTCAGCTTCTCTCATAAAAACAACAAAATTACAACCAAATGCCAAGCCAAGCAACCTTCAACCAAATGGACCGAAAACTTTCAAGAAGATATTCTACTCCAGAAGACAAAGAGGAGACCACATCAAGAGGTAGGAGGGGCAATTACATGATGATATAAGTAACCCCATACCTCCCAAGTGGGAAGACCCTCAGACTGGAAAGTAACTGTATCACAGAGACTCACCTACAGGACCGAGAGTTCTGAGACCCATATCAAATTCCCATGCCTGGGGATCTGGCACAGGGAGAAAGAACCCCCAGAGCATCTGGCATTAAAGGCCAGTGGGGCTTGTGTGCAGGAGCTCCACAGGACTGGGGGAAACAGAGACCCCATTCTTGAAAGGCACACACAGACTTTCACGTGCACTGGGTCCCAGGGCAAAAGCAAAGTCTCCATAGGAATCTGGGTCAAACCTGACTGCAATTCTTGGAGGATCTCCTGGAAAAACAGGGGTGACTGTGGCTCGTTGTAGAGGAAGGGCATTGGAGGCAAAGCTCTTGGGAATATCCATCAGCCTGCATTTCTCTGGAGGTAGCCATTTTTGGGAGAATCTGTCCCCACCCATCAGTCCTGAGAAGCCCCAGGCCAAACAATAATCCAGGTGGGATCACAGCCCCATCCATCAGTAAACAGGCTGCCTAAAGACCTCTCAGGCACACAGCCAACATCTAACCTCACCCAGAGACAAAGCACCACCCACCAGAGGGATAGAAATCAGCCCCACCTACCAGTGGGCAGGCACTAGTCCCTCCCATCAGGAACCTACAGCAAGCCCCCATACCAACTTGAGCCACATGGGAGGCAAACACCAGAAGTAAGAGAGACTACAACTCTATTGTCTGAAAAAAGGTCACCACACCAAAAACCTATAAAAAATAAAGACAGAAAACCATAACTCTGATAAGGGAGAAAGAAAAAAACCCAGAAAAACAGCTCAGTGATGAGGAGGTTATCAGCCTCCCAGAAAAAGACTTTAGACTGTTGATGCAGAAGATGATGCAAGGCATTGGAAATAAACTGGAGGCAAAGATTGATAATTTACAGGAAACACTGAACAAAGAACTACAAGATATAAAAATTAAACAAGAAGGGATGCAAAACACAATAACAGAAATAAAAAATTCATTAGATGGAGCCAGCAGTAAAATACAGGAGACAGAAGAATGAATAGGCGAGATGGAGGACAGATTAGTGGAAATCACAAATGCAAAAGAGAAAAGAGATAAAAGATTGAAAGGAAACGAGGAGAGTCTCAGAGAACTCTGAGATAATGTTAAACATACCAAAATTCGTATTATAGGGGTGCCAGAGGGAGAAGAGAGAGAGAAGGGGACAGAAAAAATATTCGAAGAGATAATAGCCGAAAACTTCCCTAATGTGGGAAAGGAACCACTCAGTCAAAGCCAGGAAGTGCAACGAGTACCATATAAAATAAGCCTAAGGAGGAATACCCCGATACACATATTAATCAAAATGACCAAAATGAAAGAGAAAGAGAAAATATTGAAAGCTGCTAAGGAAAAGAAACAAATGACAAAAAAGGGAACCCCGATAAGATTATCAGCAGATTTTTCAGATGAAACTCTGCAGACCAGAAGGGAGTGGAATGATATACTTAACGTGAGGAAAGGAAAAAAACTTGCAATCAAGCTTACTTTACCCAGCAAGGCTCTCATTCAGATTTGAAGAAGAAATAAAAACCTTTACAGATAAGCAGAGGCTAAGACATTTCTGCAACACCAGACCAGCTTTACAACAAATACTAAAGGAACTTCTCAAGGCAGAAAAAAAAAAAAAAAGGCCACAACCAGAAATAAAAACACCACAAATGACAAGGCTCACCAGTAAAGGCATATATACAGTAAAGATACTAAATCATCCATGCACAATTGTGCTACCAAAATCAGAAATCACCAGAAGAGGAGTTCCCTTCATGGCTCTGTGGTTAACGAATCCGACTAGGAACCATGAGGTTGTGGGTTTGATCCCTGGCCTTGCTCAGTGGGTTAAGGATCCAGTGTTGCCGTGAGCTGTGGTGAAGGTTGCAGACGCGGCTCGGATCCCACGCTGCTGTGGCTGTGGCGAAGGCCGGCGGCTACAGCTCCTTTTAGACCCCTAGGCTGGGAACCTCCATATGCCATGGTTACGGCCCTAGAAAAGACAAAAAAAAAAAAAGAAATCACCAGAAGAGAGCACAAATGCAGGACACTGGAGAAGCATGTGCAATTAAAAAACCAATAGCTTAAAACAATCTCGTTTATATATAGACTCCTATATCAAAACTTCAGGGTAACTGCAAACCAAAAATCTACAATTGATTCACAAACAAATAAGAAAGATCAACTCAAATACAACATTAAAGATAGTCATCAAACCACAAAAGGAGACAACAAGAGAATAAGGGAAGAAAAAAGAGCAACAAATATCCAAAACAGTTAATAAAATGGCAATAAGAACATACATATCAATAATTACCTTAAATGTTAATGGACTGAATGCCCCAACCAAAAGACATAGACTAGCCAAA
>PVHT021183649.1:1062069-1097072 GCA_004024745.2 Catagonus wagneri
GTGCTGATCTTGGAAATCTTCCTAAAGAGGCAGGAGGCAAAAGAGATACTGGCAACAGCCATTGCGGGGAATTTGCTCTATAAGGGGACACTGGCAAGTGCCATTATGGTATCGTTCCTCCAGTTTATTAGTGCTAGCCCCTCCCACTGGCCTGTGGGCACCAGTGCTTGGACCTCAGTCCCACCCATCAGATCTGGTGCTTTAAGGACCCCTGAGCCTGTATTGTCCTGAGACTCAGCCCTGTCCACCAGTGGGCTGGCACTAGACCCAGCACCATACTCATCTACCAGTGACCTGGCACTATCTCTAGGAACCCTTGGGCCTCAGCCCCACTCACTAGTGGGCTGACATGATCTACAGGACCCCCTAGACTAACACCAGCTCTGGGAAACCTTTGGACTCTCAACCAGCCACCCCAGAATCCAGCTTCATCCACCAGCTCTCTGACACCAGCTCAGTAACTCCCAGGGCCCTGCAGCAAGAGGCCCTTGAACAGGGGCTCTGAGACATCTTGAGTTCTCAGCCAGCCCTCACAGTACATAGCCCCACTCACCAGCAAGCCAACACCAGCTCTAGGACACAATAAACACCATATCCATGGCCTCAGGAACCATCCCCATGTACCAGCAGGCAAGCATGTATCTGGGATGCCCAACACAGCAACCACCCACACCAGAACGTGGATCTGCCCACCAGTGGGCCAGCACTAATCCTGGGCCCACTGAAGCTTCTCAGCCAGCAGTCTTACGATCCAGCCCAGCCCACCAGCAGCCAGCAGCTTCTGCAAGACGCAGGGACTGGCATCCAAAGGGACCTGGGTCCAGCCACAGCTAACAGACTGCCCACAGTAGTCAGCCTGACACAACAGACTCATGCAGCGCCAATAGGGAGCACCAACAGAGGTTACAGTTTTGGTGCCTAGAAAGGAGTGTACTGCTCAGACACATAGGACATTTCCTTCAAAAGGCCACTTTTTCAGAGTCAGGAAATAGGGCCAAACTACCAAACACATAGGGAAAAACTCAACAAACTAGGCTGTAGCTCAGATTTGACCCCTAGCCTGGGAAGTTCCACATGTCACAAGTGAGGCCCTTAAAAAAAAAAGAAGAAGAATTATTGCAGTTAAATGCTTGACAGTGTTTTTTCTGCATCTATTGCAATAGTGGTAAGCTTTTCTACATTAAAATTTTAATACGGATAGATATTCTTATACTGAACAAATTTCCTGTTCCTCTAATAAAACCGACTTTGACTTGACATATCACCTTAATAACATGTTAGAGAGCTTAATTTACTAATATCTCATTTAGGGGAACTGAGCATATGGGAACTCTTTGTTCTATTTTTGCAACTCTTTGTAAGCCTAAAATTATTTCAAAATTAAAAATTAAATATAAATGAATATACACACATACTCTCATATGTGTATGGGTGTGTATGTGTTTATCTCCAAAACTTGACCACTTCTCACTACCTTTGCTGATACCATTCAGACCATCTCCTGCTTAAATTTCAGCAATAGGAGTTCCCATTGCGGTGTAGCAGAAATGAATCCAACTAGTATACATGAGGATGGGGGTTCCATCCCTGGCCTTTCTCAGTGGGTCGAGGATCCTGTGCTGCCAAGAGCTGTGGTGTACATAGCAGACGCAGCTTGGATCCTGCGTTGCTGTGGCTGTGGCAAAGGCCAGTAGCTGTAACTCGATTTGACCCCTAACCTGGGAACTTCCACATGGCGCAGGTGCGGGCCTAAAAAGTCAACAACAACAATAACAAAAAGATTACAGTAATAGCCACCTAAACATCTTCCACATTCCATTCCTAGCCACCCTCTGTTTATTTTCAGCCCACTGGTCAGAATGAACCTAAGACATAGTCAGCTATGTCATTACTTAACACAGTATGATCCAATGGCATCCTGTCTCATTCACCAGTTTCAGTGGTGTCCAAGATCTATCTTGCATGATAATTTGATAATCATCTAGGCTTTTCGTCTTATACTGTGATCATCTTCCATCTCTCTAACCTCATTTCCCACTCTTTTCTTCCTGGCTTAATTTGCTCCAGCCAAATTGGCCACTTTGTTGTTCCTTAAACGAAGGTCAGACACATTTTCATTTGAAGGTCTTTGCTTTTACTGTTTCCTCTACCAGAGATGCTATTCCTTTAGTTTTCTCATGTCTCATTCCTTCACTTCTTTCAGGTCTTTACTAAATGTCATCTTCTCTGACTCTGATTATTTTCCTTAAAATACAAAACATTCCTACCACCTAAGCATTCTGTATACTCCTCTTTTTCTACAGCATTAATCACCATTTAATATGTATTACATATTACATAAAATGTGATGTAAAATGTAATAGATTTTACTTATATTACTTATTACTTATTGTCTTTCTTCTAAAAATGCAAGCTGCATGAGGGCAAAAGTATTTGCCCATTTTGATTTCTGATACATCTCCAATGCTTAAAACTGCATTTTGTACCCTATGGACATTCAAAACATACTGAATAAATGGTTGCATAAATGGGTAGTAATCACCTATAGATTGAATTTAAGCAGTGGCATAAAGTATAAAAAAGAAAGGGAAAAAGACCTTGGATCAAGACTTGAGAGTTTCATATTTTACAGACTGGGAACTGAATACATGCAAAGAAGTCCAAAATATAGTCACCTGAATTAACAGTCTAAAAGTAGAGAGTATCTCAGAAAAAAAGAGTATAGTCAACCCTTAATTGTTATTTGAAATTCAGTAACAGTAATGAAGGATTTTTAGTCATCTATGAACTTTTTTTTTTTTTCCTTAGGGCTGCACCCTCAGCATATGGAAGTTCCCAGGCTAGGGGTCAAATCAGAGCTGCAGCCAACGGCCTATGCCACAGCCACAGCCACATCAATGCTACAGCTACAGCAACACCAGATCCAAGCAGCATCTGAAACCCACACTGCAGTTCACTGCAATACCAGATCCTTAACCTACTGAGTGGGGCCAGGGATCAAACCTGCATCCTCATTTATACTGGTTGGGTTTGTTATCGCTGAGCCACGTGGAACTCCAGTCATCTATGAATATTTACTAAGTATCAAATGATGTGCACTGTGTGTAGGGATGTAAATATAATGAGGTTATAATCCAGTGGGGAAAATATTTTCAAACAGCAAATTTAAATAAAATTAATAAACTTAATTATGCGTATGTACAAGGTGAGTATATAAAAGGGGTCTTTGGTCTAATCTAAGGGCGAAGGCATAAAGAAAAGAGTCTAAGAACACTTCAAGACTGGGTAGAATTTGGCCAAAGAAATAAGGAGTAGAGTGGAGATAAGATGATGGATGTAGTTTTAAATATGATATCATTTAGGCTACTAAAACACTTATTGATTTAATGACTTACAGTAAAAATAAAATTTAGTTCAAACTCATTTTCATCTTCCTCGTAAACTCCTCAAAGGGGTAAACTGTCTTCTTGTCTTCTATCAACAATTCTTAGTTCCCTGGATGCCTGGCCCTGTCCAACTAAAACTACTCACTGTGGTTAAAGTTAGCTGTGTTGACCCGATAGATACATTGATTCTTCCTCTGCCCTCGTTCCCTTTGGTTCCTCCAGTGCCTTGATGCTTGTGTTCTACCCACCCTTTGACATTGTCTCTACCTTTATTTTTGTCGCATTTCTTCAACCCAAGGTCTCTGTATACTGTTCACTTTCCTTCCTCTTCCTTCTACCAAATTAGCTCTCCCTTCCTTCCATCCAACTTGCTTATTTCAGTTAATAACATTATTCTCTCAACTGTCTATGGTGAAATCAAAAATCATATTTTAAGGCAAGTCAAGAACTTAAAAGTTTTCTCTGGCCCCTCGCCTCCTCCCTCCCCTCTAGTAAAGGTTCTGCATCTGCATTACGTGTTAACCAACCTGCCCCGATGGCAGAAATACCTGCTCAACCATGTAACTGCTTAGAAGATAACATTCCTTTATCTTTTTTTTTTTTTTTTTTTTTTTTTTTTTTTTTTTTTGCTTTTTAGGGCCACACCCATGGCATATGGAGGTTCTCAGGCCAGGGGTCGAATCGGAGCTACAGCTGCTGGCCATGGCCACAGCCACAGCCATGCCAGATCCCAGCCACATCTGTGACCTATACCATAGCCCACGGCAACGCCAGATCCTTAATCCATTGAGCAAGGCCAGGTATCAAACTGGCAACCTCATGGTTCTTAGTTGGATTTGTTTCTTCTGGGCCACGACGGGAAGTCCTCCTTTCTCAGTCTTAAAAGGATTCAGGACGGTGTTCCTCTCACCTTGTATGTGAAGATACTTTTGATGAATTTTATGTACAATGCCAATATATTATTTCCCTTGAATATCAATTGGTGTAGAACAGACTGGTGAAATACTGAGCTGCACCTAGAAGAATTTCCTAGCTTAAATACTTACTTGTGACCCTACTAAGGTTCCTAACTACATTGCTTATATGCTATTTTACAAGATTATTGTTTCTTGCATTACACATACCTGACTGAGTCTCAGATTAAGTTCATGATGATTAGGCAACCTGAGATGACTGATCATATAGTTCTACAAGATAATTGATTAGAATAGTGTAACTCTAGCTATGGGAAGAGGAATGAGAGGGAATCATTTCCTGGATCACAACAGACTAGTAAGACAGGTAGTGCAGAGGCTTTTGGCTACTGTTAACAGGGCCTAGACCAGTAATAGCACATTGGGTGGCCTATCACTTATATCCTCCCCTGATCTGGGAATGAGAACTCTAAGTGCCTTGGGACAAATTGATCAGGAGATGCTCCCAAAACTTGGTCGAAATTAAGACAGAAAGGGAGGGGACTGTAAAATAAAGAATGTTGCCCACCATCCAGTTCTACAAGAATCAAGTCATCAGCCACTGCAGTCTCTGACCTATATTATACCCTGAAAGGAATTCAGGTTAGGATGAGACACTGTGCTCTGGAAAACCCACAGAACTGGCCCTCAGATAGGTATATATTTTCAGGAGAAAATTTTATGAACTTGCACCTTTTCATATTTAGAAAAGCACTAAAACCATTAACTAAGGCCTATGTGCTTCATGAATAGTAATGACCTTCTACTAAAATGTGTGCTTGATTGCACATACCTGCCTTGGCCCAAATCACATAAGTAACTGGCCTCCCCCTTTACTTCTTTGGAACAGTTCTGAGAGCTGTCTCTTAGGCTACAGTCCTCAGATTGGCTTAAATAAAATTTTCCATATCTTTCTTAGAATACTATTGATTAATTTTTCATAGACACCTACACTTAGTGATATTTTTTAAAAAATTATTTTTTTAACTTTATAAAATTCACAGTCTTTGACTGAAGAGCAGTCTGGGATCTTTTAACTGATATATTCTCTGGAATTGTTCTTTTCTTTCTCTCTTGTTCTCCCCAGGTGATACATGCATCCCTTTTTCCTATTTGGCTGCCCCATGGCATATGGAGTTCCTAGACCAGGCATCATATCCAAGCCACAGCTGTGACAACACAGCTGCAGCAACGCTGGATCCTTTAATCCATTGTGCCCGGATGGGGATCAAACCTGTGTCCTGGTGCTGCAGAGATGTTGCTGGGAACTCCAGTGCTTGCATCTTTTTGGTGGTCTCTTCATCCAGTGGTTTTCTAGCGCATGCTTGAACATTTTCAATCACAGAAAGTTTAATATCTAATCCCCTTTTTATCTCTTTCCATATTGATAAATCCTATTAATTCTTCTTTAAGGATGTCTTTCATTTTTAAGTCCTACTTCTCCATTCTCACCATAATCTATTAAGATGCCTAGTTTAGGAGTTCCCTGGTGGCTCAGTGGGTTAAGGAGCCAGTGTTGTCACTGCAGTGGCTCAAGTCATGGATGTGTCAGTCCTTGGCCTGGGAACTTCCTCATGCTTTGGGTGTGGCCAAAAAAAAGGATTCCTAGTTTAGGCCCTTACCATTTCATAAATAGTTTATTATTTGGTTGCCTGACTGAGTCTCCCCATTTTTTCTCACAGTCTTGGAAAAGGCTCATACTTCTTTTGAAAATTTTATTTCATTTTACATATTCTAAAATACTATTTCTATCTTTTCGCTGTTATAAGTGGTTTCCTATACTGTACTTTCACCAATCTAAACTCTGCTTTCTAGAGTCTACCCACCTATTTCTCATTGATATTGAAACATACTTTTGTTTTGTGGTGCATGCATAAACAAGTCTATTTAGGTGCTGCCATTAGCTTGTTGCTAATTTACTGCCCACTGAGATATTATTGTGTCTACATCTCTGTATTTGTCTTTACTGCTAATGTCAGAAGTAGAAAGAAGTTCTTTTAATACTCATTTTGAGCTAAAAATAAAGTTTAACAATTTTCCTATCAGAACTTTTTTTCTCTTGCACTCTGTAAAAATTGGAGAGGTAGCTTGGGATCATAAAATAAATACAAATGTCATCAGTTTCTCCTGTCTGGGAGGCCCCCTTTTTGATGGAGTCTACTGTGAAATAACTGTTTGCAGATCAAATCAAGGAAATAAGAGTAGAGTTGGATACTGATTTAGGTAAACTATCTCACAAATTTAACTTATGTGTTTTCCCTTAAAAAGCATTGATTCTACCAAATGGGTAGCATTATAAGGAACCTCGAGATATACCTAAGCACATGTTTACTGCAAAAGTTGGTGAAGTATTTATCTAAGTTTAACTTCATATTTTTAATTGCTGTAGGTCTTTTGAAATAGACTAAAGATGAAAAATCCAGAACTTTATTAATTTTTTTTTAGCTTTTTAGAATGAACTTCATTAACTTTTGGTTTCAGGATATCCACAGCCATGAGAATTTGAAAAATACCTATGTGGAGATAACAAGAAAAGAAAATGTTTAGAAAAGAGAAATCGAAGGCAGGAGTTTCAATCAAAAGGCATGGGAAAAGAATCGTGGTATTGATGTGAATAAATAAGACAGGACGGTCTAGTAAATGGTGAAATGTTCTCAAGTGAAAATAACTAATAAAAATATCTTTCAGTGATTCAGTTCTGTAATATTCCCAAATTTAAAAAACACAAATAATGAGGTTCTAATGAATGATTGTCCCAAGCTGCTTATCAAGTTCAGTCCTGCACAGTTAGAAAAAAAAACTTACTCTTCTTACTAACTTGGCTCAAGATGTTGGCTCAAGACCAGCCTGACTTAATAGCTGTAATTTGCATTTGAATGCAATTAACTGGGCCAGTACTTTGGGGTAATCAAGCTGAGTGCAATACACATATGCTGCAAACTCAACAAAATCCTAGCACTGGAGAGAAGAGTCTTTATTTGAATTTCCTTTAGATTTGGAATGCAGATCCAAGAATTCAAATGAAAATTTAGATTTCAAATTCTGATTTTCAGTGCAAAAAATGAAATTTAACCTTGAAGTAATTGTGTATTCTTAATAAAGTTTAGCTACCTGCCATTATTTCTCTTAGAAGAATAATTTCAATATTTCTGTAAAAGTGATTTATGTTGCTTCTACATATTTTCAAGCAAGATCCAAAGAAAGAAAGAAAATTCCTCAAACCTTTATTTTCCACCCAGAAATATCTCTCATTAATATTTAAAATAAATATAAATGAGAAAAGTGTATATAGTTAAGTTTGATTTTCTAGTAATGTTATGAGTCATTAAAAAATGAATTTATAAGATGTTAAACTGCTTTATCATGAGGTAAACAGTTACTATAAATATTTAAGCTCACATTGTGTTATTTTTCAGTTACATATCCTTCACATGCAAATATTTGTCGTAAAGGCTGAGATTTTCTAAGCCCAGAGAATAAAATGTATAGTGAAACCAACAGTGAAGATGAAAAACACAGAGTCAAGATGCCTGGATTTTTTATTTAGCTCTGCTACTAATTTACTATGTAATATGTGTGTGTATTGGAAAGAGGGAGAACTGGTGAAGTGGTCAGTTCTCTCAGGAACTGCTTCCTTATCCATAAAATGAAAGGAGTGAACTAGAACTGTAAAATGTCTTCCAGCTCCAAAATTAACAAGAAATAGCTTTCATTTGCTGGGCTCAGGTGCTCTGGTTTCCTTCCTGGTAGTTTGAACACCCCTTTTAATAGACACTATGACCTGGAAGCCAATGGGCAACAGTGAAAACTGTTCTGTGTTGAAATCAAAGCATAGTATGCCCTTCTTCTGGTAATCAGTCGTTTTGTGCAACAGGGAAGCACTGGCTGTGCTCTTGAGGTTTCCACCAATTCTGTCCTTTAGAAACTTATGATCTAGTTGAGGAGTTAAAAAGTATTCATCACAACAATAACAAAGACATAAATGAAGTACACTGGAGATTTGGTAGAAGAAAAATATCACATATCTGGTGCAGAGGAGGAGTGAAATCAGGAAAAGTCTGAAGAAAGAGGCAATTTTTGACTAAGGTCTAAAATACAGACAAGAGTTCAGTAGTTAGATGTTGCTGGGAAGGCTTCTGTTTCCTCATATGTAAAAGGGAGATAATATTTGTACCCACCTTCTAGAGTCATTGAGAGAATCATGTGAAACAATGGGTTAGTCACCTAGCACATTGCACTGGCATGGTGGAAAAGCCCTATAATGCTTTCCACTGTTATTCATAGGGAAAATGTATACAACAAAATGAATCACTGAAGGAAAATTGACATTTCTGACTATGCTATTAAAGATTAGTTTCTTAAAGGTTTTGTTCAAAAAGACTTATGAAGAGATATTTGTCTAGGCATGTTCTTCCAAAGCCAGTTGTTTGCACATGGAGCTGTAATCAGAACTTTTCTTTTAATCTTTCTGCTAGCAGCAAAAAGGAAGAAGCAAATAACTTTCAATAGCTGATTAGAATGTGGAAACCAGAAAAACACAGAGTAGATAGCCTCAAGGGAAAGAACCAGTGATCGTTGCCCTCCTGCATATCACAGCCTCTTTTTGGATGCTTGTTTAGGGTGTGCTAGACTGCATCTTTGTGCCAAATGTACTTTAGACAGGTGCAGCTAAAGCATTAGTATCTGCATTTTAAAACAATTCATATACACAAATATATTTATATTACATACTATATATGCAGCTTTTTATAATGTTTTATTGTGTACTTATTGTGAGTTATTGTTGTGATTAACACATGATAATCAAAGCTCTCAATCTCCAAAGCAAATCCATAAGGTAGAAACCACATTACTTACATATAAGAAGCATCTTGCACGAAGTACCATAGCTGACCTGTGCTATATGTCAGACACTACTGTGGGAGCTACAGATACTTCAGTGAATAAAACGTAAAAGACCCCTGCCATCACAGAACACATATTCAAATGGAGGGGAGACAGATAATAAATAAGAAACAAACAACAACAACAAAAATGCTAGGAAAATATCAGCTAGTGATAAGGGCTATGAAGAAATAAAACAGTGATGTGAAAGCAGGTGACTGGGGGTACAGTGTTGGTTTCATGGGTGAATGATCAGTACAGTTACACAGGACCCTGTGCTTAGAGGGGCCTTACGTTTGTTTAATGTCCTTCTATCACTGCCTTGAAACTTTTAATTTTATCTTTGGATTGGCACCTTTGTAAAGGAAGTCTGATAAGACATGGGAGCGTGTGGGTAAGCAGAAGACATATGTGCAATACCAATATTCTGCATTCATTGGTACACCGTTCTCATATACCTTTTGTGTGAGGAGAATTCCAGTTGACATACAATGTATGGAAGTTAAGTAAGACTCAAAACTAGTACAAGGTAAATGTGTTATACCTATGACTGACTAAACTGGGATGCTGACACTGTGAGAGGCCATGCTTCCCTCAAACCAGAACTTGCTTCAGATGCAAAAGAAGGCAATGCCATTCTAAGAAACACAATGACCAAAGTACCTTACCTTATTTCTTAATAATAGTTCCCTGTAGCTGCCAATCACTGACTCTGAAAACGATGATGCAAAAGGACAGGCAAAGACCAGGGAAGTTATTTCCTCTTCCTTTTAGTTCTTTCTTACTCATCTGTAAGTCAAAGGTGAGAAAGTGTTAGCAGAATGTAGTGAATCAAGATGTGACATAGAAACATTTGAATTGGTTTTGTGTGATGTTTCCAAAATTCATTTAAGAATCAAATTCATATGTGAGTACGAATTACACAACAGCAATTGTACAATTTATAATTCCACATATGAGTTAAGTATTTTTCTATCCATACTTAAAGATGGCATTGAACCGTATGAAAATGAATGTTAAAATTATGTTAATTTAAAATTTTAATTTTTCTATAGGGAAAAGGACATTAAATAGCAAGAAAAAAAAAAAACATGACCAGTTGAGTGGGAGACCTCAGAAGAAAGGAAAAAAGCATTATATTTTAACAGCACTATTGTATTTCTTTCTTTCTTTTTTTTTTTGGCCTTATCTAGGGCCGCACCCATGGCATGTGGAGGTTCCCAGGCTAGGGGTCAAATAGGAACTGTAGCTGCTGGCCTACACAGCTCACAGCAACGCCGGATCCTTAAGCCACTGAGTAGGGCCAGGGATCGAACCGGCAACCTCATGGTTCCTAGTCAGATTCGTTAAGCACTGAGCCACGACAGGAACTCCTATTGTACTTGTTTCTAACAAGACATTCTGCATTTTCACTTTGCACTGGATCATGCAAATCATGTCAGCTGGCCTTGTGGGAATGCTACTTTAGATTAAATTATCAGAAGAGGTCTCTCCGAGGAAACAGCATTTAAGGGAATATCTAAAAGACCGAAAGAAGCCAACTATCAGAAGGTCCAGGGAAAGGCCTTTCCAGGTAGAGGTACTCGCTTGTGCAAATGTCTTAAGGAAGGAAAGAACTTTATGTTTTCAAGAAATAGAAAGGCCATTTTTACCTAAAAGTAGTGGTTAATACTTGGAGTGGCAAAAGTAAGGTTAGAACTTAGAGAGGCCAGGGTGTGAAGAGTCTAGAAAAATTTATTCTATTTGTGTTAGGTAGCCATTGGAAGGCTTTGGGCAGAGGAATAGCATAAATGACTTATGTCTCAACAGACACTTTTTTGCAATGTGGAGGCAAGAGATATCAGGGAGATCATCATGACTGGTCTATACCTGAAAAAATACTTACCCTTACAGATGGAATTCATCATATTCACCATAATTTCTATCATTGCCCTTATGGGTTTTCAAATTTGTCTTCCTGAACTAGGCTGTGAGACAATCTTTTTTTTTTTTTTTTTGTCTTTTCTAGGGCCACATCCACGGCACACGGAGGTTTCCAGGTTAGGGGTCTAATGAGGGCTGTAGCTGCTGGCCTACACCACAGCCACAGCAATGCCAGAACTGAGCCGCGTCTGCGACCTATACCACAGTTCACAGCAAGACTGGATCCTTAACCCACTGAACAAGGCCAGGGGTCGAACCCGCAACCTCATGGTTCCTAGTTGGATTCGTTAACCGCTGAGCCACGATGGGAACTCCATGTGAGACAGTCTTAACTCTCTTCATATCACTAGTGTCCAGCATTGTCTGCATATTTGCAAACATTTATTAAATATTTATTGAGTGAATAATTGGGATAGGTTTAAACCACTCTTATGGTAAAAGTTCTTCCTTTGGAATTTTCTTCACCTTAAGGTAATTAATTAGATGAGTCATAAGGAAAGGGGTTATAGCAGTCATAAGGAATCTGAAGTAAATACAAAATATATAGGTGATTTATATTTATTTTTAAATTTAATTTTATTTTTGGCCATGTCTGTGGCATGTGGAAATTCACAGGCCATGGACTGAACCTGTGCCATAGCAGCAACCCAAGCCACTGCAGTGACAACACCAGATCCTTAACCCACTGTGGCACAAGAGAACTCCTATAGTTGGTTTATAAATTTTGAAATTTGGGAGAAAAATACTCAGTTGTCAATAAGAATTTGAATTTTTATACTACCTCGTCTCAAACCCATGTGAACACGTACCTGAAGACACTATTCCCTTTTTTTTTTTTTTTTTTGGCTTTTTAGGGCCACACCCAAGGCATATGGAAGTTCCCAGGCTAGGAGTCAAATTGGAGCTCTAGCTGCTGGCCTACACCACAGCCACGCTGGATCCAAGCTGCATCTGCAACCTACACCACAGCTCTTGGCAACGCGGGATCCTTAACCCACTGAGCGAGGCCAGGGATTGAACCCACATCCTCATGGATACTAGTCAGATTCATTTCTGCTGCGCCACAACAGGAACTCCTGACACAGCTATTCTTGATGCTAATATTTGGCCAGAAGTTCCAGACTAATGGCTTGGGACTGAAGTTATCCTGAGACCTATTTGGATTGGTTTGCATGGCATGTAAATACAGTGCTGAATTAGCTATTGATGTTTAGAACTATGCAATTTTCACATAAAAGTCTGACTTTTCTCTATCTCTTGAGAAGTAACAAACATACAAGCAAACACAAAACTTGGCAGACTGGGTCTGCATTCCAGCTGTCCACAACTGAGCAGGACCACTGCATTTGCCAGAGGCCTAATGTTCTGTTTTATCACAGTCTTCACCCTGCCTGCTCCACTCACTTAAATTGCAGAATAGCCCAGCTGCCCCGAGACAGTGGCCAAACCGGGGAGCCCTGGCTCCCGGTGGCATTTTTTTTTGTGACAGCTCCTACAGAAACACACATGTACTAGTGCTATCTTAAATTAGATTTTTTAAAAAAATAGTCTTAAGTGTCACATATTTCTTAGGTTTTTTTTTTTTTTTTGCTAAGCTTGCTTGGCTTTGCTTGCCTTCCTTGTAGCTTTTATCAATCCAAGAAGCATGGTGGCCAGTCCAAATCCATCCAGGTGTGGGACTGCCAGGGAAAGAGGAACTGGTGTGATTTGTTGACAGAAACTGAAGGAGAGGAAGCTCTCCAGAGGGCAGCCAGAGGAGAGCTTTGCCACCAATCTGATCTGTAGAAGACACCATCTTTCCCCTCCTTGCCTCCTAGTTACAGGTCCTTTAAGACTCAGGAATACCGGGCTTACCGAAAACTTCTATAATTATATATCATATGGGCCTTGGCTTAAGATCATTAAACACTTCTTGTTTGTCCCAATGTGTGCTGCCTCCTCGGACCCACACTACTGCATTTCTGCCGATAAGGATGATTTAAGTTTGTCACTTTAGATTGTAGGGGCCTGTGGCAGTGTCTTTGTTTGGATGGTGCCAGTTAATGTATTAAATTGTTTTGCATGAACCCGCACGTTTATTCGGAGAAATGTATGGAGGCAGCCCACAAAAGATACTCTGTGTCAAAGCTAATAAAGGCTGTTTGCACAGAGCTCTCTAAAGGCATGGAGAAGCACAATAGCTACAAGCAGAAACCACAATGGGTCAATGTTGATAGAATCCTGGGATTGGGAGGTGCTTTTTGAAGGCCAGAAGGGAAAGTCTGTTAAGAAGGATTTACTTACACCGCAGAATTTGGTGGATATTCAGTTCCGGGGACTCTTGGCAGTACCAGGGTCCAGTTCATTCACCACCCTACAAATGGTTTAACAGAAAGGCATTCAAGAGTCTCAAGAGTCAATCAATTCCATATCCCACATGGGCTGGTAAATGGGTGAAAGATTGCAGAATAGCCCAGCTGCCCCGAGACAGTGGCCAAACCGGGGAGCCCATTTAGTATGAATGACCGACTTCTGGGAAGGAGGGTGTTCAGAGGGGGCCAGGCGAAGAGGGTCAAAGTCCAAGCCGGAGCCAGGACAATAAGCAAAGGGTGGAAACAAAGGCGAACCAGAGAGGCAGCTGGCAGATTGCTGGCGCTGCGCGCGTGAATCCAGCTTTGCTTTCAGAAAAGACACAGGCTGCAGCCGGGCAAGCACTGGCCGCTGGGCTCTCACAGCACAGCCCGCCAGCGCGCACCGGCTGGTCGCCCTCGGGCGTGGGCAACTGGAGCCGGCACCCCTCCCCCGCGCCTCCCGGCCAGCAGCGCCTGGCAGTGCCCGCCGAGGGCAGGGCGGGGCACCGGCCGGACAGCACGGCCGCGGCTGACGCAGTGCGGGGCTGGCAGCCCGGAGAGCCCGGGCGGGCGTGGAGCGTTTAGACCGGCCGTCGGCAGGCTGCGCGCGTCCCCCCGGAGGGGGGCAGGGCGGTCTCACCCGGCCGGCAGGAGGCCGCCGGCGGCCTGCGGGTTCTGTCGCCGCCGCGCTCGCCATTCACTGCGCCTCGTCTCCGCCCCAGTGCTGGGGGCTGAGCGAGGGAGAAGGGGCGGGCGCCCGCGAGCGGTGAATCACCTCCTCCTCCTGCCTCAGCGCCGCCGCCACCTTTCCATTCAGTCGCCCAACATGGCTGGAGCGCGGCGGAGGTGAGCCGGCCGCCCCCTGACACTCCAGCCTCCTGCGCCCGAGCGCCGCGACTGCTACGGCGCCTCAGTTCCGCGGTGCGGAGGCCCAGGGGCCCGGCTCTAGCTCACCGCCGGCATGTGGGGCGCCCCGGACGAAAGCTCGGTGCGGGTGGCTGTCAGGTGAGGACCGACGCGGCGACGGGCGGGCCAGGGGGCTGCGGGCGCGGCAAGGACCTGCTTCTTAGGCGCCAGCCGCCGCGCCGCGGAGACCCGAGGGGCGGCCGGGAAGGGCCCCGGGGACTCTGGAAACCCCGCGCCCGCGGGCCCGGGGCATTTGCAGGTGGGCGGCGGCTCGGTGCCGGGTCTCGGGGGCTGACTCCTCAGGGGTAGAAGCCAACGCCGGCCGCCCCCACGGGGTCGTGCACCCCAGGAACAGTAGCCTCAGGTTGGGCCGCCTTAGGCGAGCGCCTGTCCGGCTTTGCCCGGGGGAGCTGCCTCTCTCCTGGACTGTTGTGCGTTTCTTGTATCTATGGAGTGGCTGTCTTACGTGTACCTGCACCTCCGGCCTTCAGAGGCAGGAGACAAAGCCGCGGCTCCGGGCTTCAGAGGGCGGGGGTCTAGATGTCTATGCAAATTGACGTCTGGTTAAGCACCGGCGAGGACTAGATGGCACCAGCTTTGTGGGCTTTGAAAGCGTTTCTGGTGTAGGAAGGGAAATTCTGTTTAACGGAGAATTCATTAGTGATAGGTCTGCAGAAGGAAGAAAACTCTTCAGCCAGTGGAAGGGTTAAAAGGGTGACGCGAAACCTTCTGAAGTGGTTACAATATAAAATTACTTATGCCTGGGTTTGAGTTTTGAAATACTAGATACTTAAAAATTGTAACTTGGTCAAAGACAGATACAGGAGTATTGGATGTAATTTGGATTGCTCTGATGCATATCATGAAGCAGAGGGCTGACAGTTGCCCATGGAAAACTGCAGCATCATCACTGAAATATTAATGAAGCATTCGTGGTAGAATAAGTGCGTTGCTTTCATAGCTCTGACGGTCTACTGTGAATTCACTTCTCTTTATGTATACTTTAAGGATTATAAAAATAATCTGTCCTCTGAAGAATTATTTTTAAAAATTCTCCTTTTCTGTGGTCTTTCTGAAAAGGTATTTTAAAAATCCTATGGTGTCAGCGTTTCTCTAGTTATTTTAGCTACAAATCTTGGTTAGGTATAGAAATGGTAGTTTTATAAATATATATATACTTTGTATCTTGAATCAATCTAAAGAATAAAATAAATTTTAACGATTTTTTTTCATTCCCTTTAAGGACTGGGAAATGACCACGCATGGAGGTGACAGTTTTATGACTGTTTAGAATCACCTGTTATAAAGCTTTTTTTTTTTTGTCTTTTTTGCCTTATCCAGGGCCACACCCGCGGCATATGGAGGTTCCCAGGCCAGGGGTCTAACAGGAGCTGTAGCTGCCGGCCTTTGCCACAGCCACCACAGCTCACCGCAATGCCGGATCCTTAACCCACTGAGTAAGGCCAGGAATCGAACCCGCAACCTCATGGTTCCTAGTCAGATTCGTTTACCAGTGAGCCACGACAGGAACTCCACCTGTTATAAAGCTTTTGAAGTTTTAATTTGACCTTCTTGTTTATTCTAGGGCTGCTTATCCAATTGTTGGATTAGTTTGTTTCTCCTGTTTACTGCTACTCTCTCTCTTTTGGTCTTTTAATCCTTATTAGTGACTGTACTGGAAGAGGAAAGGGAAGGAAAAAGAGCGGAAACCCAATAAGAGGCAGTTTTGTTAATTAGCGGATCTGGTCAAGGAAGGTAAAGAAGGAACATAAAATAGTAATGAAAGCAGAAATTTTGGTTGGGAGAGAAACTCCTGTTAGAAAATTAGTATTTTTACCTGTGAATTCTCTAGAATATCATTGACAATGCTGTTAAATCTGATGCTACTTGCCGTGGCAGTAAGCAGAGTCATGGATCACGGTAAAGTGATGTTGACAGATAAATAACTTATATTTAGTGTTAGTATGCATGTTAGTACTTTTTTTTTTTCTTTTTTTGTTTTTAGAAAGGCACCTGTGGCATTTGGAAGTTCCCAGGCTACGGCTTGAATCAGAGCTGCAACTACTGGCCTACCCCACAGCCATAGCACTGCAGGATCCGAACTCATGGCAATACGGGATACATAACCCACTGAGCAAGGCCAGGGGTCGAACCCGCATCCTCATGGATACTAGTCCATTACTGCTGAGCCACAATGGCAATGACAATGCATGTTAACACTTTTAAAAGGGAATATGCCTGGGTCTGATATGCATGGGTTCCTCCTAATAGTCTTTGAGTTAGGTCCTGTTATTATTATGGCTGTTTTACAGCTGAGACACAGAAAGATTAAGAAACCTTCCCCAAGTTGCCCAAGTTAAACTGTAGCATGTGGCAGGAACAGAATTACAACCCAGACAGCTTGATTCTACAGCTCAAGTTCTTAACCATTAAATCTATGCAGATGAGAGGCAAGAACGTGCTTCCTGAAGCTTTACTTAGTTTAAGGTCACTTGCCTCTGCCTAGTTCTGAACTATTTCAATTACAACTGAATGACTTTGACAGGATATTTATACCTTAATATTCCTAGAAGAGATAGAGCTCAGAAAGAGGAGTTCTGAACTTATCTAAACTATTTCCTCAGATTTTAAAGTCTTTCCAGTGACCTCCAGTCCTAACTTCTAGTTTTGAAAGGCTTTTTCAGCAGGATAAATAAACACATTGACACAAATGACCAGGGCACTTGACCTACTTTTCCCCTTCAATTAATAATGTAATAACAAGTAATAGCAAGTTGACTGTACTTATGTAAATGTGCAAAGTGTCCTAGAGGTTCTTGTGTTTTACTGGATGTGGATGGAGACTTATTAGTATGTTGAAGCTGATGACTCTATTTTTGATTTCTCAAAAAAGTGCATGGGTCATATAAAGCTTTGGGGAAAAGAAATTAAACAGCAAGTTTCTCATTTAAGAAGAACATTTTTAATTGAATGTTCGGCTTTTGGCAGAGTGTATTTGAGGTGTTCTGTTGGGTATCTTTCATTGTGGTAGATATGGATTCAGATGACACCCCAGCTCTCCAATCCCATGTGGCTATTGATCACTTGAACTGAACCATATGTAGTTCCGTTTGCTCAATACATAGCAAAGTCAGTCTACTGACACCAGGTTGTGGTGAAGTAAAGTTCAACTTTTTGCAGGGTACCCACTGTGGGGCCAAGCAAGGAGAATGGGCAACTTATGCTCAAAAGACCTGAACTCCCTGCTGGCTTTCAGGGAGAAATTTTTAAAGGCAAGGTGAGGGAGAGGGTTGCAGGGTGCATTATTAGCTTGTGGATGTCTTTCTGATTGGTTGGTGGTGAGGTAACAGGGTGGTATTTCAGGAGTTAATTTCAGGAGTTAACATCATCACGGTTCTGGTTCCAACTGGCCTAGGGTCTGTCTGCTTTTGTTCAGCTTGCAGTTAACCTCTTTCACTTGGTGTGGGTCTTTGTATCTCTAAAACCACTCAGGGATAGGGCTCAGAGTACTATCTCTAAACCTTGAGGAGGAACCTAAGGGTCCTTGACTTTGTTTTGTGACTAAACTATTATTATTTTGTCATGTTTAACTCTTTTCCTTTGTGTCAGCTTTTCCCTGATTAAATTTGCTATTTGGAACTTGGGAAAAGCCTAGGAGGCTAAAGCTTTTCTATTAACAAGGGGCCAGACCTTGGGGAGGGAGGTTGATGTCCCTAGAAAGGTCCCACAAGGTCCTGCTTGGTTTCAGCACTACTGAGGAACTAAATTTTATTTAATTTTAATTAAATTTAAAAACCAGTCCTTCATTTAGTTTTTGGAAAACATGTGAGTATACTTGGAACAGTGTGGTTATGTGGATCTATTTTTAACCGTAAAATTTATGAAATCTTAATATTTATAAGGTATTTCTGATGAAATTTTCGCATCCCAATTGACATGTATTATGAGTGTAATATATATATTGAATTTCAAAGACTTGGTATGAAAAAGTGAATGTAAATATGTCAGTAATCTTTGTATTAATTTCATGTTAAATGATATTATTTTGATATATTGAGTTAAATGAAATATTAAAATTAATCACATATATCTCTTTTCCCTTTTTTAAAGTGTGGCTACCAGAAAGTTTAAAATTACATGTAAAGTTGCTCTTATTATGTTTGAATTTGTCAATGCTGCTCTGTAGTTTAAAAAATGTGAGGAGGAAGTATAGTATAAAACTGTTCGTAGCCACCATATCATAGACTGACTTTACCTTTAGATCAAGAAAATACCAAAATATTGGGTATCTGTTTTTAGAGTAGTTGTATATATACACACATACATATATATGCACATATGTTTTTGTAAGATTTAACAGCAACTATTTTTCCTCTGGATGCATAAGTGTAGAAAGTTATTGATGATAGATAGAATGATAACTGACCTCCTAGAAAATGTGGTAAGTTGATAGTTGTCATCAATAAAAATGAACAATAAAGTTTAGTGTATATCCTATTCTTATTATTTAAGTATACTGAGATGAACTATTGAGTTAACTTAAAGTAATAAACTTTTTGGGATCTGAGCCAAGTCTGCAGCCTACACCACAGCTCACGGCATTGCTGACTCCTTAACCCACAGAACTAAGGCCAGGGATTGAACCTGCAACCTCATGGTTCCTAGTCGAATTCGTTAACCACTGAGCCACAACGGGAACTCCAAGTAATAAACATTTTGAATTCTAAATCTAAGACTTAATGAAATGATGTGGTGAAGAAAAGTACAATGTTTATTGAAAGGTGCCTACCGTGGGGCCAAACAAGGAGAACAGTTAGCTCATGCCCTCCCTGTCTGAATGTTGACATAGCAATTGAAGCTTTTTCCTGAGAATTTTATCTTGCAAAATATGTCAAGAGCTGAAAGAAAATGGAGATACAGAAAGGATCATTGTGTTTTCATGTCACTGTCCATGTCTATTGCTAAGATTTCTTTGCTTGGGTTTGGCAGAGAACAGTATATATCCTCAACACTGAGTTTGAATTAGTGTGTAATGTTTACTTGCTGTGCTTTCACCTTACTACAGCACTTTTAAGAATTGGCATTGCTCAGCTAACTTGAGTGCTGATTGGACAGTCAAAAGCTCTGTTTTAGGTCTGTCACTGGCATTGATTTGCAATGTGACCTCCCTGAGCTTTTTTCTTATTCCTCATGCTGAGATGGCCATGTAAAGGTATTAAGAACTATAAGAACTTTCTGTAGGCAGTGTATTAAATATGTGATGTTTTTGTTGTTACCCAAGCTGTTAGCTCTAATGATGCCTCTTTATTGACAAGAAGGAACTATTTTAACATTTCAAACTTGACTTTCTCACAATATGTTTACCGTGAGTATTGTTTTTACTTAAGAGGAAACATTTAGGCTTTTGTGGTCTCTTTGTCCAAATCTGGCTGTAATGCAAATATCAATATTTTGTTTAATCTACATTAAAACCCTATGAGGTATACTGGACAGATATTATCCCTCTTAAAACAGATGGAAAAATGAGTCTCAGAGATACTAGGTGACCTGTTCAGGGTTTCTCAGCCACTAAATGCCAGAATTGGGACTCAAACTCAGGCTTCTGGTATATATTTCTGTGTTCTTAAAAATATTTCCAAATGTTTTCAAAATATTTTGCATCCAGTGTAGTAAGGATGTTTCAAGCTGAAACACGATTATACTTGTGAACTAAATTATTTGAGCAATTTAATGTTTAGAAAATGTAAAGGTAGATAAGCAGGTCTTTTAGAAATACTTTATGGAGGCAGATGATTATCTGCTGTTTGGCCATTTGTTTATTCCTTTCTTCTTTTATGCATCAGATATTTATTATGTGCCTACTGTGTGCTGATACTTTCATTCCACTGAGGATAGACAACATACATAGCAGACATGGTCCCTGCTTTCATGGAGCTTAGACCTCACAGTGTGAGCTTCTAATTTCTTATTGTTTTTCTTTTTATGGCTGTATCTGCAGCATATGGAAGTTGATGGGTTAGGGGTCAAATTGGAATTAAAGCAATACCAGGTCTGAGCTACATCTGTGACCTACTACACCTTGCAGCAACTTTGATCCACCCACTGAGCAAGAACAGGGATTGAACCCACATCCTCACAGACACTGTTTCGAGTTCTTAATCCAGTGAGCCACAGGGGTAACTCCAGTATGAGGCTCTTTAAATGCACAAACTATGCTGGACCTAAGACATGATATATCAGCAGCACAAACTAGAAATTAAAGACAATTGTTGCAGTTTGGTTTTTATTTCTCCCTTATTTTTTCAATAGCATTTTTAAAATTTCATACATTCCTAAAGAATAGTGATTTAAAAAACAAAAATTGTGCCCTGCTTCCAAGCATATTTCATACAAAAATTGAACTCCAAAGGCTGTTCCTTAGAAGGATATTTCTGTCCTTGTATGGGTGATAGAACATGTGTGGCCTACTTGTATATCTTTGTATTTTGATCATGAAGTAAGGGAAATGAAAGAGAGGAGACTAAAGGTAACGTGAGCTGAAAGTCAATAAAATTATTTATTTAAATATGAGTTGATAATTTTTCTTCAGATTAAGTTTATTAAATTTATGGTGTTAAACTTGATTGTTAGTTGGAACTCCACGGAAATTCAGGTCTCATGTCTAATTATCACTACTACCCCTTGAGCTCTTACCCTCTTACCTGCTAATTGGTTAATATTTTGATGCATAATTATGGGGTGGTAAATGATGCACTAGAAATTCCAGTTTAGTTGAAGCCATGAAAGCAGAAATTATCTTGGTAGTTAATATAATAATCTGCCCAATCTTCCAATTTTCATCCATCTCTCCTCAAACAAGTGACTTGGAATGTCCATTATTATGGATGTTTTTCCCCAAGACATGTTACAACTCACCTGTGTGACCTTGATTTATAAATGGTTGTTTTCTGTCAACATTAAACATGATTTTATCTGAGTTTCAGATGAGAAAGGAAAACGCACCAGTGAAAATACGTGCTAGATGATAGAAAGCATTTGCATTCACTGTATCATTGGAGTAATTTTATTCAAAATAAACTGGGTTTTCTTATTTTCAATGCTTCTCTCTGGGGAGTGGATTTGTGAATTCCCTCTTTGAACTTGGTTTCCCAGTGGATTAACTATTTAATCTTCTCAGGGTGTTAAAATAGTTTTCCTGTGGCTCAGGCTTTATTTGAAGCAAATGACAGTCAAGCCAAAGGGACTATTTTCATGACACCCTACAATTACTAGATTTTTTTTAATGTTTACGAATTATATTAGAAGTTCCTTTGTTCTTTATTTTTTTTGAACTTATTAGATATTTATATATTGAACACAACTTTTAGTATCTCTGTAGTTATTGACAAAACAGACTTTAAAACTGAAAGGGACCTTGAAGGAACTAAAACTGAAAGGGACCTTCAAGGAACCAGCTGGTCGAGTCCCCTTCTTTAAGACAATTGAGACAAATAGAGAAAGTTGAGGGAATTGCTTGAGGTCCCACAACTAGCAGCTTAAATCTTCTGTTGATTATTGCTGTGGATTTTCCAGGACTTCATGTTTTGCTAGTGGACATTCCAGAAATGGAACAAATTTATATTTTATAAACTATAGTTTTAATCCCATAAGTGCTCCTTTTAAAAGTTTAATTTGACCTTTGGATGAATGCCCCCAATCTCAGGGCCCATTATTTGGGCTTTATGATTGCCTCAATTCTAGAAACTAGGCCAGTGATTCTCAAAAGGACTCTTGGAGGTAAAGAGTGGATCCCTGGAGTAGAAATCCAGGTCTATCTATTCAGGTTCCTAGCACATTCAAATGTAAAGAAATGCCAGAACTAGGTTATAAAAGTGATTCAGACTGTTTTCAGTGTATACATATAACATATTAGTGCTTTAACAACAACCGCAGAAATACAATGTCTGTGTAGCCTGGTTTGGAAATAATGTTAATTATGTAAATAGGAGGATTTTGTGAATGCTAGGCCTGGACATGTGGCCTTCTCCCTCTCCCCTCATCTTGGTTCTTAAAACTTTTTTTTTTCCTACTACAGCAGATTTGAGGATTGTAGCACATTCCACTCATACTCACTAGAGGGGAGACGGCTGGAGGTGGGATAGGGCAGAGGTAGGGGAGGGTTGGTTTGTTGTATTTATTGGGATCTAGAATTGGAGATGGTGATAGAAATCTGGTTTAAAAAAATAAACACTTTTAAGTATTTAAGTATTACTTCACTGAAAAGGTGGTTCTTAAACTTTTAAACAATGCTTCAGCCCCTCCCATCCTTACTTTAGAAGGAAATAAAGAATACAACACACCTTGGCTATTCTCGGAGCCTAGCATCCAAAAAGTATCCTAAATCCCACCTCTGCTTGAAGCCTTTCTAGACTTCATGCAGAGAAATTTCTGCCTTTTGGGGCCATAGACCTTCTTTATATGATTCTCTTTCTCTCTCTAAAATTCCAGTGGGACAAAAAATAAAATAAAATAAAATTCCAGTGGGAGAGGTATACACAATATAATGATTTTCACTGTTCAGCTTGAAATGTCCCCCAAACTCAGACTATTTGACATTTTTAAAAAGTAGGTGCTAATATTCCGACAGCACTATTACAGTAGAACATCCAAAGGACATTGGAGTTATTAAATTGAAACAAGCAGATATCTACATGTCCAGATTGAAATAAGGGTCATTCAGGACCTAACCCCAGGCTCAATTTACTTGGGTGATTATCCACCTCCATCTACTTCTTCAGTAAGAGCAAGGAACCAAGAAATTGTTCAAACTTGGTTGTGGAGAGGTGGGCATCATGAGCCCACCCAGGGGCTAAATCAAGGACAGCTTAAGGTTTATTTCCTACTCTTTGGATCTCTTAATGTGTAGAAAAATTTTAGTTTTTGAGATTGGATTTGACCTTATTCTAAACTGAGGGAGCTATATCTGTCCATTAGGCATGGCGATATTGGTTCTTCTGAATAGGATAAATAATCTTTTTTTTTCAGAATAGATAGTTACATTCTTTGGCACAGCTGCATAGAATAAATAGGAGACTTTTTCTTTCAGCAGGCATGAACAAGAAAACTTGGAGAGGAACAAGCTGTAGTTAATTATTATGATGTGGTATGTTGATCACATGATATGCTAATGAGGCATAGTGCACCTCTACCCTCAGTTCTGTTCCTTCTAATCTTACTTTTTTAGAAAAAATTCATTCATTATATGATTTTTTTGGGGCAGGGAGCTGCCCCGTGGCTTATGGAGTTCTTGGGTCAGGGTTCAGATCCCAGCCACAGTTGTGACCTATGCAGCAGCTGTGGCAGTGCCGGATCCCTTAACCTGCTGTGCAGGGCCGAGGATCAAACCTGCCTCCTGGTGCTGTAGAAATGCCACAGATCCTATTGTACCACAGTGGTACAACATTTATTACATGAGTATTGAATGTCTTTTGTGTACTGGAATTACATTGTTGGAGGCATTAAAGCAATTGGACTTAGTGTGATGTAATAGAATTGAACATTGGATGGTTAGAAAACTATTGTGGTCTGGACTCTTACCAGTGATAAACTTAACTTTGTGTATAGTTGGTTATCCAACTACCTCAGTAGACTTGGGAAAGGATCAATAGAGACAGCCATGTGAAAGCATTTGGACAATGGTTTTTATGCAGACAGGCAGTAATATTACCAGGGATGAGTCTGATATATGTAGGTTATATATCAAACAAATTGGACTAGTCATTTTCTAATATGTAATCCATAACTCGAATTTGCAAAGCATTTTATAGGTATTGTATCTGTTCTTTTGCTTTTTGAGTACATGTTACTTGCACTACTATAAATGTAGCAAAAATGCATATAAATACTTACAAAAACTTTATCTTACTTAGTCTCCTAGTTTTAGTTTTATTTTCAACAGTTATCACATACCGTCCTGCTCTATCTTACCAAATTCCTTTTTTTTTTTTAATATAGTTTAGTGTTGTTGAGCAGTGCTCCTGCAGAGTTCATTGATAGGTCTATGTGGAACCATAGCTGAAAGCATTTTAAAAGAAGGCTAATACTTAAGAACCAGAAAATAGATTGTGCAAGAATAGTCACTCTCCAAAATCAGCTTTTATTTTTATTTTTATTTTTTTTTTTGCCTTTTATCATTTTTTAGGGCCGCACCTGCGGCATGTGGAGGTTCCCAGGCTAGGGGTCTAATTGGAGCTGTAGCCGCCGGCCTTCGCCAGAGCCACAGCAACGCAGGATCCGAGCTGCATCTGCGGCCTACACCACAGCTCACGACAACACCGGATCGTTAACCCACTGAGCAAGGCCAGGGGTCGAACCCGCAACCTCATGGTTCCTAGTCGGATTCGTTAACCGCTGCACCACGACGGGAACTCCCAAAATCAGCTTTTAATTTCATGTCATTTTTATTTGATTTTTTTCTATTATTGAAATAATGCAATCAAATTAGAAAAAGTATCTGGGAAAAGGATGAGAAAAGCAATCAGTCATAGTTTACCACCCTGTTATAATTACCACTAGCATATGTGTATTTTCAGTCTGTTTTCATGTGTACCTATATTTTTTAAATTGTCTCAATGTGGATATACTCCTATAGTTTGATATTTACTACTTAAAACATAAGAATTTTTCCATGTCTTTACATTAAAGAAGAGAATTTGCATAAAAAAGAATGAAATCATGCCATTTGCAGCAATACGGATGGACCTGGAGATTATCATACTAAGTGAAGTAATTCAGAAAGAGAAAGACAAATGCCACATGATATCACTTATATGTAGAATCTAAAATACAACACAAATGAACAAATCTGTGAAACAGAAACAGACTGACTCAAAGACGTAGAGAACAGACTTGTGGTTGCCACAAGGGAGGAGGGGTGTGGGAGGGAAGGATTGAGAGTTTGGGATTAGCAGAGGCAAACTATATATATGTAATTGAATCACCTTGCTGTGCAGCAGAAGTTAACACAGCATTGTAAATCAACTATATTGTAATAAAATTAAAAGAAAATAAAGAGGAGCATTATGAGTAACATGCTAAATATTGCATATCATCTGATATATTTCATTAATTCAATTTCTATTAAATTCTGTATATCAAACGGTAATGTAATTGGCAAGCCTGCATTGTCTAGTAAGGATGTTAATTTCATTTTCTAAGAGTTGTGCAGTGTTTTATGATTCTTAGTAATGTATTTATTTGCACTGATGAGCACAGAGTCTGTAAATGACTATTTTCCTGGAATTGAAAGAAGAGGGTAGTGCATCTCACCCAGAATATATGATTAAAAGTTAAGGTATCAAGGATACTTTTCAGAAAAAGATGTATTGATATAAAAGTTTTAACTTTTCAGTTATATTTATAACAACATATGTAATGTATTAGGATATATATAGACTCTCACTCAACATGTTAGTCTAAGCCGCTGATGGTAGTAAAGTAAATCAAACATATCCATAACGATGCTATGTTCCTTGAAAATCACTTCATATCTAAAGCATTTTATTTTGTTTGTGTTCACCTCAGTTTAACACAAAACAATTTTTTTTGAGCAAACTGTTGATAATCTCGTCTGCATCTGCCCTTCCTGAAAATGGAAGTTGTTCACTGCTGATAAAACATGAGATTACAGATTTCATTCCTGGTTATTTGGCCTTCCACTTAAGTTTCTTCAATTCAAGTGTGACATCTGTGACATTTTCAAGGCTCAGTTTACAAAACAATGCTTTTGAATTTTAATTGGCGAACCTGGCCTTAGATTGGCAACAAGTGCCATCTGTCCTTGGTTATATTCTTGTCTGTTTTGTTACATAAGTGTAATTGGACTGTTAGCTTTTTAGCAGATTCAGTGTCTGTCTTTGAGTATAGGGATTGCTTTAGTTATCTTTCATTCTTAATTCAGTATTAACTTAGTATAACTCATCAAAATCTTATTTATCCTTTTATGTGTTCTGTGACTGCAGCTCTCAACATAGAGTAACTCAAAGACTTTAGATAGTTTTGCAGTTTTAAATTTGAGCATGTTTTGACATCAGTTTCTGTGGTTTCATTTTCTGTGTTTCACTATTAGGGTTCTACCTTGTTCTATGTAAAAGTGGGTGTAAAGAAATTGTGTTTTTGAGAGTTGTATGTACTGGCAACCTGTAAATGCATCTGATTTCAGTGTGATAGTAATAAGGCCAGGATCATGAATTTGATAGTTGGATGGACTCATTAGCTTTGCTACGTTTTAACATAACCTTTACAATTACAATAAATACTGCTGCCCAGAATCAGTACAAATTGGTTAATGCTAGTGAAAAATATTGCCAACCATGTTCCAGAATTTTCATCCCCTTCATTAGATTACTATGAATGAAACTATTTTTATATTCAGTATCTATAGAAATCAGTAAATATTGTTATATTTAAAGTCTACAGGGGCTCAATAAGGGAAAATAACGTATTTCATATGTTTGTTGTAAGATAATGTATGTAAACCCTTATACTACTTGTGCTTAGTAAATGTTTTGTAGAGTAGTTAGCATTGTTATTTTAATTTTATTATTTTTTTCTCTTTAATACCTTTGAGTTTCTTGGTCAGTTCCAAATAAAGCCACAAGTAAGTCAGAGCAGTGTTATTTGCCCACCTACCCATTAGTTTGAAATTTGTTTTGCTGTCCCAGACTTACATGCCTGCATTTTTAGTGTCATAGCTTTCCCTGTAATTTCCTGTTTTATTTGTCCAGACCTGGTTTCTGTCTTGGTTTCCTTATTTATCCTTTTTCTCATATCTTGAATCCATATCTACTCAATTAAGTGAAGTTATCGAAAACCCCTTCTTTGTGGAGGGGAAACATCCCTTTTTAATCCAGCTGGGGTCTCCTTCATTAAGAACTAGATGCTGCCGGAATTCCCATTGTGGCTCAGCGGTAACAAACCCAACTGTTATCCGTGAGGATGTGGGTTCAATCCCTGGCCTTGCTCAGTGGGTTAAGGATCCGGCATTGGCGTGAGCTGTGGTGTAGGTCGCAGATGCAGCTTGGATCTGGGGTTGCTGTCGCTGTGGCTGTGGCCAACGGCTAAAGCTCTGGTTTGACCCCAAGCCTGGGAACTTCCATGTGACTTGGATGAGGCCTTAAAAAAGAAAAAAAAAGGAAAAGGAACTAAAAGCTGCCACCAGACTGAATTTGCTTGTGTACATGTGCTAGCACTTGATCAAGCTTGGGTCACTCTGGACCTCACTTCACTTCCATGTCATCTAGGCGTATGGCCAGGCTTGTTGTCCAACTTTCTACATTATTCCATGCCAGCCTGGAGGCCCCAGTATGTTTTGAGACAGTTTTTACTCACATGCACACGGACATACCCAGACACACAGACACAGACACACAGACACACAGACACACACACACACACCATACATTCCACTAGAAGTTAATAAATCTGGCCAGTATGGTATAAAATATATTGATGTTAATGAACAAAACAAGTTGATATTTCTTTCTGTTTTTTTTTTTATTTCTACTTGAATTAGTTATTGCACTCAACATGGTGGCTTTAAATAAGGGATTTTCAAAAGGTATATGTTGGAAGTTCTCTTGTGGCACAACAGGTTAAGGATCCAGCAGGAATAAAGGGATCATTAGTTGAAAGCAGACCAACAGAGCAAATTCCATTGGACATCAAGGCCTGGGAATAATCCTCTGTGGCTCAGTGCTCTGTCTGCTGGCCTGCTGGGGCAGGCCCACCCTTTTAAGCCAAGAGGGTCTATTATCCCAGGCATCTGCGGCTCTGCCCTTGGTATTAGTCTTCATTTCAATCTTCATTTCATTCCATCTCTGTTCCTATCAGTCTAGACTGGCAGCACTACTGCTGAAGTAAAATTCTCAAAAACCTCATCAGTCTCCCATGCAGTTCATTGGTGTCCAAACCATCTGAGAAGAGGGGCCCCCACAGATCTTTCTTGGTTAACTGTGTCTCTATTCCTAGCTTCTTTGAAAAAAAATTTTTTTTGTATTATGCAGTGAATTTTATTATATTTATAGTTGTACAACAATCATCACAACTAAATTTTATACCATTTCTATCCCAAACCCTCAGTGCATTTCCATTTTGAAATGGAAAATTTTGGCCACTCCTAAACTGTGCCTACCTTTGCACTGATAAGAAAATGTTCTCTTGGCTTCTTCTGTGGCCATACAGCATATGTACAGTGATGGACTGGCTTTTCAGTTTGGGTAGAGCAGTCCACAGACAGTATGTTGGGCTAGGCCAGGCAAGTGCGCACTCTGCGATTGCTCAGTATAGGGCTGGCATATCTAGGTGAGCTGGCCATTGCTTTCTCTCATAGCAGCTTAACTGACAATGAAATGAGATAGGGAAGAAAAAGAATGTTGAAGGGATTGAGGGCACTGATTCTTGGATTCGAGTAGCCATTCTGGCTCCTGACATCCTTGCATTCTAGATTAAAAGCATCTTGGCTCTGTGGCAACTGTGCTCTGTCTTAACCCAGTATCCATCAAGAAACTGTTAAAAGCTGATTGATTTCTCTTTTACTGGCTTCACATTCTTTATTAACTTTGTCTTTCCCTACATCCCATCCCTGCCTTAATTTTATTTTCCTTTGCAGCATGGCTTATTGAAAAGAGCATGGACTTTAGAGTCACAAAGATTGGATGGAGTTCAGCTGCTTAACCTTTATGAACCTTGGTTTTCTCACTTGTAAAATGGAGTTAATCCGTATTTAATAGGACTGTTAAGATTATATGAATGTTGTAAATGCTTTGCATTTAGAAGTGCTTGAGAGATGTTACATTCTTTTTTCCTTTTTTAGTTTTCTCTCCTTCCTTCTCCTCTTCTACCACCTCTTTTCTCCCCTTCTCTCTAGCTCTAGCTCTTTAAATCTCTCTTTTTCCTCTTGTAGGTAATATTTATAGTAACTAATTATAATTTCTTTTCTAACCACCTCGATTTGGCTAATTTATTCCTCACTCCATCCTTTTCTTCCTTCTTTCCTTGCTTCCTTCCTTCCTCCTTTCCTCCCTTCCTTTCTTTCCTTTTTTTATGCCACATATGCGGTGTATGGAAGTTCCTGGGCCAGGACTTGAATCCAAGTTGCAGCTGCAGCAACACTGGATCCTATAACCCATTGTGCCAGGTCGGGGATCGAACCTGCACCTCCACAGTGACCCAGGCTGCTGCAGTTGTATTCTCAACACACAGCAGGAACTCCCAAGATATGGATAATTTCTTTGGGAGCTCTTGTCCTTTTTAGTGTCTCTATGAATTAGAGTTAATAAGAATACCGATCTCATATGATAGTTATAAGAATTAATTGGCAAATTTATAAAGCACTCAGAATAATGCCTCTCATCTAGTAGACTTCAATACATGTCAATTTAATTCATCAACTTGTGAAAATTTCTTTAGCAGGGATTCTTTCAAGTCTTTACTTGGGGCCCCTCTTTATGATTTATTATGTCTATTTGTAATGGTGAAGAAAAGGGATAATGTGGCTAGGGAGAAATAGGGAGATGTTGATAAAAGTGTACAAACTTTCAGTTACAAGATGAATAATTCCCGGGGATCTAATGTATAACACAGTAAGTATAGTTAATAACATTGTATTACATAATTGAAATTTGCTGAGAGACCCTAAACATTCTTAAAAAAAAAGGTAATGGATGTGTTAACCTGATGGGAGGAACAGTTTCATAGGTTTGTGTATATCAAAATTGTCATAATGTGCACTTTAAAAATCTTATAATTTTGTCAGTTATATCTCAATAAAGCTGAAAAAAAGGATGATTATGGTGAGTTTAACATTAGATAATATATGATCTTCATGTTACCAGTTGCTGTTAAGCCAGCATTGTATTTATATGATAGAATGGATGTCTTGGTTTGTCTTAATAATACATTGAGTTGTTAAAGTCAAGACTGAGATCATTATGCTTTCTTATTGAATAAAATATTCCCTTAATCTTTGTTGTCTGTTTAAGTAGGGAATTGCATTCCTTTCCTGTTTTTCTTTAAGGACATGGGAATACCTATTGATTTCCAAATGCTTACATGGCAAGGTAAGCTGACTGACATGTTAATCCTTAAACTTCATATATATATATATATATATACACACACACACACACACACACACATATATACACACACATACATGTTGATCCTTATATATATATATACATATATGTATATATATGTGTGTGTGTATATATATATTTTTTTTCTTTTTTTTGCTCTGTCATTAACCCAGGCATGCTCTACTTATGCCAGCAGTCTTTACTAAGACTCCAAAAATGATTGGAAACACAGTCACACCCTCATACAGATATATATGCACACACACATACATGCCTATTATCACATATACATACTCATTTATAAGCTCAAAGAGAACATGTCACTATTTCCATGCCTAATGTGAAGTAATTGAAAGATTTGATTGAGGTGACAGAGTTCCTTTGCAAACTTAAAGACATTTGATTAATTTTGTCTTTCCTTTTTTTGTGGTTCATATTACTAGACACATCCTTTTGCAAATTTTTAATTTACGATGCTTAAATATAATAAAATCTATTTGTGACTTTTCTCCTCTTAGGACCTTACTCAATAATCAGGTTTTCCATGTTTATACAATATTAGCTGCTGAAACCTTTGGCTAGATGTCTAATTTTGTTTTCATTGAAAAACATTTCTAAATGATACAGTATCAAAAAACGAAGTTAGAAACTTAAATGGTTCTGAAAGCAAGTTCCACTTTTTAAAACAAACCTATTTGTTTGAACTGGTAAACAAATTTGATTGAACTGGTAAAATAAATACCTTTTGTGTCCATCACAAACTGGTTTACTGTGAAATGAAACACCGATGACAAATTAATTTTGAACATATGTGGTAGAAAGTTAATCGAACTACTGAAGAGGACTTAAGACGATGCCACTTGCTGCCTTTGACAAGGAGAAAAAAACAATACTCCAAATGTCAGTTATCCTAATAATAAATAATAGTAGAGGTAATGTAATTGAGGATTGATAGCCTTCAAAGTCATTAGATTCTCTACACTTGCTTGTATATTTGAATTGTTTTCTGTATATTCTGATGAGACCCATGCTCTCTATTGACATGAAAAAAAAAAGGATGCAATAACAGGAACTTCTGTTTGCAAAAGCAGTCATCTTTGTGTCTTTTTTTCTTTTTTGACTATCACATGTTTATGTGCCCATTACATAATTTTCTTTTATTTATTTATTTATTTATTTATTGTCTTTTGTCCTTTTAGGGTCACACTCACGGCATATGGAGGTTCCCAGGCTAGGTGTCTAATCGGAGCTACAGCTGCTGGCCTGAGCCACAGCCACAGCAACTCCAGATCTGAGCCATGTCTGCAACGTACACCACAGCTCATGGCAATGCCAGATCCTTAACCCACTGAGCAATGCCAGGGAATGAACCCTCAACCTCATGGTTCCTAGTTGGATTCGTTAACCACTGAGCCACGACAGGAGCTCCATAATTTTCCTTTTATCATCGAATCTTTTAAAATGAACTTTGGTGATGAAAGTCATGCTTTTGGATTTTGAATTCAGATCTCTTCTGTTACATAGACTTACTTCGAGGTGACGATGGTATAAAAGTAACACTTTGGGAAAATAATGTGATGTCTCTCTATGACTCAGGTCTTCCTCTGTGTGTAAAGTGGATTATATTTCTGCCACATAGATTACAGTCTCTTTGTAAAGCGCAGCTAGTAAAAGTCTAAAAAGAAGGCTATTGACCCAAGCTTATTGTAAGCACCACAGAGGTTGCTTAGGTAGGTATATTTTGATATCAAAAATGGAAGAATAAATATGAATTTGTGAGGATAATTAGTAGCTCCCATCCCTGACCATTCTAATTCAGTTTGGCTAGATGAATTCAATGTATTTGAATTTAGTCCAATTCAATTCATTAGTTATTGAACCCCACTAAAATTAAGTGCACTCAAAATACTTTGCTAGGCACTGGGAAATGCAAAATGAATCAGTATGGGTTTTGTCCTTGAGAGACTCAGTCCAGTGGGAGAGTTTTGCATGTCCTTATAAGATGGCTTTCCCATAAAACATGCTAACAAGTATAAGCATGTTAGATGCATGTTATTGGGGTAGTCTACCTCTATAGTCATTGAGATCACATTAACACACTTTCTAAAACAGAATAGTAATTAAACTATTTTCCAAGATAGTAATGTAAACCCTTTTTAATAATGTAAGTCTCATAACATCTAATCTTTACAATTTCCTAATCTTTAACATAGCCCTATTTACTTATTTGCTTGCTTATTTCCCCTCTGTACATATCCTTTCGAATGTATCGTAATTTTCATGTCCATTCTATTTAAAAAAATCTCTTTCCATAAATTTCATCCTATTTTCACCAGATCAGTTGAAAACATTGACAACAGCTCATCCACACGTACAAAGACATGAAAACATGTAAATACATGAACACGTGTGCACATAACCACACCCTTTCCCCATACAGTTAGTTAATAGCTAATTCACTCAGAGTGACTAGTTTGGATCTGAGTGAGTCAGGGAGTTTTTATGGAATGTTCCCTGAAATAGTCCATTTCTAAGAATACTTTGAATAAAATTTAAAAATCCCTTGTTAACTGCATATCTTTTTTTTTTTGTATCCACTTCATCAATTCCAGTGTCCTGTGGGTTATACACTGTTTTTTTTTTTTTGTTTTTTTGCCTGCCTCTGCAACATGCCAAAGTTCCCAGGCCAAGGTTTGAACCTGTGCCCCAGCAGTAACCAGAGCCACTATAGGGACAGTGCCAGGTCCTTAACCCCTGAGCCACCAGGGAACTCCTAGGCTATGTTTTTTTTCGGGAGACTGATAATCTGTTTTATCTTTCAAGACTCAAAGGCCCAAGCACTTTGGACATTTAATATTGGTGGAGTTACGGACTTATAGATGTTCTTGACAGAGGTCCATTTAATATATTCAGTCTGACATCTTTTAGATGTACCTTTTGTAGTAGCCAGCTCTTATTATAAGGGACTGGCAGAAACAATCTCCTAAGAGGAGAATGGGCTTTGACATCAGAAGAGTTGTTTGAATCTGACTGCTTTCCTAGTTTTTAACCTTGGGTGAGTTGTTTAAGCTGCCTGAGCCTCAGTTTCCTCATCTGTAAAATGGTACTGATAATATATTCCTCATGGAATTATTCTCTCCTAAGAGTTCCTCTCCTGTATAATTCTTCCACATTCACATATGTAAATCTAATGTATGGTACATGATAATTTGCTTCATCAGTACAGATTCTTGAACAACTCAGGGATTAGGGGTGCTTACTATAAACTAATATAAGGATTTTTGGAGTCCACACAGTCAAAAATCCTTATATAACTTTACAGTAAGCCCTTCCTATCTGCAATTTTGCATCTGTGGAGTCAACCAACTTCAGATTATGTAGTACAGTAGTGCATAATTATTGAAAAAAAAATCCATGTGTAAGTGGACAGGCATAGTTAAAACCCATGTTATTCAAGCGTCAGGTATAATAGTCTTTAGTATCTTGAGTTTGTGTTGATTTTCTCTTCTTCCTCAAATGGA
The DNA here is from genome assembly GCA_004024745.2 of Catagonus wagneri. Taxonomy (NCBI): domain Eukaryota; kingdom Metazoa; phylum Chordata; class Mammalia; order Artiodactyla; family Tayassuidae; genus Catagonus; species Catagonus wagneri. The sequence goes on from PVHT021183649.1 coordinate 1,096,088, forward strand.
TTTTGAACTATTTAAGAACACAAGGACACTTTTATTTCTTCTTTGTCCTTCTCTGTGAAGTGCTTCACACTTCAGTGGGCATGTCAGACCTTGTCCTCAAAGCCAGAGGAGAAAAATATAGTATACTCCTGATTATTATGGAGACTTTAATCAGTCTGTCAAAAAATATTTGACTGCCATTGATGTTCTAGGAAGGGTGTTGTGGGTGTGGAGGAGCAAGACAAGTATTGCTTCTTTCAAGGAGCTGACACTGGGTGAGGATAGAGACAATAAACATTAAAAAAAAAATAGGAGTTCCTGCCGTGGTGCAGCAGGTTAAGGATCCAGTGTTGTCTCTGTGGTGGTGCCAGTTCAATCCCTGGACTGGTGCAGTGGGTTGAAGATCTGGTGTTTCTGCAGCTGTGGTGTGGGTTGAAGCTGTGGCTTGGATTCAGTCCCTGGCCTGGGAACTTCCATATGCCTTGTGTGTGACCATTAAAAAAAAAAACAAATTCACAGGCACCCCATGGGTCCTGCGGAGCTGAACGCCATTCGGTTTGCCTGTCCTCCTCCCCTCCCCTCTCTGGCACCCATCAAGTTATCTGTGTTCCCCTGGGGTTTCTGATCTTAGGTTTATTCTATCCTCTCATCCCAGTCAGGAGGCCCCGGGCAGAGGAGGAAAAGTAATTTTCCCTTTACCCTTCCAAGTTCTTGACCGAGGCCCCTGTAATAAAAGACAGATTCGCAAGAGAAAAGACAGACACATGTATACCTCCCATGTGTACACAGGAGATACCCAGGAAAACCGAGTAACTCTTCAACATGACCTAAACCACTGGCTTAAATAAGCTCTTCAGCTAAAGACAAAAGAAAGAAAAGTGAGAGGACGAGTTCCCTTGTGGTTTAGCAGATTAAGGGTCTGGTATTGTCACTGCAGGGGCTCAGGTCACTGCTGTGGCACAGGTTCTATCCCTGGCCAGGGAATTTCCACATGCCATGGGTGTGG
>PVHT021183649.1:1098072-1179789 GCA_004024745.2 Catagonus wagneri
CTATGAGGGGAGGCTGGTTATGGGGGTGGTTACCAGGAAAAGCCAGTAGACAAGGGTAAGCTTTGATACACAGAATTGTCAGTGCCTCCGCCATTGATGGGTCTCATGATTAAGGGTTATCTTTCCCTTCTAGGTACAGAGAGGGAAGCAACCTTAAAAGTGGAGATTTCCTTTATAAAGGTCCATTTCTCTTGCCAAAAAAAAAAAAAAAAAAACAAATTCAGATGTTGATAAATGCTGTGGAGAAGATGAAACAAAATGCTTAGGGTAATTGGCCTTGGCTAGGAAGGAGACATTTGAGTTAAAATGTGAGCATTGAAAAGTGAGCCATGAGAAGATCTGAGAGAAGAGCATTCTAAGAAAAAGCTAGTACAGAAGCCCTGAAACATAAGCTGATATTGTCAAGAAGAGCAGATAGCTGGATACAGCAAAAGAGAAAGAGGATGGAATTAATAACAGGGAAGTAGGCAGGAGCCAGATAATTTGGGGCCTCGTAGTCTAGAATGGAAATTTGGGACATTAATTTTGGTGAAATGGCATTAGAGAGTTTTAAGTGGAGATGTGATATGATTTACATTTTAGAAAGATAATTGGTTGCTATGTAGAAGATGGTCTGTGTTATATAAGAGTTAAAAAATAAAGGTGGGACACCAGTGAGGAAGCTGTTATTTTGTTTAGGGAAAGAGATGCTGGCAGCTTGGACTAAACGATAGTAGCACAGACGGTGAATAGTAGATTTGAGGTACATTTTGGAGATAGAGCTGTTAGAACTTGCTGAGAAAGGGTGTGAGGAAAAGAGAAGAATTAGATTGATGGTATAAGGAAGAGGAGATATTTGTAGCAGTGAAGTCCTTGAGAATGAGAGTGGGATTGAGATTGAAGAGCGAAAGTGGAGAGAGTGACACCTATTTTAATAGAAAAAAACAGCATTTGCAGCATTTGTGGGTATAGCTGCAGTGTAGTTTGGATCTGGGAGAATGAAGATGAAGTAGTTCTCTTCTGACTGCATTTTTTTTTTTTTAACAAAAATGAGACTGGTTTGAAGGAGGCCAAAAAATTGTGAACTAATGATTTGGGGTATACTCCTTAAGGGATTTGAAGTTGCCAAGAGTGGTGACACAAGTAGTGGTGAAGGGAACATTGTAAGTCGTGATATTCCTGTAAGGCAGTGTGACTAGGGTAGCTTGTGGCAAGATCTGACAACATGTGCTTCAAAGAAGATGGGATCTTTGGAAGAGGAATAAGGAGAGATGGGTTGGAAACTGCACTAGAGACCAAGAAGAAAACTCACCTCCAGGCAATGTCTTATCCACATGTGGTGTGGAAGAAAAGAAACAGCCTTACTTGGGAGCACTTCAGTAAAAGCCATGTCCTTAGGGGATGAGCAAGTGAGGTTTTAGGTTGAGGGTATAGGTGAGTTTTCTAATCAAAATAAGTGAACTATCAAAACTTATTATGGGGCCGAGGCAAATGTTCTAAACTCTAAACACGTATTAACTCACATGAGCCTTACAGTAATCTTATAATATAGGTACAGTTATTAATCCTACTTTATGAATGAGGAAATTGAGAAGTTAAGCAATTTGCCTGGGGTTATACAGCTGTAAGTGACAGGGCTGAACTTGGTTTTAGCCAGTGATACAGGCTTAATCACAGGTCTATGTGGCTGCTGATGGAGGATGATTTCTAGCACATAGTGTTTGGAATGGGACTTAGATAGATGATGGGGCCAAATTAGAGGCTATGCAGGGTAGCATTGAATGAGCACTTTTTATTGAAGAATGATCTGGGAAGCTTGGACTTCTGATGGCTAGTTAGGTGAACAAGAGTTTGGTGAACAAGAGTTTGATGAACTTTTCCTATATTTTAGACCAAAGAGCAACTTGAAGGTCTTAGATGGCTGGTTTTGCTGGGAGCTACTTTTGCTAAGTGGGAGAAAGTGGGTCATGAAAATTTTGAAGTAGCTCCTACCATCACTGTAGAGGAGGTAGAAGGGCAATTGATTATCTATATTCTGGCAGCAGTGGTCTGTCATGTTATTGTCTTGTAGAGAGTTTTTCTTTTTTTTTTTTTGTCTTTTTGCCTTTTCTAGGGCCGCACTCACAGCATATGGAGGTTCCCAGGCTAGAGGTCTAATCGGAGCTGTAGCCGCCAGCCTACACCACAGCCACAGCACTGCAGGATCTGAGCTGCGTCTGCAGCCTACACCACAGCTCATGGCAATGCCGGATCCTTAACCTGCTGAGCAAGGACAGGGATCGAACCTGCAACCTCATGGTTCCTAGTTGGATTCGTTAACCACTGAGCCACAGTGGGAACTCCATCTTTCTTTCTTTCTTTTTTTTTGACCCATTTTCAGACTTTTCCAGGTGTTTATATATAATAGTACCTAGACTCTAGAGGACATGCATCAGATATTCCCAGAGACAGTTTTACCCCTCCTCTCTGGATGGACACTCTGTGATGGACCTGTCCTTTATGAGATTTTGAGATGGGACATTCAGCAGAAGTGAAATGCCACAATCCCCCTCTTATAGCTCTTAAATCTCTATAAATAGAACTTTAATAGAACTTTAGATTTAGTAGAGGAGAGACATTTTTCTTCATTGGACTTTGGTGAGGAAAAGACAAAAAAAATGTTCTCTATATCTGAATTCTCTTCAAAGTATCCCCACCATGAATCTTTAGACTTATCTTAAATAGCCTCAAGATAGAGGTAAGGACTGATAGTTGAAGGGCCCATCTGGTCAGCGTTTTGTAGAAATGCTGTAGAGATGTGTCTGGAAACTTTCCTTGAGGCTTGTAGTTGAAATTATGAAACAATAAGAAAAATTCCATTCCTTATCTTATTATAACTGCTAGCATTTTATTATATGAATTAATAGGTGGAGTGATTTCATGGTAAATATTGCTGGTCAGTATAGCTCCTTCACCAAATAACTCCAGTCAACCCCCAAAGGAGTGGAACAAAAGAGGAACTGTTTATACTACAGGAATGGAAGTTAGGAGACCTGGGGCTTAACCTTGCTTCCCCCAGTAACTCGATGAGTTATGCCAGGCAAATCATATTTAAAATGAAAAAGTTAGATTAAAGGATCTTCTCCAAGATTCCTTCTGGCTCTAATTGATGAATTAATTTCCAAGGCATTCCTACCTCTAGAACTACACCACTCTAGGAACTTGTCAATAGATTACTGACGGAAATGGAACTTTCAGAATAGTCAATTATTGTACCATATCATACCATTTCATACCAAACCATTCCTGTTCTTTCCATTAATTTAGTCATCAATTGATCCATTTTACAAATACTACTCTAGTTTCTCATATGAATCGATTCATTGTGCCAATTTCACATACAATGTTGATAATGTTACCTTTTTCTCAAAAGAGAGGAGGAAATAAGTACATTTTAAGAAACTGTAATTGAGCAAATAACAAATAAAATAACAAATGTAGATCGTAAGTATAGTTCCTGGTTCATAGTAGTTGCTTAACAAGTGTTAAAGGCAGTTAAGCCAGTTGAACATATTCTGGGAGTTCCACTGATTGTGCCTCATAATTGCTAAATTCTTTGTGATTTGTGGGTACTCTCAGTGTTTTATTAATAAAGTATAATTATGAAATATCATCATCGTAGACATTTAGCATCTTGCTCTTATTTCAAAACCAGACTTTTCTTTTTACTTATTAACAGTTTATTCCCGCTGATGCTGCTGTAGATGCTTGGGTGTTCACCACTCATTGAAGAACATTCTGAATTAAATGGCTTCTGTTCGTAATTTTTGATACTTCTGTAGTTTTCCAGTATTTCCCAAATGCCTTAATGTTTATGTATTCAGGTGAGATATTATAGAAAGATATTTGGATCAACAGACAACTCAGAGAATATCTCAGGAAACACTATATTGTTTTCATATATTGGATATCCAAATTGAGATGAAGCACTGGCATCGTTGAGGAGACTGTATGTGCTATGCTTTTCATTACCCAGCGTGTCACTTCATGTAATTGTGTATTCCTACTGAACTACCAACTAGGTAGGCCTCAAAACTATTACTAATCATCTTTGTCTAATATAGATTAGGCCTTACAAAACCAGTGTTTTCTGGATGCTGTTCTGTCTACGGCTACCCTTTGCTCATTAAAGTGACAGAATTAGGCATTGCACAGGAGGGGGACTTAGTTGGATTCCCACCAGTGTAACTGAGGTAGGAGAGCCCTTGTCATTCCATATTCATGTATAGATATGTTGTTTTTACTGTCTTACACTATTTTTGTTCCATTGCCTTTGCCACCACACCAGGGTAGAGGTTTTAAATTATTTAATGCCTGAATGATTATCATGGTGTTTTTTGCTTTTTAGGGCCACATTCACAGCATATGGAAATTCCCAGGCTAGGGGTCAAATCAGAGCTACAGTGGTTAGCCTACACCACAGCCACAGCAAACAGGATCCGAGCCACTTTTGCGATGTACACCATAGCTCATGGCAACGTTGGATCCTTAATCCAGTGAGCGAGGCCAGGGAATCAAACCTGCAACCTCATGGTTACTAGTTGGATTCATTTCTGCTGCACCACAACGGGATCTATCATGGTGTTTTAATTAATGCTGTTGACTGGTATGATATGACCATTCCAAAGAGCAAACCTTCCTTCCATGATGATCTGACCATCAACTCTAGAGTCATTAAGAATTGTTTCATTGGCTGTAGCCTTTCCAAAACTTGCATAGGTGACAAGATGAAGGAAGCAATATCTTTTTCTTGTTCACCACATTTACAAAGTCATATGAAGAAGTGTCCCAGAACTCTTCCCTTTCAAGTTAAAAAAGAGCCAGCTGATATATTTTTTCCATTCTGTTTTGTAATATAGATAGAGTGAAATTCAGAAAAATATGAAAAACTATAATTGCTAATGTCAATATTAGAAAGTATAATCATGATTGAACAACATTGTATGTATACGCTTGAGAATTTTATGCCATCTTCATATGGTTTTAGTATTATTAGATATTATATTCACGTATAATATTTTCCCCACAATTCAATACTGTAATACTTTTCATTACTCTCCCCCCTAACAAAGTGGCTTCTTGGTACTTATATTTTTAATATTTCTCTCCTTTTCACCTACTCCTGGTTGTTTCCAAATCCTGCTGCTTTTTCTTATTAATGTCTTAAATTGTGCATATCTCCTTGTCCAACCCCTAGTAATTCACATGGCCTTCATTCAGCTTCTAGTTTTTACTATTTAATGACAGACCTTTTGCTATAGGAGTAAATCCTTATTAGGAGCGTTCTAATCAGCTTGTTATTCCTGTTTTAAAGATGACAAAACATAGATTCTGAAACTATCAGAGAATAATAACTAAAAGAGCAGGGACTAGAACCAGATTTACTGCTGTTTCTGTTATGCCTTCTGCCTTATCTTTGTCCCTGTCTAATCTCTTTCATTGCTATGAGATTATTTTTTCTGAAAGCATTGTTTTGAACACATGGGTACTGATCTCTTTGTCTCCTTGCTCTTACGTATCTCTACTCTTTGAAGTTAGGCTGCTTAACACTTGCACACTATCATTATCCCAGACTTTAGAACAGGTCCTGTTCTTAAACACCAGACCATCCTGAGCTCGGGTGGCTCAGAGGGTCACTTTTGTCTTATCTTTTTAATTTTTCATTTCTAATATTTAGTACAGGCATAATTGTTTTTTGCTGAGTGAATTAAACCTTTATTACTAGGCTTAATTCCAGTAATAAACCCTGCCTGTTCACTGTTTCAGCAGTTTGTACTCTGTCTTGTTGATCCATGTGTCTTAGTTACTGCCTTTGTTTACTGCTTAGTTCATCATTAAACTTTCTCTTGAACTAACATCAATGACAAAAACAACAGTTGTATTCACAGAATGTTTAGCAGACTCTTGTATGTAGTAAGCAGTCTTTTTTGTTTTATTCAAAACTGGATTGCCAGTATCTAGAACAGTGATTCATTCAGAAGAGACCTTTGTTGACTGACTTTATAAATTTTTGTTATAAAAAAATAAAAATTTCAGGAGTTCCCATTGTGGCTCAGTGGTTGACTAACCCAACTAGTATCCACGAGAACGCGGGTTTGGTCCCTGGCTTTGCTCAGTGGGTTGAGGATCCAGTGTTGCTGTGAGCTGTGGTGTTGGTCGCAGATGCAGCTCACATCCCACATTGCTGTGGCTGTGGTGTAGGCCAGCAGCTATAGCTCTGATTTTACCCCTATCCTGGGAACCTCCATATGCCGCAGGTGCAGCCCTAAAAAAACCAAAAAGACAAAAAAATAAGACGTAAAAAAATAAATAAATTTTTGTGATCGAATCTCTGATACCTGCCAATCTCCGATACCTCCCTGATTCAGACTCTATCTGCTTATTAGACTTCTGCCTACTGCTTGTCCTCATGTTTTTGATGTTGTTCTCTGCCTCCTGTTAGGCCTACGTTCTCACTTGCCTACATGCATGAATTTTTTCCTGCAGTATGGTGCTGCCGAGACCCCCAATTATAAAGTCATTGTGGATCTATCTGGTCTTTAGGTCTTATGTTTACCAAACCTGTGTAAAATTCTTTAAGAGCTGTTTAAAAGCTTTTAAAAATTTTTTAAAATGTTTTCCTGTGCTTGGAGTACATAGTTGTCAACCAAATATCAGCTAGATCTTTTAGCAATAAAGTACCAGAGACAGTGATGTAATAGCAGTAATGGTCTCATAGTGGCCATTTTTGGTCTGTTTTCTGCACAGCTGCACTTTTGTCATTGAATGAATTGTGGGGGAAGAGAGATTATAAAAACATTTGAGAGAAGCATAGTCTTTTTATTACTGCGCTTAGCATTAGGAAGAATAATTATGTCTAAATCTTCAAATAAGTTGTCTTAAGTCTATGGAATCATTTAGAATGTTTCTGCTAATGTGTAAAGAAAAAGAAAATATCAATTCAAATATCCTTGCTCTTTACTTTAGAGGGGCTGAACCATCCAAACCAGTCCCCAAAAGTGATGCCAACTTTTTTTTTTTTTGATATTTTAAGTGAGAATTGCAACATTTAAATTTTTTTTTCTTTATTTATTTTTAGTTTTTAGGGCCACACCTGTGGCATATGGAGGTTCCCAGGCTAGGGGTCAAATTGGAGCGACAGCTGCCGGCCTATGCCACAGCCACAGCAACGCAGGATCCGAGTCGCGTCTGCAATCTATACCGCAGCTTACAGCAACCCTGGATTCCCCCACCCAGTGACGCCAGATCCATAACCCACTGAGTGAGGCCAGGGATCAAACCGACAACCTCATGGTTCCTAGTTGGATTCGTTTCCGCTGCGCCACGATGGGAACTCTTGATGCCAAATTTTAATTTAAGATGGTACAAAATGATAATATAAATTTTAGTCAATTTGTTATATATGCCATGTTTTAAGGTTCTTAACATTGATTTAGTTAAAAAGGAGTACATCTGAACCCTTTGTGAAATCAGGTATATAGTATGCTTATGCTCATTTTGTGGGTGTTGGTGCAATACTTTTATTAGCTTCAACAAATAGTTTTATTATTTATATTGTATAGCCTTTTGTTGATCTTATATGTCAGGACTGTTAAATATTGCTTCTTCCTATGGGAAAACAATATTATGAGATGTATTTACATTTTAATATAGCTTTAATTCGATATGTCACATTTAATGGTCTTATTTAGCATTATAGAAATAAAAAGAAGGACATGCCCTGAATATATTTTTGTATACTATTTTATGTATATATATTTTTAGTTTCTATTTCAACACCGGTTTTGAAGTAATCTGAATTAGTGATTCCTTGTAGGACTTCAAAATATTATCCACCAGAACTGATTTTATTCTCTTGGAACAAAGAAGTGAGGTATGACGATAGGCATCTGTCTGGACACACTTATTTTTTTAATCCCTGAACAACATGCCTGGTCAAAGGGACTCAAGGATTAGATGTTGATGTTTTGTTTAAGTGGAATAGCATTGAATAGGAAGGAGCAGGAGGAAAGAATTAACCAGTTGTTTCCAAAATTGGGGTAAGAGAAACTGGCTGTGCAATATAAGCTACTAATTTATCTGTTTAAACTAGAGCATGTTTAGCTACTATAAAATGTCAAGAAAATGAAATTTTACTTATTCCTTATGGTATCTTCTCAGGTGCCATATTAATTTTTTAAGTTCAGAGAGATCAAGATCGATGTTTTTCCCCACCCAAACAAAGGAAGTGTTCCTTAAAGATTTGCCACATTAATGGTTTCAAGCAAACAAAGGAATATACTATCTGAGTGCTTTCAGATTCAAATTTCAAAGCCTAACGGGTCCTCCAAAATGACTTGCTTGTTTTTTTAAATGAAATATTAATTTTCTCATTTTGTAAATGTATGAGTTTTTTTTCTTTCTTTTTTTTAGCACTGTGTATATAACATTTACTAAAATCTAGAAATAATTTTAGGGTAGCATTTTATTTTATTTTTTTTTTTCTTTTGTCATTTTAGGGCCATACCCGTGGCAATGGAGGTTCCCAGGCTAGGGGTCTAATTGGAGCTACAGCTGCCAGCCTATGCCACTGCCACAGCAACCCTAGATCCGAGCCGTGTCTGTGACCTACACCACGGTTCACGGCAACGCCGGATCGTCAATCCACTGAACAAGGCCAGGGATCGAACCCACAACCTTATGGTTCCTAGTCGGATTCGTTAACTGCTGTGCCACCGCGGGAAATCCTAGGGTAGCATTTTAAAGCATCATATCCTTGAGGGCTTTGTTGAGAGGTATTATTTGTAAAGTGATGTTTGAGTTACTGCTCTAATTATGACACATGCACTAGTCATAGTAGATTTATCTTTAATTTTCAACAAGTAATTTTCAGCCAGTTGGTTGTTGACTAGGCTTTCTTTTCCATGCATCATTATTTTTAGTGACTAGGCAATAAGCAAGAGAAACGTAAACCTTGATTTTTATAGGCATGTTATTTATGTTTCAGTGTACCTAGATTTTATATGTTTATCCAAGATATTATTAATAATTTTTCTCCTTGCAAAATTTTTTTTCCTGACCTTAAATTTATTGTGTGCTTTTGGATGTTAAAAATTTAAAAGCATGCATATATATATTTTAGATCATTTTGAAGGGTATTTATTGAATTGCTTCTATATACAATTTATGGTGATGGATTAAAAAGAAAACAAGGACTATATCAGCAGAAACTAGAAAAAGCAAGAAAAGAGGTCTTGCAAGGCATAGCATTTCCAAATTCAGTATGCATTCCAGTCACTTGAGGATTTTAATTTAGTAGTGGGGTAGGGCCTGGACTCTGCATTTCTAACAAACTTCCCCAGTTGAGAGTCAAGTTGCTAGTGCATTAGTAGCAAGTCAGAAGGTATAAATTATATCATTAAATAGCTGACATTGCTATTGATAGATTCGTGTTTATACATGTGAAATATTTAAAAAGTACTTGAAGGGAAGGGGTGATTGAAAGCTAAAGTACTTGAAGGGAAGGGGTGATTGAAAGCTAATGGAGACATGGATAATATTTAGTCTAAAAGTTGAGAGAATGTTGGCATCCTCATTAGGGACAGCTTCATAGTAAAGGCAAGGTTAAAAGCTGGGCTTTGGAGTTCCTGCTGTGATGCAGTGGGTTTAGAATCTGACTGCAGTGGCTTGGGTTTCTCTGGAGGCATGGGTTCAGTCTCCGCCTGGCACAGTGGATTAAAGGAACCCGCATTGCTGCAGCTGCAACATTTGCAGCTGCAGCTTGGATTTAGTCCCTGGCCCGGGAACTTATATGCCATGGGTATGGCCATTAAAAAACAAAACAAAAAAAGCTGTTTTGGTAAATGTTACATGTACACATAAAAAAATGTGTATTCTGTAATGTTTGCCTTTAGTGTTTTATAGATATCAACTAGGTCAAGATAGCTAGTAGTGTTGCTTAAATCTTCTAGTTCTCTATTTTTTTTTTGTTTTTATTTTTATTTATTTATTTTTTGTCTTTTTGCCTTTTATATAGAGCCTCACCCGCGGCATATGGAAGTTCCCAGGCTAGGGGTCTAACAGGAGCTACAGCTGCTAGCCTTCGCCACAGCCACAGCAACACGGGATCTGAGCCGCGTCTGCAACCTACTCCATAGCTCAGGGCAACGCCGGATCCTTAACCCACTGAGCAAGGCCAGGGATCGAACCTGCAGCCTCATTGTTCTTGGTCGAATTCGTTAACCACAGAGCCACGAAGGGAACTCCCATCTAGCTCTCTATTTTTTTGAAATCTCTTGTTTTATTAGGTACTAAGAGATGTGAATTAACCTCCATCTATGACAATGAATTTATTTTCCTTTTGTTCTGTCAGTTTTGGCTTTTTATATTTAAAGTCATATCATTGGGTGCAGACATACAGGATAGTTATATTTTCTTGTTTTATTGATCTTTGTATTAGTTTTCTACTCTTGTTGTAACAAGTTGCCACAGATTTAGTAGCTTAAAACAACACAAATGTGTTATCTTGCTATTCTGGGGGTTAGAAGTCCAAAACAGATTTTACTGGGTAGAAACCAAGGTACTCCAGAGGCTTTAGCAGAGATCTCTTTTCTTGCTTTTTCTAGTTTCTGCTGTTATAGCCCTGTTTTCCTTGGCTATGGCCCTTTATCTTTAGAGCCAGGAGAATAGCATCTTCAGTCTCTTTTATCATCTTTACATTGCCTTTTCCCTTAGGACTTTTGTGATTAAATTATGCTTACATGAAATAACATTTGCTACCTGGTAATACAGGATGGTTTTTGTCTCAAGATCCTTAATTTAGTCATATTTATAAAGTCCCTTTTTGCCATATAAGGTAACATTTTCATATATTCCAGAAATTAGGACATGGATATTTTGGAGTGGGCATTGTTCTATCACAATCCTATAATCGTTGTGTATCTTTAATACTATTTCTTGCCACTCTGCTTTATTTGGTTAAGGCTCTTGAGTTTCTTAAATCTCTGAGCTTATGTCTTTTAACAGTTTGGAAATTTCTTGGCCATTATCTTCTCCAGTATTCCTGTTGTCTTATTTTCTTGCTCTTCTCCTTCTGGGACTCCAGTTACATGTATGTTATATATTGAGAGTGTTCCATATCTCCTTTATGCTCTGTTCTCTTCTCACTCTTTTCTTTCTGGGCTTCAGATTGGATATTTTATATTGATCTGTTCTTGAGCTGTCCAAACATGTCTTCTTTGTCTAAGCTGCTATTAAGCCTATTTAATTAGTTTTTGATTCCAGATATTTTTGTTTTTCAGTTCTAGAATATCCATCTATTTTTTAGTTTCAAATTCTCTCTTGAAATTGTCTTTTTTTTCGTCTATTTAGCTAGGATCTTCCTAGCTAACATTCTGATCATCTGTTGGTTTGTTCATTGTCCTTTTTTTTTCCTCTTGATTATTGGTTACACATCCCTTCCTCTGTTCATGTCTTAACATTATTACTCTTATGCCGGATATAATGTGTAAAGGCCAGTAGAAGATTTTTTTGTTTTTTGGGAATAGGGCATGGATTAAGAATGATTGAAACTCACTGTGAATAGTATAGTGAAGGGAGATAAGGGTACTGGTTTATTGCTTATGAAGGAATTGAGTAGGAAATATTTGTTAAAATGAATAGTAGAATAGAGGCTATACTCTACTGTCGTGGAGATTTTCTCTAGAACTTACTGAGAAATTGAGTAACTGTGTGACCATGAATAAGTTACTTAACCTCATGGTGCTTTGGTTTCTACTTTACAATGAAAGAATTATAGTACCTATTCTACAGTTATTGTGAGGATTAAATGAGTATGTCCGGCAGTGCAGTAAATGCTCAGTATGTGTTAGCTGTTATTTATTTGAGAATTGGGGATAGACTATTGCATTTGTTTATGTGGTAGTCATTAGTATATTTGCCAAGTAGGTTTTCAGGACTTGATGGTGATAAAGGCCTGAGTGGAGGTTCAGGAAAGAATGAGGAATTAGAGACAGCAATAGGCCATTGTTTTGAGATTGCTATGTGGAAATTAGAACAATATAGTGTACAGAGGAGGCCATGAAGGTAAGGGATGGATTTAAGATATGATAACCATGATCATAATCATAATCATAATCATAGCAATAAGGGCAACTCATTTATGGGATAAAGTAGGTACTGCCTTTACCCCATTGAATCTGAAGCATAAAGATAGGGATGTAATTATAAAATATTGTATGCTGAAAATGATCTAGTAGTGGGGGAAGAATGCAAGAGCTGAAGGGATATTTCCAGGAATAAAGTTTTCAGGTAGGTGAGAAATAGTGGAATGCAGCTTACAAGTAGAGAAACTGACCGTTGTTAGGAACAAGGAATGTGCATTCCTTTTAAAAGTGTTGACAGCAAAGTATATAAGTAAATTTGGGAGTGGGAAAATACCTAAGTTTTATTCTGATAGCTTGTACTTTCACGTTGAAATAAGAAACAACGGGAGCAGCTTAGAGTGAGGTTTGACAATGTTGGAAGAGAAGTGAAATACTTATTTCGGAGAGTGGGTGAGTTAATTAACTTGGGTGTGAATGACACTTTTGGTGGTGCTAAGGGTTCATTTGAAGATTGTGATTGATAATTTAAAGTGGGGACTGTGGAGACAGGAGAGAAAAGGGAGATTAGGAGCTCAACATCTTTGAGAAGGAAAGGTGAATTAATATGATGAAGTCAGAAAAGGAATAAGACAGTCTTTTCTCTTGAAAAGCTTGAAGTCTGCATAACAAGATCAGTGATCCATACCTAAAAAAATAAATATATAGATAAGCAAAGGATAAATGCCAGATAGATTACCTAGACCACAGGCTTTGTCCCTTCAAGGGGTGGGAGTGAACACTTTGGGCAAAGTGGGTGGTTTTAGTGGGAGGTGAGCATTGTTTGGACATTAAAGTGTATGTAGATGCCAAGAGAATAAACATTTCTTTGGTTTAGCATCTCTTTGGTTTCAGTATTGTACTTTAATCACCCAGAGTCTTTGAATTCCTTATCTGTGGATTCTACTTCCTGTGTAGACAGAGACACTGATTTGCCCATTTCCTTCTGAAGATAATACAACGTTACAGTCATCCTTAAAGGAAATATAATCACCTTGTAATGACCTTGAATTGTCTTCATTTTCATTTTATGTACCAACTATGTTGCTTGAAAATTTGTTGAAACTTGGAAATATTATTTTGTAGGGTTTTTTTTTGGGGGGGGAAGGTGATATTAGGAAGTAAATGAATACATTTTTTAAACAGGCTGTGATGTTCTATAACTTCAGATTTTGGTTAGAACTTACAGAAGTGTTTTTTTGAGTATTCTAAGCTTTCTTTGACTTGAACAAGAAGGGTGGAAAGAAAGGAAGGAAATATGTAAAAAATATTTTAAAACATGATTTAGATCTGAAATAAAGAAAATATTTTTGTATACAAAATATTAATTAGTAACAATAAATATAATGATGGGTTTGTAACTATCCTGTTACTATTTTGTCCATTATTTGAGTGAATTTATTATTTTTCTTATTGGCACATTTTTTTTTTCCTTATGGCCTAGTTAAGAATGACCAACACCAGTTTTCAGTCATTTCAGTGAACAGGCAGCCTTCTGTTTCAAACAGAGAAACGTCTGTTCGTAAGAAACATGCAACAATAATGTGGGACTTTTCTTAGTAGTTTGTTTTGGAACTTTATGTACACTTTTATAAAGCAGCTGCAAGGAAAAGTGTGTGTAGGTTTTTATTTCTTAAGTGTTAATATAAGAAATATTTAAAGGACTGGAACTTTTCAGCAGTGTTTTGACTAAATTTTTCTGCATATCAATTTTATCAGGTGGTTATAATTTTAAAAAAAGATTCTATTGTTTTTTTACGTAAACAAATTTATATTTTATACAGACATCCTTAAAAATGTTAAAATTATTTTGGTAAAGGTACTTTTTTTGGACAACAAGTTTTATGTATTTTTCTAATTAATCTTTTAGTTTTAAAAGTAGAACTTAATATTAAAGGCAATTTAAAAAGTAAATTCTCAACTATAATTTTATTATATAAATAGCTTTAAATTCTCCATTATATGTTTAATTGCATCTACTGTATATTTTTTAATTTAAAAAAGACCTTATGGAGTTCCTGTAGTGGCTCAGTGGTTAACGAATCCAACTAGGAACCATGAGGTTGCGGGTTCGATCCCTGGCCTCGCTCAGTGGGTTAAGGATCCGGCGTTGCCTTGAGCTGTGGTGTAGGTTGCGGATCCCGCGTTGCTGTGGCTGTGGCATCCCCCGGCGGCTACAGCTCCGATTAGACCCCTAGCCTGGGAACCTCCGTATGCCACAGGTGCGTCCCCAGAAAAGGCAAAAAGACAAAAAAAAAGAAGACCTTATGAAAAATTAGTTTACATAAGCAGAACTTGTTTAATACTGAGCATTTGGAATTTATTTTGGCTCTGTAAGGAATACATAATATTTGTAATAGAATACATATTGCTGAAATAGCATATGGATACCACTAATTTTATATTTAATTTGCCAGGAACTTTTAAAATTCCATTATTTTCCTTGTTTTTATATAAAATTATTTATATAAAATTGAATTTAGAAATGTAAAAGTTCTAATTTATTATTGAAATTTTAGCAAGTGTTCTTGCAAAACTATTGACTACATATTTTTATCTTGTTATCTCTATCATGAACCATGATGGTGTATTACTTTGCAAGGAATTGGTAGCATTTTTGCTAAATTGTGTTCTTTCAAAGCAAGGGAGAATTTTAATATTAATGGCCCAAAATGCTTATTATATATTTCCCAATTGCTTTTGGATGTGGTTTTTAGTTATGATAAAGAGTAATTTATTTTTAGCACTTCATAAATTATGAAACTAATATATTCTTTGTTAATTAAGCATGTTATTTAACATGTTATTCTTTCTTAATTAAAAATATTTTTAAAGAAGCTGAAAAATGCAGTTACTATTCTATGTGATGTTTTATTTTCTAATAAAAACACCTTTTTTCCCAATCTTATTTGCCAGTAAAGTAAGAAGGATAAGGTGATCTTTCGCCATAGGTAGTGGCTCTTCTATTTTAATGTGTGTAAAAATCTCCTGAGCACTTGATAAATCTGTGGATTCCCAAACTCAGCTCTCTAGAAACTCAGATTTACAAGTCAGTATATTTAACAGGCTCCTAAGTGATGTATCCGCTCACTTTAACCAGGTGCTTGTTCATCAACATTAACTCAATTCTCATTGCGTCTTTAGTGCTAGTCTGCAAATGGGTAAGACTTTGCTATTAAGCTGAGGTTGCTTGAAAAACTTGCATGATGGTATTTTGGCTATTTTAAAAGCTTTGGACTTAGAAATAAGTTCTCCTGATTCAGATTGTAATACATTGTACATTTATTTAGAGTATTACAATTGAGTAGACACTGTTACTTTTTTTTTTTTTCCATTTAATCTTAATAACAAGCCTGTGAAGTAGGTAAAACAGGTATTATTATCTTCATTTTACGTGTTGGGAAAGAGGCTAAAGAAAGTTTAGTGACCTGTCTAGGTCATGTAGCTAAGATTAGAATGTAGGTCTTGACCTCTAGACCAGGGCTCTTTCCATGATATCACAATGAGCTATCTAAAATTGAAGAGTTAAAGTGTGTGTGTTTGTGTGCATACACTTGTGTATACAGACAGATTGTTTTATTGCACTTTGCTTTCTTGTGTTCACAGGTGTTGTATTTTTTGTAAATTGAAGGTTTGTGGCAGTCTTGCATCAAAGCACTTTTTCCAACAGTGTTTGCTCACTTCATGTTTCTATGTCACATTTTGGTAATTTTCTCACTTTTTCATTGTTATATTTGTAATGGTGGTTTATGATCAGTGATCTTTGATGTTACTACTGTAACTCACTGAAGGTTCAGATGATGGTTAGCATTTTTTAGTAATAAAGTCTTTTTTTTTTTTTTTTTTTGTCTTTTTATCTAGAGCCGAACCCATGGCATATGGAGGTTCCCAGGCCAGGGGTCTAACAGGAGCTGTAACTGCGGGCCTTCACCACAGCCACAGCAACGCGGGATCCGATCCGCATCTGCAACCTACACCACAGCTCACGGCAATGCCGGATCCTTAACCCGCTGAGCAAGGCCAGGGATCGAACCTGCAACCTCATGGTTTCTAGTCGGATTCGTTAACCACTGAGCCACGAAGGGAACTCCAGTAATAAAGTCTTTTTAGTTGAGGTATTTACATTATTTTTTTAAACATAATACTGTCACAAACTTAATAGACTCTAGTATAGTGTAAGCGTAACTTCTATATATACTGGAAAACAAAAAAAAAACCATTTTGTGATGTGCTTTATTGTGATACTGGCTTTACTGTGGTGGTCTGGAACTAAATCTGTAGTACCTCTGAGGTATGCCTGTGTATCTGTTGCTCTTAACATAGTTATACATCATCAGACATGGTTGAAGTTTTCTAATTAGAAAAAGTTAGCATGCTGGTTAGATTTTAGCATATTTTTAGGCAGTAAATACGCTTTACCTTATAAACTGTAGACTGAGCTGTGTAAGGGAATGGGTTGTGTATTTTAAATCTTTATATTCTAATTGCCTACCTTGCTCATTTGCAGAGTCCAGGTGTTGAACAAGTTTTTGATGAATGAACGGATGGTTAAGTGACTGACCTTTAGGTGTTTGTGTCAACAGGGAATGTTTGAGGATCTTGGTGTATATTCTTGTCTTAAAATGGAAAAGCTCACTATTGGGTTCTTGATTTTTAATTTGGGATGACACACATTCTTGAATCATGAATACATGTAAAATGCCAGTTCTCACAATCAGATGCCAGATGCTTCATGAAGAAGCACAGCAATTATATGATGTTAGCACTCCTTTTTTTTTTTTTTATGGTAGTGCATTGTAGAATATTTTCTTTTCTTTCTTTCTTTTTTCTTTTTTTTTGTGTCTTTTGTCCTTTTAGGGCTGCACCAGCGGCATATGGAGGTTCCCAGGCTAGGGGTCTAATCATAACTGTAGCTGCCAGCCTACACCACATCCACAGCAATGCCAGAACTGAGCCGTGTCTGCAACCTACACCACAGCTCACGGCAATGCCGGATCCTTAACCCACTGAGCAACGCCAGGGATCGAACCTGCAACCTCATGGTTCCTAGTCAGGTTCGTTAACCACTGCGCCACAACAGAAACTCTGCATTATAGAATATTTTCTACTTTCCAAGTCGTATACACATGTTTTTCAGTCATATAATGTGTGTTACCAGAGTAGAACTAAATCCTCAGTAGAGATGAAAGGGATTACTTTTATTTTAGAAATCTCAAAACCTCTTACACAACAACATAAAGAAAATATTTCTAAATCTAACAAACCTTTGAATTAACATTATAGCTTTCTCCTTGCCTTTCTTTCTAGAAAGAAATTGACTGACCAATCGCTTCTCGACCTTTCGGCTAAGATCAAGTGTAGAAACTGACTGACCTCCTGCTCTTCCCAGGTGGTTTTGGTAGTTTAGGAATATTTCTAATATTCTGGTATATGTCTACTGGTATATGAGATTTTTTGTGTTATATTAAATAAAATGTATTCAGTTTTCCTTTCTAAGTGTGTAAATCTCCTAAGAGACACAGTCACCTTTCTTTTCCTAGAATCGGATTTTTCCTCATGCCAGTTATTCAGAATGTTCAAATATACAGTTTTTGTGGGCCATTAGTTTTTGTTTTATATATATACAAAATATAACTATTTGTATAGTTATATATGTACATGTATATGATTTTCTTTTTATAGCAATGGTGGGAAGAATGAATGAATCAAATGTACTGATATTTCTGTGCATATTTGCACATTTGCAGTTCATAACTACCTTGGCAAAAAAGTATATTGAATCTGGTTCAGAGAATGTTTTGGATCAACTGTGATTTTCATGTATTTTTACAGTTCTCCTTTTTTTAATATTACATATAACTGAGAAGTTACATTTATTACTAATCCTAAAATCCTGTTTCCAAAAGGTATCTACAAAAATACCTTTTCTTAAAAAAATTTTGAGAAGAATTTGAGAAAAAGAAGCATGTTACACACTTCTCATGAAGCCATGCTTTGGACTAATATTCTGGGCACTGGTTTTGATTCATTGCTTGGCACTTAGACAAGTGTTCCTCCCATGCACTCATGTTCTTTGAGTTGCTTTGGTAAATATCTGTAGACTCATGGGAACTTGGCTTTTACTGTTGTTGATAACATTTTATTATGAACACCCTTTAGTAATTGGCATACTAAACTATCTTCTGAACATGTTTTTCAGTATAAGAAATGTTTTTCAAAAATTATAGTAGGGCAACTGGGCGAAGAATTTACCTTGAAATTTTTTCTTTTTTTTTTAGGGCCACACCCGCAGCATATGGAAGTTCCCAGGCTAGGGGTTGAATCGGAGCTACAGCTGCCAGCCTACACCACAGTCACAGCAACACCAGACCCAAGCCGCATCTGCCACCTACACCACAGTTTATGGCAATGCCAGATCCTTAACCCACTGAACAAGGCTAGGGATCGAACCCACAACCTTATAGTTCCTAGTCGGATTCATTTCTGCTGTGCCACTATGGGAACTCCTCCTAGAACATATTTTGATTCTCCTTTTCAGTACTTATTTTATCTTTTATTTTTTTAAGGACCATGTCTGTGTTCTCTGAAACACAAGCTCTGTGAGGATAAACTCTCGTCTTACTTCATAGGAGCCTGGGCTATATGGTCTTGTGTGTGTGTGTGTATGAGGGGTCTCCTGAGGAGGCGGTGGGGGGAAGCAGCTCTGGCTCACTCTGGGATCATAAAAACTGGTGGTGGACGTATCAGGGAGAATTCATCTGCATGAACTCTCCTGGATAAGGAAATCTTCCTTGTGTTATTAGCACCGAGACCCAGCCCCACCCAACAACCTGTAGGCTCTAGTTCTGAGACACCTCAGGACAGACAACTAACTGTGTGGGAACAGAGCTCCACAGATCAGCAGACAGGCTGCCTAAAGACTTTTTGAGCCCACAACTGCTGCTAGATACACCCTTATATATGGCTCTGCCAAGCAGGGTACAGGCACTGGCCCCTCCCACTAAGAAGCCTACATAAGCCTCTAGACCAGCCTCACCCACTGGGCAGCAGACTCCAGAAGCAAGATAAGTATAGTCCTGTAGCCTGCAGACTGAGTCTGCAAATGCAGGCCAGACACCACCATGGGACCAGCTGACCCCTAGCCCTTGGGTGATGAGAGGGGAGTGCACTGCAGGGACAAATAGGACATCTCCTATAGAGAGCCACTTCTCCAAGTTTGAGAAATGTAATTCACCTATGACATACCTGAAAATACAAATAGAAATTTAGACAAAGTGAGGCAGCAGAGGAATGTGTTTCAGACCAAGGAACAAGACAATCTCCCAGAAAAACAGGTTCATTCTAAATCATCCTTTCTTTATTTCTCTACCCAGTGATAGTGTTTGACACAATTAGCAGTTAGGTATAGATAGCAAAAAGTAGCAGCAGTTAAAAACTATCCCTTTCTAGTGTTTAAAAGATCCTGGACTTTATTTTCCTTCTCCACTTCTTAAAGTAGGTGCTGAGCATGTAGCTGTTGGTAAAGAAAGTTGTCAACAATGGGAAATAGCTTAAAATCCATAGAACTAGTGGATTTTCACTATAACTAGGAAGAGTACTTTGGGTCACATCAGCTCTATTACTGTTTTCACTTATTAGCAAAGGCACCTTATATCACTATAAGGAAGCACAAACAGTAAACACAGTAAATAGTGGGAAATGATGCTAATTAATCCTTCTTCTTTGCATTTGATTTCAGTTAAGATTTGGAAAAAATTAATTGGGATGGGATCACATAATAATATGTTTAAATTCCTTTAACTTTTACTGAATAAATGCTTTTTACCTTTTGTTGTCAGATATGTGAAATGCATCTTTTCAGAAAGGCCAGTTAATGACTGATAGGTGGTTGGTGAGAAAACAGTATGATTCCTTTTGCCTTTTATACATTAAGAATCAGTCTAATTCTATCCTAATGGAAAATTTGACTTTTTATTGCTGAAGATATTGAAATTTTCATGAAGTATATTTGTGTATCACAGATGAAATTCTTGCTAGCCATGTAATTTGGTATAAATTCCTTTTTTCTCAGAGGTTCAATTTCCTCATCAGTGAATTACGGCATGTAGCTCAGGCTCTTAAAAAGCCTGCCTTGTTTTCATAGCCTAGACTGATCCCTCTTCGTTGGTTCCAGGGATGCCTTTAGGCTATTTCTATAACTTGTGCCATTCCCATCCTGTCCCGAACAGGTTAGGATTAAATCATTTTGTGAAGGCTAAGCTCCCCTGGAGCCTTCCTGTGGAGTCTGAATTGGGACTGAGCCTGGCTCCTTTGCAGTAGAGGGTTTCAGCATTCTTTATTTTCCTTTCCTGTCTTAGGCTGCTCCTGATCCTGGATTCTGGATCCAAGCCTGTGTTAATAGTGAATGTGCACATGTAACTAATCTGCTTAAGCTAAAGGAAGTTTTATCCTTATTTTGGAGACAGGAAACTGAGGCACAGGGAAATTCAGTGACTTGCCCATGTACACAGAACTATGGATAACAGAGCCAAGATTCAAATCATGATCATTTCATCTAAGACCAGAGTCCATTTTCTGCACAAATGGAATCTTTGGGACAGATTATAATCGAGTGTATATCAACATCTAAATTGTGATTGAGTATCTAGCATTTCCTGAGGGATTGCCTGAAGGACTCAATTACCTTCCTAGAGCGTGCTCTCCACAAGTATAGAGTTTCCTTCTGCCCTCTCAAGTTTTTATTTTTGGTTGCCTGGTGTTATTGAGGCACAGCACCTGGAGTTTATGAGGTCAAGATTCCCATCAGTTTTTTGTTCTAAGGAAAACAGAATATATACGGAAAATGTGAAATTCTATTCAGTTCTTGTAACTTTTTATATTGTGTATTATAAAATTTTAGGGAAATATGAGAAATAAAAAAAGATAAAGTGTTTGTATTCCAGCTCAGAGAATACTACTTTTTTTTTTGTCTTGTCTTTTTGCCTTTATTTAGAGCCGCACCCGTGGCATATGGAGGTTCCCAGGCTAGGGGTCTAACAGGAGCTGCAGCTGCTGGCCTTCGCCACAGCCGCAGCAACGCGGGATCCGAGCTGCGTCTGCAACCTACACCACAGCTCACGGCAACGCCGGATCCTTAACCCACTGAGCAAGGCCAGGGATCGAACCCGCAACCTCATGGTTCTTAGTCGGATTCGTTAACCACTGAGCCACGAAGGGAACTCCCAGAACTTAACCTCTTTTAGCATTTTTTTCTTTTTTGGCTGCCACACAGCATACGGAGTTCTTGGGCCAGGGATCAGATCTAAGCCACAGCTGCAATCCATGCTGCAGCTGCAGCAGTGTCAGATCCTTTAACTCACTGTGCCAGGCCACCTGTGTTGTGGCACTTCAGAGACACCACCAATTCTGTTGTGCCAGAGCAGAAGCTCCTCTTTTAGTCTTTATGACATGTATCTTTCCATTCTGTGTATTCAGTAATTGCTTAGACCAATAATCTCGGATTTTCCTCTGTTACATTTTATCTTGAATCCATCAGCAAATCATTTGGCTTTACCTTCTAAAATAATATACTTAATAGTATACTTTAAGTAATAACATTTAAATAATTTCTCATCACCTCCATTGTTGCCACTGTGATACAAGTCATCATTTCTTGCCCAATTTATCATACTGCTTTTTAAATTTACCTACGTGCTTCTGACCCTATACAGTCTATTCTCTAGACAATGATACTTTTAAAATGTAAGTCAGATTATGTCACTTTTCTGCTCAGAACCCTGTAATAAATTCCCATCTTACTGAGGGTACAAGCCAAAGTCTCTATAGTAGTTTTCAAGGCCCTATATGATATAGTCTCTGATATTTGAATTCCTGCTCTTCCCTTTTCTTTCTCTTATTCTGTTCCTGCCTGACTGGCCTCCAGACTGTTCTTTTAACCTGTCAGCAGTTCTCAGCTGGAGAGCCTGTTTGGGAAATAGTGGTCTTCAAATGCAGTACTAGGTGATGAATCACAAAAGTCCTGGAACAGAAAGGCTCATTGGGCAAATTAAGATGCCCAAACACACAGTTTATTAAATTGATTTGAAACACTCTATGAGAAGGAAGCAGGAAGAAATGGGGTAAAGTTAACTTGGGAGAGGGCACGAGTAAGTGAAGGACCGTGTTCCCATTTTAGTATGTTTTTTTCTGTCTCTGCCTTAACAGCAAAGAGGACCAGAATTGAAGTGAGTGAGAGGCCCAGTCAGATAGATGATGTCTTGATAATACCTATGACATATGCTTGCTCTATCAGGGAGAGACAAGGCTAGTATGCCTGGCCTTACCTGTACCTTGCCAGTTAGATATCTAAGTGGGTTTTCTTTGCTTTTCTTAGTCAGAGAACATGTGGAGTAACCAAATTAAGACCTTGTACATATAGAGTACCTCATATATCTTGTGATTATTTAGTGTTCATGCGTGTCTAATGCATCAGGTATCTCATTATATTTAGAGCCTCTTGAATATTAGGTGTCTCTTTCATATTTAGTGAGTCATGAATTTAGGTTTCACTTGGTCCTTTTTACTTTCCTATCTCTGTTTAGGGACACATGCTTTACTTACTACTTCCATTTGTATATTTAACATGTGTTATGAATTCTGTCTGTATTTTACAAGCTACTCACTAACCACTTTTCTATGCTTGGCACATCTTTAAAGTTTCACTTATGTTTTATAAGCTACACACTCATCTTTAAATATTCTGAAAAGCAAATGCTCATTATAGGGCCTTTACACTTGCTCTTCCCTCTTGCATCTGTAACACTTTTCCTCCAGTTGTCTGCATGACTTCTCATTCTTCAAGCCTTTGCTCATAGATCACCTCAAATATTATTTCACTAATAGTGAGACCTTCTCTGACCACCTTGTGTAAAATAGTACCCTGCCTCCTCCCTCAGCCCTGCTCCCCTCCTCCCTTTTCTGCTTTAGTTTTCTCCTTTGCATTTATCACCACTGTACGTACTATACACTATCTTCCTCATTACAATCTAAGCTACTTGAGGTTAGATACTTTTATCTGTTTTATTCAGTATTCTTTCTCTAGTGTTTGGCACATAGTAGTTGTTCAACAGGTGTTTGTTCAATAAATGAATGAATAGAAAGCGAAATGGTTTTTGGAGGGATTCACTTAAAGTAGTGGGATTCTTTTTCTTCATTAAAAAATAGTATATGTCTAAGGAAAAGTTTTGGTTATAAAGGCTATGAAACTGCTAGCCTGGCTGTCAAGAAACATTTTACAGTGTGAGAGAGTTAAGAATATAATAAATATTAACTTTAAAATAACGCATGAAATCTTTCTTAAAGTTTACCTGATAATAGAAGGATGATTAGTTATCCTTTTTGAACCTGTGGCTCTATGGTAAATCAATTAAAGTATAATTTTTACCATAGTTACCAGGTATTTCAAGAAGTATTTATGAAATTTATTCTTTTTCCAAAACAAGTACAGATAGTGGATTTGGGGATTAAAGATTTTATTTTCTATATGGGGAGAAAAAATGTTAAAGAAATAGGAAAGGACAATGTATGGCAAGATAAGATTTAGCATAAAATGAATGAGAGCCAATAAATAAATGATGTAGGAGTTCAGAGAAGGAAAAGTTCAGTGTGGGCTAGAATGCTGGGGAGGTCACTGTCTGAACTTTGGAACATGCATTAGATTTGTAGAAAGGGGAGGTATACATCTGATGCTGGTAAGGAAAAAGCATGCCGAAATCTTGCATAGCATAATAAAGAGTTTGAATTGAAGGTTTTAAAATAAGAGGTAACATGATCAGACTGTATTTTAGAAATACAATAATTTGTGTTGTATGGTGAATGCATCTGGGAAGAGATGATAGATAGCTCCAGCAAGAATAAAATGAAAGAAAATTGAAGAAATAAAAAGAATGAAAGAATAAAAATGAAAAAAAAGAATAAAAAGAATAATATGAAAGAAAATAGAGAAGACTATTGTAGTAATTTTTGTGAATTTATGTAGTCATTTATTGTAGAGAGATGATGGTGTCCTGAACTCAAATAGTTCTATGTGTAAAAGACTCATGAAATACATTATGTGAACTGTGACACATTGAACATATAATCCTAACCACTTTTCTTTGTTCTTGGGCTTTTAGACAACATCAATATGTGTGTAAGCTTTTATTGAATAAATATTGTGGCTAAATATTGAATAACTATTAGGTTAATATTAATTTTTATGACTTTTTTTATTTGAACTTTTTTTTAATTGAGTTCTGATGAAAGTTTTCAGTTCTAACAAACACTAATATATGATAATAAAAATTGTATGTAAGAAATGCCACCTTAAGAAATTAGTTCCTGGAGGGAGTTCCTGTCGTGGTGCAGTGGTTAACGAATCCGACTAGGAACCATGAGGTTGCGGGTTTGATCCCTGGCATCGCTCAGTGGGTTAAGGATCTGGCATTGCCCTGAGCTATGGTGTAGGTTGCAGATGCGGCTCAGATCTGGCATTGCTGTGGCTCTGGTGTAGGCCAGCAGCAACAGCTCCGTTTAGACCCCTAGCCTGGGAACCTCCATATGCCGTGGCTGTGGCCCTAAAATGACAAATGCCAAAAAAAAAAAAAAAAAAAAGAGAGAAAAGAAATTAGTTCCTGGAATTCCCGTCGTGGCTTAGCAGTTAACGAACCCAACTAATATCCATGAGGATGTGGGTTTGATCCCCCACTCAGTGTGTTAAAGATCCGGCATTGCTGTGAGCTGTGGTGTAGGTCGCAGACACAGCCTGGATCCCGTGTTGCTGTGGCTGTAGCATAGGCCAGCAGCTGTAGCTCCAACTTGACCCATAGCCTGGGAACCTCCATATGCCGCAGGTGTGGCCCTAAAAAGACAAAAGACAAACAAACTAAAAAAGAAATTAGTTCCCAAATTTTATAATTCAAGCCATTCTTATGTTTATAAATTTTTATTACAGAATGCATTTCTTTTAGTGAAATTTCAGTGTTTAGTTTTCTTAAGTTTTTAAAATAAGTGTTTTAACTACTCTTAATATTTTGTAGCAAAGAGTCTTTTAAAACACAGAATTACCATGGTGAATCATGATCTAAACTAGCCAGTAGTTTAGATTGAATAGTCTTTTAAAACCGTTCTTGGTGTCTCTACACATATCTATTCATTAGGTTTAAAAATTTCTTGTTATAGTTTTATAAGCATGTGTGAGTAAGGATATAGGCTTGGCTGCTATAAGACAAATCCAAAACATCAGTTGCTTAGATGAGACAGAAATTATTTTGCTAGTCCAGGGTTAGCAAGGAATCTGCACATTGCTGAGGACCCAATCTCCTTCTATTTTTTTCACTTTGTTGCCTCTTGGATATTGGTCTTGTTTATGGAAGGAGACCATCACGTTCACCTCCCAGCAAGAAACGGAGGACATGCTCTTTTTCTTTTTTCTTATTTTTTAAATGTTTTATTGAAGGTTGTTGATTTACAATGTTATGATCATTTCTGCTGTACAACATAGTGATTCAGTGATACACGTACACACATCCATTGTCTTGCAGATTCTTATCAGATTATCTCAGAATATTGGGTAGAGTTCTCTGCTATACAGCAGGTTCCCACTGGCCAGTCATTCCATATACCTCAACGTGCATATACAACACGCTCTTTTCTTCTAAAGGATTGAGCAGGAAGTAGGACACGTCATTTTTCTTGCATCTTATTAGTCAGAACTGAGTCATGTCATCATATGTAGTAACAAAGGAAGTTAGGAAATGTAGAATGTTGTATACCTAGCTAAAAATCTTATTACTGTGAAAGAATGAGAACATGGATTTGGGGAGACATCTAATAGTTTCTGTCATGTGCACTCTGTCTCCCAGCCATGAAACATATCCAATCCCTCTTCAAATCTCATTCATCTCATAGTTTATTATATCTACACGATGTGAAGTCTGTTCTTTCTCTCAAGCCCTCATCTTACTGCTTATGGTTGGCCCATCTGATCTGAAAGCCAATGTATCTGCCATCTGCTCACCACTTCCTCCAATGTACATTCCGTATACCGTGGTAAAGTCAAAGTAGGGTAATACACACAGAAGACAGTGGTAGAGGAGAAGCAGGATGAGACACTCCCATCTGGAAGAGGGGGAGATGGGAAACCCAATAGTTAGTTACTAAGCAACAGTCAAATCCTGTGTGCAGGGATCATGAAGACTTTTATCCTGGTAGTAGAAAAGTTTCTTTGTTAGACCTCCTGGCAAGCTTGTCCCCCTGCCCTTGGGGAGGAAAGCACTTGTTATCCATGGTTCCTGGCTTTGTCCTTTGGGAGAGTCTTTATTTTTTGTTATTCTCCATGGCCAGATCTAAAATGGAAATGGGCATTAAAAAAGTTTACTGTTTCTAGGGGTTAGCTAGCTTTCAAAGCTGGCTTCCTGCCTGTGCAGGTAAGAGAGCCTAAGGGGTTGTCTTTGGGGTTGAGCAATTATAGACATTTATAGTCCTTTGTGTGTGTGTGTGTGTGTGTGTGTGTGTATATAATATATCCCCTCAAAAACTTTCCGGGTTTTCTGCCCATTTGTACTTACTAGTTCCAAGAGCAAGTAACTGTAGCTAAACATTAACTAAGAAAATTTTTCTCCTCCTTCCTTCCTTCCTACTTTCCTTCCTTCCTTCCTTCCTACCTTCCCCCTTTCTTCCTTCCCGCCTCTTCCTTCCTTCCTTCCTTCCTTCCTTCCTTCCTCCCCCCCCCCTTCCTCTCTTCCCCTCTCTCTTTTTAGGGTCACAGCAATGGTATATGGAGGTTCCCAGGCTAGAGGTCAAATCGGACCTGCAGCTCGCAGCCTACACCTCAGCCACAGCAACGCAGGATCGGAGCCGTGTCTGTGACCTACACCGTAGCTCATGGCAACACTGGATCCTTAACCCACTGAGTGAGGCCAGGGATCAAACCCTCATCCTCATGGATACTAGTCAGGTTCGTTAGCTGCTGAGCCATGACATGAACTCCTCTTTTTTCTTTTTTTACATTTTGTTTTTGAAGCCCTTGCTTTACACACGGTCTGACATATAGCAGGTACTCCACAGGGATTAGTTAACTCATTGAAGTTTTCTGATGGTCTTGGATTATAGATATGCCACCATTACAGCCATCAGCGACAAGAGGAATTTTATGAGCACTTTGGACATTAGACAGGTGGGTCATGTCATCATTTAAATTACCTCCTCTCCTTTTTCCCTCGGCGTTTTGGAGTAAAAGCTTTTATATTTCTGGGAGAGAGGCTAAAGAGGAAAGCTCCAGAGTTTCTATAAAAGATTAATTACATTGACACAGAGGATTGGACTTTTCTTTAAATTCAGAATTTGCCTACTTTTTCTTTATTTTGTTAGCTACCGTGCATTATTTCAAGGTGTTTTTCTAAACACCTGGTACTCAACCCCTATGAAAGGTACTTGTTTTCTCACTTAATGCTGTATCCTTAATCTTGGGGATAAAAATGCATGAGACTTGGAAGTGAAAGTGAGAGGAAGATGGCACGATGTCTCATCACCCTATTTCCCCCACCTCTTACTCCCTAATTATCCAATGCAGATTTGTACTTTGGAAATAAATCTTTATTCTTCCAAGCTCTTTTGCAAGCCAGTAACTGGGTAGCTTAGTTTGGGAATCACAGCCCCAAACATTAGCTGTATATACTGTGCATTAACCATTTTGATTGAAAATAGATGTGTCTTTGCATATCTTTGGGTGTCCTGAATAGGAAAAAAACTTGAGCCAGGTGGACCACAGTATGAGGCAGTAGGATATAGCTGATTACACAGGTTAGAATAAGATTTCTGAGTAATTTTAAAATGTGATTTATCATTAATGAATTAAAAAATTAAGTTCTTGCTATCTCTGTTATTCACCACAGTGCATACTTCCTGGTCCTTGGTACACACTACTGTTCTTTATTGTTCTTAGGCTTTTACCAAATTAATCTCTCTGCTAGAATTACTGAGGTGTGTTTCTTTTTTGAATGTCTTAAAGAAATGTTTCTTCCCATCAACCATCATTGCAATTAAAGATCCATTTAGGGAATTTCTTTCTGTGGACTTGTGTTAAAAGGATTAAAGTAGGAGTTCCATTATGGTACAGTGGAAACAAATCCAGCTGGTATCCATGAGTTTGATCCCTGGCCCCACTCAGGGCGTTAAGGATCTGACGTTGCCGTAAGCTGTGGTGTAGGTTGCAGACATGTGGCTCAGATACTGTGTTACGTGGCTGTGGTATAGGCCAGCAGCTGTAGCTCCAATTTGGGAACTTCCATGTGCCGTGGGTGTAGCCCTGAAAAAGAAAAAAAAAAAAAAATTAAAGTAGGTAAAGTAGGACAGATTTTTAATGTATGTCTACTAATGGAAAGATGGAAATAAACTAGGAGAGAGCCAGACAAGGGACCCAAAATTCCAGTAACTTAGTTGTGGTGACAGAATGCCCTAACTTTTAAGAACTGGAAAGGAGGACTTAGTAAGATATGATTAACATGAAGATATCAAAATGAATACTAGTAAATAGCATCCACTATAATGATCATCAACTGACAAATGAGTTGAAGAAAGGGGAAAGATCTGTTTGAGGAACAGATTTATTGGTGTCCTGTCAGAAGAACAAAGGTGTTAACAAGGTGCCAAGTGGGCTAGTTACAGGGAGCTGTTAAGTAAAAGAGCCACACAAAGTGGGAATCAGGTCAGATTATTGAGTAAACTGGAGACCAATCACAATCACATGAGGATGAGATCAGAATAACTCAAATGAAAAAAGAAGACAATTTACAAAGACATTTAGGTAATGGAAAATTTTGTTATGCTTTTGAAACCGTAGATTAAGGACAATGGTGTTTTCCAACAAGATGAGATTAGCAATGGCTACCAACAAAAGGAAGATATTTTGTGTGTTATTCCTCTTCAGTTTCGTGGCGGGGGGGTGGGGAATAAAAATAACTTGGCCAATCACCTAGCTAAAGAAAGGCTTATCTCTTGTGATGCTTTTAATGAAAGAGAGAACAAGAGGGATAGGAGAGATGAGGGTGAATGAAGAAGTCTGGAAAAACAAAACTGTATGTGTTTAAGTTCAAATTATAGGTTTGATTGCTTGTATCTTTGGACGTATGTGCTGTTGAGTGATATTAGTGCCACTTTTCTAATTTAGAAAAAAAATTATGGGTGACAAGTACTGGGAGGGTATAAATTACGACATTCATTTTTTTCCTTAAAGCAGCATCCTTTTAGTAACTACAAGCCAACATTCTTGTCACTAGCATATAATTCAGTTTAATTCAGCATGAGGACAAATGTGCCGTAACAATTTAATTTCCCCTTTTAAAAGAACCTGTTCCTCGAGAGCTTGGTTCTTTTCCATTCTGAATGAAATTTCTTTATTGGCTATATGGGGGTAGTGAAAGTGATAAAAATATTAAAAGGATATAAATTCCTGTTTTGGCTTCTATTGTACACTGTGCCGATATGAATAGCAGGATAATGAGGCTTGATTATTTATTACTATGAAAAGGTTTTAATTTGGGATTATGACATTGCAAATGGAGGTATAACATACCTAGTTTGATTATCTTTGCATAGCAGTGCAAAGATGTGTGTGTGTGTGTGTATATATGTATTTGTATATGTATGTACACGTATATCCAGGTAATGTTCTCTGTTGTATTATACTTCTATTTCTGACATAATAGTTTTACATTTAATTGTTCTAAAGACTCAGTGTACACAGAGGGTATTTTGAAAAATGTGACAGTGACAGTTTACGAAGCCAAAGAATAAATCATGCATTGTTTTTTTTTTTTTTTTTTTTTTTTGCTTTTTAGGGCCACACCTGCGACATATAGAGGTTCCTAGGCTAGGGGTCAAATCGGAGCTGTAGCCATTGGCCTACGCCACAGCCACAGCAATGCCAGATCTGAGCAGCATCTGCAATATACACCACAGCTCACAGCAATTCCAGATTCTTAACCCACTGAGTGAGGCCCGGCGCAATCTCATGGTTCCTAGTTGGATTCGTTTCCGCTGAGCCACGACAGGAACTCTGAAAATCATGCCTTCTTTAATGTGCTGGAAAACCCAAATGAATTTAAGATGCTAAGGTGCCTTATGAAATAACTGGGAAAATTTTCAAGTGATGCTGTAACAACAAGAGCAACAGCAACAACAATGACACCTTATACCTACTTAGGCTTTCATTGCTACCTATTATCTCATTTGTTCAAGATGCTGTGATGTCGGTTGAGTGACAGTAATGTTACCATTTGAGGATAAAGAAACTGAGGCTAAGAGAGTGACTTGCTAAAGGTCACAGTTAGTATGTGTTAAGATCTGTGCAGTCTTAGATTTTACCCTACGTACAAGTTAGCAAGCTAGTCTTTTACTGTTTCATGTGTAGTGGCAGAAGACAGAGGACTCCTGAGTTGGAGACAAGGGAATTTTATTACAGTAGTAAGCATCATGAATTTCACGTGATTTGAACTGCTTCCCCATCCCAACCCCTTTATTCAAAGGAGGCAATGCAGGTAGGATGCTTTGTGAGCAGTGGGATATCAGGAAACACCAACTTCTCATCACAAAGAAAAATATCTTTTTTCTTTTTCTTTACTGTTGTATCTATATGGAAATGATGGAAGATCAGTGAACTATTGTGGCAATCACTTCATGATGTAAGTTAAGTCCTTATACTGTATACCTTATATACAGTTTTGTATGTCAGTTATATCTCAGTACAAGTGAAGGGGAAAAAAGAAACATTGAGCTAGGGGATTCACTGTTTTTATTATTTATTCACTGTTTCCATTGCTTTGCCTAAGCAGGCCAGCTCTATGAGGTGGAAGACATTATCCCTACAGGCGACTTGCTGCAAATGCATCCTGGAGAAGTGATCCATGAAACGAGTAGTCAGGGATTTATGTTCTTGGCATACTCAGCCAGAATGTGCAGGGACACAGCAGTCTCGTAGAGGTGGCTTCTTCCATAGGATGTGTCAGAATTAAATCTTAAATATAGTTTTGCTGTTTTGTGACTTCAGCTATAATTGGAAAGGAAGCAACTATAAGCCCATTCCCCCAAAATATATTTATCTTATTTTTCTGTCTTACCCAGGACATCTTGAAACTGATCCTCTTGGTGTATTTATGATACTCAGTTACTGAAACCAGTTAGGATTATTATGAAGGCAGAGAAACAGAACATAGGGCCCAATTTAAGGAAACTACTGGTCTTATCTTAGACTCTTCTCTCATCTTCACTAGCTACTGTCACTGCAAAGAGTCATGATATAATGTTTCCATAAATGAATTTCCTTGTCCCTGTGGCCACAGTAGCATTTGCTATAAAAACTGGAGAGAATAATAAGAACCATAAAGAAATAAGGAACAAGTGGCATAACTAATGGTAGATGTAGGGTATAACAGAAGAAAAAATTTATTTATTGACAGCTCTTTTAATTCAGGATTTTGAATTTCTTAAAGGGATAATTAGAATTTGAAATTAGAAAGAACTTTAGGAATATTAAATCCAGGCTCCTTTATTCATCTTATAGATCAGAAAATTAAGACATGAAATTGTTAAATGTTTGCTCAAGATCAAATTTCTAGTAACAGTAAAATGATGGGGCAAAAGTTAAGAGTACTGTGATAATCACAGCCCAGTTTTGTAATGCACCCCACCTTTAGCTAGAGCAGTTTATAGGAGTCAGTAAATATTTGTTGAATTTTTTTTGTGATTGAATAAGATGTATTCTTTTTTTTTTTTTTTTGTCTTTTTGCCTTTATGTAGAGCCGCACCCGTGGCACATGGAGGTTCCCAGGCTAGAGGTCTAACAGGAGCTGTAGCCTCCCGCCTTCGCCACAGCCATAGCAACGCGGGATTCCGAGCCATGTCTGCAACCTACACCACAGCTCATGGCAACGCCGGATCCTTAACCCACTGAGTAAGGCCAGGGATCGAACCCGCAACCTCATGGTTCTTAGTCGGATTCGTTAACCACTGAGCCATGAAGGGAACTCCCTGAATAAGATATATTCTTAATCCTCAAAGAGTTCATTTACTTAGTGGATCAACAAGAATGCAACTTGATATGTATTGTTCTAAAATCATGTACATATTGCATAATTAGTTCAAGCCTTATTAATGTACAGATGTTTGAGCTAGGTCTTGAAAAATTACAAAGGGGTTTCTATGCAGAGAAGTGGAGGTGTAGCATTCCAAGCAGAGAGGAAACCGTGTACATCAGCATGGTGAATGAAAGTGTGTAAGTCGATCAAGAAATGATCAGTGGTTTGATGTAGCTGAATGAGACTAGATTTGAGAGTGGAATTGGCAGGTAGAATCCAGATTAGGAAAATCATAGACACTGTGCTAAATAAGTAGGAGATTTCTGAGGGGAAACATTGACATTTTAAGGCAAGTTGGTAT
The DNA here is from genome assembly GCA_004024745.2 of Catagonus wagneri. Taxonomy (NCBI): domain Eukaryota; kingdom Metazoa; phylum Chordata; class Mammalia; order Artiodactyla; family Tayassuidae; genus Catagonus; species Catagonus wagneri. The sequence continues at coordinate 1,130,661 of PVHT021183649.1, forward strand.
ATAAGGTATAAGAGGAAAAGAAGTGTTCAGAAATCATAGTCAAATTAAAAAAAAGGAATGTCTTAAAGCCAGCTGCAGAGTTCTATAGTGTTTGAAGGGTAGCAGAAAATGCCACCCTATAATGTGCCAATTTTACATAAGGATTATTTTGATTTGAAGGTAATTTAAAGTAGCAGATACAGAAAATGATCTCTGCCTTCCCTCAATTTGTCTAGAAGCAGGATGTAACTTTTATAAAGGTATTCTGCTTTCTACCAGGAAGGACAGAATTTAATTACCAGAGACTACACCAACAGATCCTACATAACAAACTTCACTTAATTAACCCCTATCTTCCAGTTCCTCCATATATTTAGATTCCCACCATTCTCTGTCCTAGAAGCTCAAAGTCCTTTTTCTTTTTGTTAAGATGCTACATAAATCCAAGTTCTAACTACTCTTGGAGTTACTCTTTACTGAATCTTATGTATGCATTATACACAAGTTAATAAACTTCTGTTTGTTTTTTATTTTGTTAATCTGTCTTTTGTCAATCTAATTTGTAGGGTCCCAGCAAGGATAATCTAGAAAGATGGAGGGAAAAAGTTTTTCCTTCCCCTACAAGTTGTAAATAGAATCAAATGCTGAAGAGAGGTCAGGGAGGATGAAAGTAAAAAGGGTTCATTGTATTTAGAAATAAAAAGGTCAATTTTACCTTCTGTCTAAGCAGTTTCCGTAGAGTTGAGAACAGAAGCAAATGGCTTCTATATATTGATGGAAAGATTCAGAAAATGGAGAAAACATTTGTTTAAATCCTTTTATTTTAAATCTAAATAAATAACTTGTAGCATATTGTTTCAAACCTTCAACCTTCACAAACTAGATATAACAAATTACATTTATTTCTATATTGCTCTAAATGGGTTTTTCCCTTTCAGATCCCACTGTTTTGGTCAGGAAAATAATAACATTCTCTAGGAAGGAAAAAAATAACATTCTGAAGTGGAACTGTCACTGTTTTCTATAACAGCCTCACCCTGTCTACATTCATTTCCAATGTAACATTTTAAAAAATCCCACCTCCATTAGTAAATTAATATTGTAGATAGAACCCACGTTGTTGTTGACTTTTATAGTATCATATTGCTGTGGAGTATTAGAATATCTTATTCTAAATATTTATGACATAAGTTTTATGCATCATTGTTTTTCCTTAAGAAGCAGTTTTAAATATATCTAGTGTGAGTACACATTTTAAAAAGACTGCAAGGCTTTGTTACTATTTCTTAGTGTTAACTGAGATGTTAACCTTCATTATTTCTTAGTGTTAAACGAGTATGTTTAACATCCTTATTTTTATATAACAATACCAAGAAAGAAAATATTTCAAAATTTAGATTAATAAATGTCAAATTTTAGTTTTAGTCTTTTTTCCCAGCAGGGCTGGCATGTTTTGTCTATATTTAATCTCAAATTATGGTTTTTAAGTTGAGGTTTATAGCTATGTAAATTTCAAAATTATTAAAGCAAGTTAATTGGCTTGAGTTAGGACTTCATCTAAGAATTCTTGACTTGAATATAAATGTAGGGATTTGGAGAGTTTAAAATTAGAATTTTTGAAGGGGAATTGAGAAAGTGAATATATCTTTAAGTTTTGAAGTATAGTCGCCTTCCAGTTATCTGCATGTGCCATCCATTTCTAGGTGGGAATTTTTCAGACCTGCTGAGAAACTGCCATTGCCTGCATCCAATGGAAAAGGGTTCCACCCATTTTTAAAGCCAGTTTCTCTCCCCAAACATGCAAATTGTGGAACTGCATATCATCCATCCTTAAAATGCAATCCTCCTTGCCATTAGCTGGGATAATAAATTCAGGTGAGGAGAGGTTAGGAGATTAATTAAGTTCTGAATAGCAATGATATTCTAAAATTGGCTGTCATATCTGCAGTTCAAATAGTGCTTATTCTTTATGTTGAAATGAAATTATAAGTATCTTAATAACCAAATAGGTTAGCCTATGGTTATAATCATTTACTTAAAGTTAATGAGGTGTTGATTTCAAATAGTAGCCTGGTGCTCATTTTCATTTAAATAGTTTTCATGTTTATCTGTTTTATTACATGGAATTTTATAAAGTGTCACAGTGCAGTTATAAATCAGAGAGAGAGCAGAATCCCGGGGGAAATGAGGTGGGTTTCAGGAGACAGAACAGCCTTGGCTCACATATGACTTTATGTTGGAATGCAGAGTTAGGTGAGAGCTTCCTAAAGGAATGTAATCTAAACAGAGATTGAAAACAGAGATTGAAGGAAACATGAGATGCTCAGGCTGGAATAAAACTTGGGAATTGAGAGGACGGAAGAGTGTTCAAGAGAAGAGAAAAGCATATTAAAAGGCATAGAGGTTAGATAGAGCATACCTTGTTAGTGAAACTGGTTAAAAATAAATCACCACCACCATCACTAACCAAAATGCTTTGATGCATAGATGGAGCATGGCAAGAGGAGGCTGCAGAGCCATTTAAGGATATACCAAAGGGTTTTAAGAAAGGTGGTGAGCAGCTTCCTGTTTTACAAATATCATTGATATTGCAGTCTGTGGAACAGGTTGTGGGGAGGGGGCAAGATTTGACACAGGCTGACTGGTGAGGAGACTTTTCCAATAATCCAAGTAAGCGGTAGTGGTGGCTTTGATTTGGGAGGTGCTGATGGGGAAGGAAGGAAGTTGATGAGCTTAGGAGCTATTGTGGAAATAATTAATAGCTCTTAGAGACAGGTTAGGTAGATGGAATAGGGAAGAGGGAGTAACTGAGATCAACTCTCCTGTTTCTAGCTTGCCAGCAGTCAGCATGGTGATTCTTCCAAGGAGGATGGGGGATTTGGTTTTCTCTTATTTCATCCATTCATGGGGAGAAGAGGAGTTTGGAAAGAAGGGAATATTAATTTTGAGAAAGACTACTCATCAAGGAAATGTGGAACCAGAAAGCCAAAGTGCTGTTACCCTGGGCTCTTCTATGGTCCATGGATGTAGCGTCTTATAAGAAACCCTTTTGTTTTATTTGCTATAATATCATTTTATCTTAACAGTTTGTAAATATTATTTTCCTTTTCTCATTTTATAATATTGTGTTCTTCAGTCAAATAGTATTAGGTGTAAGAGGAACCTTGGAAATGATAGCTTCTTTCGACAGGTGAGGAAATTGGAGCTTTGAGAGAAGACCACGTGATAACTGTAGAGAGAGAAAGGTAGTAGACTCCAAGTCTCTTCAAGGCTACTTCATCACTCTTTCCACCAAACCTTGCCAGTCACATTGATTATTGCAATCTATTAAAACAAATAAATGAAGTTGAATTTATGAAAAAAAATGTATCACAAAAGAAAAAAATGAGTAAATAAATATATTCTTTACTTAAAATGCTTTTTTGCTAGTACAGAATTCTATTTAAGATAACTAAAGTTACAGAAATTCAATCCCTTCTCAGTATTGCCTTTCCTGTCTTCCATTGACTTTCTACCCTGATGAACTGGCAAGGTTAAAACTCAGGTGATCTGGACTTAGGCTTGGCTTTATCTCTGGTAAATAGATGAACTTGTTCACATCTACAGATCTCAGTTTCTATGTCTCATAAAATAAGAATATGGGACCAGATTCCTTTAAAATCCTTTCTTTTAGTTCCTGTTGTGGCTCGGTGGGACCCCTGGTCTTGCTCAGTGGTTTCAGGATCCAATATTTGCTGCAAGTTGTTGCATAGGTTGCAGATGTAGCTTGGATCCGGTGTTCCCACGGCTGTGGTGCAGGCCGGCAGCTGCAGTTCTGATTCGACCCCTAGCCTGGGAACTTCCATATGCTGCAGGTGAGGCCATAAAAAGAAAACAAAGTCCTTTCTTCTTTCTATCATTTTATATTGTTTGTCACTGGCCGTCTTTACTTTCTTCCCTAAACTGCTTCTCCTTCTCCATGGCAAATAGGAACCTCTTAAAAGACCTAGATACAGTAAGTCAGACATGTGTCTAGGATGGCCTGCTTATGGAGTGAATAGAATAAGGCCAGACAAATATACTGTCCTTTTTTTTTAAAATATAGACCTTGAAATCAGAGAATGCAAAAGAGGAAGGTCCTAGAATCTGAAGTAGGTGAGGGAGAGAGAACACCCTAGGAAATGTACATGATGATTCACTGGTTTTGCAGAGAAAGTATTAGAAGTTCTATTTTTATTTTTGATTTCTTCTCAAAATTCTGCTTTTTTGTATATCATATGACAAATCATATAGTACATGCATGTATTTATAAATTAATATATACATTCATATATGGGATTATGCTTAAATCTGTTAAACCAACAGAAGGTTATGGTCAAATAAGTTTGGAAACCATTAGTGAATTGTTTGCAAAAAAAGTGAGTTGAGAGCATCAGGGTAAATACTATGTCCTTAATTTCTCTGGATAAAAGAGAAGAAATCCAAAGCAAAGATAATAACAAATAGCACTTTGGTAGTTGAATTTAACTGAATCTTTACCTCTTCCAGAGTTAAGGGACAATATTTACTTGCAAAAGCCTTTAAGATTAATTTTACTCCTGTTCATGATTTTTTGGAGATTTAAGTAACTCATACTGAAATTGATTCAGTATAACTTTTCAATCCAAGGAGCACATAGTTGATTACATAGTGATTTAAAAAAATTTGGTTAGGAATTTCAAAGTCCAACTTCTTAAGTTTTTTCCCATTTATTCTATCATATTATTTATTTATTTATTTTTCTCACAGAATAAGACCACAGCTTGCCAAAGAACGGATCGAAGGATGCCATATTTGTACATCTGTCACACCAGGAGAACCTCAGGTCTTCCTAGGGAAAGATAAAGCTTTCACTTTTGATTATGTGTTTGACATTGACTCCCAGCAAGAGCAGATATACACTCAATGCATAGAAAAACTAATTGAAGGTTGCTTCGAAGGATATAATGCTACAGTTTTTGCTTATGGACAAGTAAGTACCAAATTATTTTCGTAGAAACTAACTTTTCAGAAGTGTCAATTCAGTTGCACTTTAATTTTTGTCACTTGAAATCATCTTATTAAGATCAAATACCTATCTTTCTCTGTTCCTTTTATTCAGACTGGAGCTGGCAAAACATATACAATGGGAACAGGATTTGATGTTAACATCATTGAGGAAGAACAGGGTATTATTTCTCGTGCTGTTAAACACCTTTTCAAGAGTATTGAAGAAAAAAAACATGCTTCAATTAAAAATGGACTTCCTCCTCCAGATTTTAAAGTGAATGCCCAATTCTTAGAGGTAATAGTCTAATTGTGCCATTACTTTCCTTTAAATTTTATTCTTAAGACCATAGTCCTTCTGATTTTATATTCCTGATTCCAGTTTAGTGATTGGCATATAGTGTTCAACAAATGTTGTTTGAGTACATTAACATTAGGTGGTAGCAATAAGAAGTAATAGGTAATAGTATTCCTTACTTGTTGACATTTAAGATTGTAAACATTTGACCAGTGTCCATGGAGTAAAACAATATTGTTGATTTCAGATTCTCTCTTTATCCTCTAACAACTTATAATGCAGGTAGGCTCACAAAGTGCTGGGAATTCAGGGACTAAGATCAAAAGAGAGGAGGGGAATGTGAGAAATAATGGGTTTGATTATATAACATTTATCTGGCTGTAGAAAATGGTATTACTAAAGAATAGGCAGATGTTTTAAAGGTTGGGGTGCTCTTGGATTAATTTAGGGCAGTCTTGGCTGGTGGGAGGGACGTGATAGTAAGAGGATATCTCTGATTTGAGCAATATTGCATTTGGGTGAACAGTGCCACTATAATTCTGTGTACTTGGTCCAGAGAGTGCTTGAGTCTAATTGCAGTCTGGATCACCTGAGCAAATCATTTTGATCATTGATGAAACATTTTATTCAGCATGAGATAGTGCAAAATAAAACATAATTCAAATTAACATCAGTTATCTTACTGCTGGGTTTAATAAACATGTCAATTTAGTAAAAAAAAAAAGAATATAATTATGTGTTTATACCAAAAGAAAGGTAACTACTGGTGGAAAAAGAAAAGAAAGTGTTCATCTATCTTCCCTTTCACCCTCCAAATGTTGTTAGACATTGTGACTTCAAGCATATTAATAGCAATATAAGTGTACGCACTGTGTTCTAAGGTTGTATGTAGCACAATCTTGTCAGCCTCTATTGATACAGAAACCGTAATATCATTGCTGACCTTGCAAAATACCATGTGTTAATTTTTGAATACATTAAGAAGGGTCATGGAGCTAATGGAAGTATGTGTTATAGCTCTAGTAGTAAAAATTCTTATAATTCTCTAAGCTTAACATTTGTCTACATTCAGTACATATTTTTTAGAATTTGCTTTTATTTATATTATAAATGTTTATCTGTTACAAAGGATTAGTGGAATATTTTAGCTGGTCCTTAACTCATTAGTCATGATTAAGTCTTTTACTGTCCTTATCCTTATAAAGAAATCTGGCATTTGTTTATACTTATAATCATTTTTATGTGTTATTTTGAAGAAATATATGTCATCTGGAAGAACTTTTAAGACATGTTTGAAAGATAGCATGCAATAGGTGTTATTATAGCCATGAGGCAATTTGTGCTGTCATTAAACTTATAATATTTCCTTTTGATAGCTATATAATGAAGAGGTTCTTGACTTATTTGATACCACTCGTGATATTGATGCAAAAAATAAAAAATCAAATATAAGGATTCATGAAGATTCAGCCGGTGGAATTTATACTGTGGGCGTCACAACACGTACTGTGAATACAGAGTCAGAGGTGACATTATGTTATAGTTAAATAGAGGATATTTGCTTTATTTAAAATATAGCATATCAACTTTGCTGATCAAGATATGAAATTTGTATGCTAAAGTGTAACATGGAGTTAAAATCTGATCTTCATTTTTTTCAGGGTTTTATTTTTTAAAAATATCACAGTTATGATAAAATCAGTACATTTATTATAGCATTGAAAGAATCTCAAGCAATGTTTTTATGGTTTTTCATAGCTAGAGAAAAGGGTTAGAATTGAAAGTGAAGGATGAGACCATGGTCCTTTTGTGCCTTTTACTGTAACATATGTAAGACTGTATCATGGCTCCTAAAGAGAGACTATTAAGAAAAGTTACAAAAATATATTTCAACAGAAGATACAGAAGAACCTGAGTAATTCCAGTTATTGCTTGCTTTGTTCCAAAGTGTTTTATTGTAATCGTTTTGAAATGGAAGCTGCAACTCTCAGCAAATGGCAAACAATGGAATCTCAGTGTTTTCTCCTATTTAAAAAATACACTATTATACTGAGAAGTTCAGCTCAAAAAGTGCCTGTAACTAAAATAATAAGAAAAAATTTATATCTTTTACATCCTTTAACATGATGGATTTTAACCGTTTGCTCAGACTTTTTTTTTTTTTGTCTTTTCGCCTTTATGTAGAGCCGCACCTGCGGCATATGGAGGTTCCCAGGCTAGGGGTCTAACAGGAACTGTGGCCGCCGGCCTTCGCCACAGCCACAGCAACGCGGGATCCGAGCCGCGTCTGCAACCTACACCACAGCTCACGGCAACGCCGGATCCTTAACCCACTGAGCAAAGCCAGGGATCGAACCCGCAACCTCATGGTTCTTAGTCGGATTCGTTAACCACTGAGCCACGAAGGGAACTCCTGCTCAGACTTCTGATTGTATGAATCTTATTGAAGTTCTGTTGAAGAAAACCCTTTTCTTTTTCCCTTTTCCAGATGATGCAGTGTTTGAAGCTGGGTGCTTTATCTCGGACCACTGCTAGTACCCAAATGAATGTCCAGAGCTCTCGTTCTCATGCCATTTTTACCATTCACTTGGCTCAAACCAGAATGTGTCCACAAATAGATGCTGTGAGTTATTCTAATTTTTTAAACTTTCAGGTCTCATTTCCCTAAAATCATAGGAATTCTCAGAGAGAACATTTGTATCAAATTTGGTTTAAGCATTCCTTTTCCTAATGAGATGTCCCGTGTAAGCTAAAGCTGGTTAACCATGTAAGATTTTGAAATTTTAAAAAAAAAGGATATATGTCTGCAGTGAACAGAAAGCATGCTCAGGCTATATGGTGATGGATGTAGTTACCCAAAACCCTTTATTTTGAGGATTGTATGCTACAAGTTTCCCTTTGACATAAGCAAAGCTTTAGTTGATAAAACAGTTGTGTTTTGACCCAATTTTGTTTAAACTTCTAATTGCAGTAGACATTTTTGTGCTTATATTTATTTCGCTACCTGCCTATATTTGATTTTATATATGAGGACAAAGTGGGATTGAAGGGTATTTAGTGTCATGTTGATAAAATGTTTTTAATTATTGTCCACAATTGCAGGAGAATGCAGTTGATAATAAGGTGATTTCTGAATCATCACAGATGAATGAATTTGAAACTCTGACTGCAAAGTTCCATTTTGTTGATCTGGCAGGATCAGAACGACTGAAGCGTACTGGAGCTACAGGCGAGAGGGCAAAAGAAGGCATTTCCATCAACTGTGGACTTGTAAGACTAAGACTAAGATTTTCACTGAGAATACATCAGGGCTATTTTATTGTTCTTCCCCTTTTTGTAATTCATAATACCCAAGTGGAAATCCTTCTTGCACTGGGCTGAGAAATGAAAGTTGCTATAAATTTAGGAATAATGCATTGCCTTTTGACCTTGTGATGTTGGCTTTTTTCTCCTTTTCACATTGCAAATTTTCTTTATGTGTAAAAATTTAATAGGATTAAATTTTATGATGTGTGCATAAAATAATATATATATAAATGATTTTAAAATTATTTTCACATTGAAAAAATATACTGTTTTAATAATAAATATGGGATGACTAGCTTTTTTGCTAATATTTTATGACAGAGTTTAGTTTGGAAATTATAGTCAAATGTTTTTTAGTCGTGATTGTTTCAGAATGAGAACTTTTCTAGATTGTGTTAGAAATTAACTTTAATTCCGTGTTATCTAGTAATTTTAATTGGAAAACATATTGTGTTTGAATTAGCCTAAAGCTTCTATTATATGGAAGAAAGCATTTAGAACCAGATTTTTATGTTCTAAATCTTTTCTTATTGATTTCATTATAAAATTGTTCCGATTTAAAAGTAATGACACCCTAAATTTCTGTGATGCTGACAACATCAGGATAGGTGTTTTCTGCTTTGCTTCCCTCCCTTTCTTTCTAGTACTAGGGCTCCAAGCCTATGGTCCTTTTTTTGTCATTGCCGAATATTTGCTCTTAAGTGATTGCAGCCCTTTCTGTGGGGGGAATTATCAACCGAAGCTGATTAGAGAGAGCCAGACTTCCCAACACCAGTACCCTTCTTGATGCTCCCAACATATGGTTGAATATTGTATTAGAGGGAGCAAGTGACCTGGACCCTGGACTTCGTGTATTGTTTTGAATTTCTCAGTAGATAAAATCATTGTGGTAATTACATTTGTGCTATCAGGAAAAGACAACAGTCATTGCTCTGTTTTACTACTTAGGCTGTTGAAGCATGTTCAGTGGTGGGACACATGTGGTAGAGGTTCTGTATGACCAGTGGTTAAACTTGTAGCTTCTCCGGAAAAGGAGGACTAAGGCAGTGTGATGCCGATGCACTCTGCACAGTCCATCGGTTCTAACCAAGACAAGGTTGTAGATGTTTGCATTACTGAAGGCGAGTGTGACCAGCATTTAAGAAAATGCTTATGCTGTAGGTATTAGTTCAGTGACAGCAGGAAAAGCAGTAGAAGTGGCAGGAGGAGTGACTAAAGTATTTTGTAATTTGACTTTGGTTTTTAAATGTTGGGTGCTTAGCACATAAAATCAGTGAATTCCTAAGTACTGCTATACTTGCATTAGGAATACTTTGTTCGGAGATATCCCACTCATATTTTTATTGTGATTAAAGGAAGTTTTGTTTTCCCCAAGGGAGCTATAGTGCAACAAGAAAGTTTCATGAAACTGTTAAACTAACGTTTTATTTCTTCATTGAGTTTAGGAGAAGAATTTGCATCATGAGTTAGCAATTTTGGCAATTTTGGGGGCGGGACACAGCTTGATACTCAGATAATTCTAGTAATAGTCAGAAGTCATCAATCATATAACATTTCTATTTATAAACAAAATCTCTGAATAGAAGTTTAAGTATTTATGAATTATTGGTATATTTAATTTATTGGTTGTCAGTTTTTAGTAGTTAATATGGAAAGCTTTGAAGTTTACTTTATACTTCAAAATACAAATGTAAAATGAAACCAAACACAAATATTCTCAATTCTACCATCTGTTCATACTATTTTCTATAAGCTTTCATTTTTTTTTTTCTTTTTGGCTGCACTTGAGGAAAATGGAAGTTCCCGGGCCAAGGAACAAATCTGAGCTGATGCCATGATCTGTGCCACAACTGTGGCAACACCAAATCCTTAATCCATTGCACTGGGCCAGGGATCAAACCTCTGCCTCAGCAGCAACCCGAGCCATCACAGAGACAATGCTGAATCCCTTATAGGAGTTACCACAGTGGGAACTCCTATAAGCTTTCATTATTTAAAAGTGTTATAATTAGTAAATTTTTATCATTTTTTTCTCTCTCTTTCTTTTAGTTGGCACTTGGCAATGTAATAAGTGCATTGGGAGACAAGAGCAAGAGGGCCACTCATGTTCCCTATAGAGATTCTAAGCTGACAAGACTACTGCAGGATTCTCTTGGGGGTAATAGGTATGTGTTGGTGTTCTTCTCTTTTGTTCTATTTTATTTATTTATTTTTCTCCTTAGAGCCACACCTATGGCATATGGAGGTTCCCAGGCTAGGGGTTGAATCAGAATTGTAGCCACTGGTTTACACCACAGCCACAGCAATGCCAGATCCAAGCCTCATCTGTAACCTACTCCACAGCTCATGGCAACGCCAGATCCTTAACCCACTGAGCAAGGCCAGGGATCAAACCTGCGTCCTCATAGGTACTAGTCAGATTCATTTCCACTGAGCCACGACAGGAACTCCTCGTGTGTTAGTGTTTATCCTCCATATTCCTGAATTTCACTTACTCATTATTTTAAAAATACGTTTGTAAAGTGATTTATAAGAACTGTTTATATTGTAAAGCAATTTAATAGGATGAGGAACTAGTGATTATTAAGTATCCCACATGTGTGAGTTCTTTAGTATGTTGTTATTTCACATATTTCTTGAAGTATTTCTTGAGGTAGATGTTATTATTCCTATTTTATAGATAAAGAGATTGAAATCTAGAGAGGTTAAGTAATTACTTCAGTTACTTAGTTTATAAATGAAGTCCTTGGCATATGCTCTTTTCTCCCATATCATAGTTTCAATTTTAAGTGCTTGGCACATAGTAGATGCCTAAGAAAAATAAATGTTGTCTTCTGTGTAATTACAAAGTAATTTATTATTTATAATTTTTTTAACAAAGCCTCCAAAAAGTTAAATATTTTTTCACATTTGGGAAAATTTTTTTAGTTACTTTCACGAAGTATAGGGTATTAGCTGGTTATTAACTTTGCCAGAATCACTGATATTCCTCCTTCTCTGTACTTTGCATAATTTTGATATATTTCACCAGCTGAACATATTCTCTTGGTAATGCATTCCTCTTTGTAAACATCAACATGATGACTTTAAAAGTGGAAATGTTTTTGGCATTTAAATTCAATCTTATCACAATTGAACAAGTTGCAGACAACTACAATGAATCTGTTTTACAGTGTTTTCAACAGGCTAACATGTTGTTTACTGATGCTGTAAAATGATCATTAAATGCTGTAAAATGACCTGGTAATTAAACTTGCACACTTTCTCTTTGAACAACTATTTTCCAGAGAATTTTGATAATGTTAAATCTATTTATATTTGAAGTTGGATGAGTTTGGAAATAAAGTTGTTGTTTTTTTCTTTTTAGGGCCACACCTGAGGCATGTGGAAGTTCCCAGGCTAGGGGGTGAATCGGAGCTGCAGCTGCTGGCCTACACCACAGCCACAGCCAACTCGGAATCTGAGCTGCATCTTCAACCTACACCACAGATCACAGCAGTGCTGGATCCTTAACCCACTGAGTGGGGCCAGGGATCGAATCCATGTCCTCATGGATACTAGTCAGGTTCACTTCTGCTGAGCCACAAAGGGAAATCCAACAGTATCATTTTTATATTCCTTCTCTTAATGTAATATTGATATTGTCTTATCTCTCTTCTAGCATATCCTTTGTATTGCTTCCATCGTTGCATATTTCTTACTTTTTTTCTCTATTTTCTTTGACCTTCAATATTAATCTGGGTCCTGTAATAGGACAATTTTTTTAAGCCAAATATAAAATTTTAAAGTTTGCTAAGTTGTAGCCCTTTCCTGTATTTATTTCTCAACTTTATCATATACCTTTGTTTTATAACAAAGTAGAGATAATAATTGTCTTCCCCTTATAAGTGTAAATACTTTTGAACACTTGAATATTTCTGAAAGTTTGCTTGTCCTCTAATAGTCTAAGATATTTGCACTGTGGGTTTTGAATTTTCTTGGGTTTTATCTAAGCTACTGCTAGAAAATCTCGTGTTCTTCATCTGTTTCCTCACTGGCTGGTAACTCCTCTCCTAATCTCACTCTCCATGACCCTCAGTTCCTGCTTGAAATTGTGAGATTGAATTCCTACTTCAAAAAGCATTATACCTTGTATATGCCTTGGAGGACAAAACAGCTTCATTTTGTGATACTTGTACAAATTACTTCAAAAAGACACTTGTGGAAACAAGTTACTTATGTTTATGTGCACAATTTAGTGACTTTTTGAAAAATCAATCTAAACAACTATTCTTGAAATTTGTATCTTTTGGGTTTATTCAGTATGTGACTCTTTTCCTATACAACCAATCTTAACTCCTCTCATTCCTAATTTCACCATTCTTCTTAAGCACTTGATCCTGTACTTCTCAGAATAGTTATGAAGGGAGAGTTCTCCTTTCCCACTTCCCAGTTGGTGGTGGGTTGATACTGTACATGACTGTACTTAGCTTGTCCCATTGTGACTTATTATGTGAGTTTGAAAACACTTGTATTGATTAATACTTTATTCAATGAAATGAATTCACTGATTACAGCACGGTGAAATATTATAAAAGTTTCCAAAATGCTTACTTTCACTTTCTCAGTGTGAACTGGTAACAAATAATTTTCAGACTTGGACCAGGGATTACACTTTGAGTAGCACTGCCTCTCATTAGTATCCATAATCATCACTCTCACTTGATTACTTTATCTTCTTCATCAAAAGAGATACGTGAGTTACCTTAACTTTCTGAGCTCAAATAAATAATTATGACACATGACATACAATTATTAGTGACCTAATATGTTCCAAACAAAACAAATATTAATGACCTATATGTTCCAGATAATGTGTGTAAGTTTCCTGATGAATAAAAACAGTTGATGATCCTTGTCCTCTTAAGAGTTTGGGGTCTGAGAGTTGGAGTTTATAAAATTTTAATGTAGTCATTATCATAATCTCATAAACATAAAACAGAGCTGCAAAGAATGTGAGAAAGCAGAGAGAAAGCGAACAGCTAAACTGAGGGTTGGATTCTTGGACTAGATGATCTCTGAGTGGAATCTTGAATAGTAGTAAAAGTAAGGGTAAGTAGTGAGGAGGAGTTCATAAAGGGGTAAAGTTAAGGTGGAATGGGATCCCTTTCGAAAGGGTTCCTGTGAAGGGCATTATGCTAAGTGACATAAGACAGAGAAAGACAAATACTGTATGATGTCACTTGTGTGTGGAAACTAAAAATTACAACAAACTGGTGAATGTAACAAAAAACAAGCCAACTCACAGGTTTAGAGAACAAAGTAGTGGTTACCAGTGGGGCGGGGGAGGGGGCGGAGAATGGTATAGGGGTGACAGAGTGGGGGTGCAAGCTTTTAGGTGTAAAATAATCTCAAGGATGTATTGTTCAATATAGGGACTATATAGCCAGTGTTTTATAGTAATCGTAAATAGAAAGTCACTTTACAAATTGTACAAAAGAATTTAAATATTTTAGAAAAACCACAATGAGACACTACTACACATCTGCTAAAACGAGTTTAAAAAAAAAAGCTTGGCAATACAAAAAAAAAAAAAACTGAAAGATTTACTGTGAGTGCTGTGTTAAGATAATTGGGAGAAGGCAGGAGGGGAAACAAGAGGCTAGGAGCCTACGGATTGGAAAGTGTGAATTTTCTACCAGCATGGGTAAATTAGCACCTTAACTGTACTCCCGTCCCCCCTTTTTTTTTGTCTTTTTAGGGTTGCACCTGCAGCATATGGAGGTTCCCAGGCTAGGGGTCAAATCGGAGCTGTAGCTGCTGGCCTACACCACAGCTCATGGCAATGCCAGACGCTTAACCCACTGAGCAAAGCCAGGGATCAAACCTGCATCGTCATGGATGCTAGTCAGATTTGTTTCTGCTGAGCCACGACGGGAACTACCCTATGTATTTTTTAGTTAGTGTGTTATGCGCCCATTAGAATCTCCACATCTGTTTCATGGACAGAAATAGCTTTGGCATAATAAGCATTTTATTATCTTATTCTTTGGTAAAACAATTCGTCATGACCATAAAGTGATGTTTCCCATTTTTCCTGTGTAATCTGGCCAGAAATTCTAGAATTTTGACTTATCAGTCACAAATGATGTTTTATATTATAAGACATATGGATATATTAAATATTTTTCTTGATCAGGTGATAAGATTTTGTGTAAAGTTCTTTACTGACAAAAAAATCAGGATACAAGTGATTAAATAAAAAGAAAAAAAATTAAAATCCTGAAATATTAAGTAATAATGAAAGCGCTGATTTTTTAATTTCAGCATGGTGTAGTCTAGGTAGCTTAAATTTAAGAATTATTCTGTGTACATTGCTTCAGAAAGTTTTGTAAAGGGGTGAGGAGTAAGTATATGCACTTGTACTTCCTCAAGGTATTATGAGTCAAAAAAGATAATGTAAATTCATTTTCCTCAATTTTATCCAAGTAAACAAAATCTTTTTTTCTTTAGATAGTCTTTAAGAGGCTTTAAAGCATTGAGGCTTTAAAATTTGCTTTATATTTAAGTTAGTAATATCAAATCTTTTGGTATCTTGAAGAGTAGATATTCAAAGGGCAGGAGTTTTAAAATGATTATTTTAGTGTTTTATTTGCTTTTATCTGTAAAGCTAATTATTCTTTGTAACTTTCAGCCAAACAATCATGATAGCATGTGTCAGCCCTTCAGACAGAGACTTTATGGAGACTTTAAATACCCTGAAATATGCCAATCGAGCTAGAAATATCAAGAACAAGGTGATGGTCAATCAGGACAGAGCTAGTCAACAGATCAATGCACTCCGCAGTGAGATAACACGTCTTCAGATGGAGCTCATGGAGTACAAAACAGTAAGCTAATGGTTTTGACTTTGCATTTTGTGATATATTTTGTGTGCATAAGGATGCCTTTATGTGATGACTTGCCCCTGGATGTTTTTGGTGTCTCTTGTCTGTCATAGTGATGGCATCTTTCCTTTTGGAGGTAGAGTTCTCTAGTTTTCCTTGTAGGTAGCCTTTACTAACGCTCAGTCGATCAACCTGACCAACCTCTTGTTTCAAAGGGCTTGCTTCCCAGTCGATTTCTTTAGCGACAAATGTTCCATGGAGAGATGTAGGAGGGAAAAAGATCTCTTTTGCCTTTAACTATCAAGACAAAAGGGCTCTTGGTTGTAGAATTAAATAGTCCTTTAGTATCCTTTAACAAAACTCAGGTATTTAAAGCTTCTGAACCAACAGGGAAATATTTTTCTTTTCTAGGGCAAAAGAATAATCGATGAGGAGGGTGTGGAAAGCATCAATGACATGTTTCATGAGAATGCTATGCTACAGACTGAAAATAACAACCTACGTGTAAGAATTAAAGCCATGCAAGAGACGGTGGATGCACTGAGAACCAGAATCACACAGCTTGTTAGTGATCAGGCCAACCAAGTTCTTGCCAGAGCAGGTATATGAATAGGGTGGGTTGAATGAGGGCTTAACTTTAGGAGGGCAGGAAACAGTTTTTTTTCCCTTTTTAGGGCCACACCCGCGGCATATGGAGTTTCCCAGGCTGGGGTTGAATCGGAGCTGTAGCTGCTGGCCTACGCCACAGCCACAGCAACACCACATCCGAGGCACCACCTATACCACAGTTTATGGAAACGCCAGATCCTGAGCAAGGCCAGGGATCAAACTGGCAACCTCATGGTTCCTAGTCAGATTCGTTAACCACTGCACCACGATGGGAACTCTGGAAACAGTCTTCATGTTTGTTACTTTCATGGAATATTTAAAGCCAAAAAAATCAATCTCTGTGTATATAATCTGTGATTTTAAGATAAATAATTTGTAAATAATGCATTCTTACAGAAACGAAATGTGCCTCTGTTTTATCATATTACCTTTTTGCTCATGCAATTATGAGCAGGAAATTTGCTGTTTAAATTATTTCAAAGCATTATGGTTTTGTTTCTATAACTTTATTTTTTCTCTCATTCTGTTTTGTTGAATTTTTAACTTAAAGGAAATTCTTAGTCATATTTTATCTTGCAGGTGAGGGGAATGAGGAGATCAGTAATATGATTCACAGTTATATTAAAGAAATTGAAGATCTCAGGTACAATTCATGTTTTGTAATGTAAAATGCACATTTTTGGGGTTTTGCAGTGAAGTGTTACTGCTATTTGTTGGGCTTATTTTGTAGGAATTGTTTACAGTGATATTTCGGCCCTATGGTCAGGTTAACTTTAGGGTAATAGGCCTTTTATGGAACATATGGGAACATAATGTCACATTCCAAACTACTTTCCTCCCCTCTCTTCCCACATTAGCTTCCTGTGTTGTCCTTCTACTCTTGTTGTTATACCCTTCATTGGAAGTTTACCTAACTTGACACAACACATACCTTGTGTTGATGAAATTACCTCCCTGTGCCTCTTCACCCACCATTTGGGAATGGTCGTCATCAATAAGGCATCTCTCATTTTTTGAATCTCCTGTTATTCCTGTTCCCTTATACTTTCCAGCTATTCCTTATGTGTGAGTCATTGCATCCCTGCTACTCTAGTACATACAAAGCCTCATTCATCACTCGCATTTCACATGCATACTGCAAATACTCACTCTGTGCCAAGCATCATGCCATGGACTGAACAAGTGTGACATAAACAAGGGGTTCACAGTCTAGGTGGGTCAACTTACTTATATAAATAGTCCCATGTGGTAAATGGAATCACAGTAGTTGGTAAACGGAACACCCATGCCTGGTGTGGGAATTTGGAGGGGACCACATGGGAAAATAGGAGTCAGAAAGAAGGTCAGGGACACTAATCATGTCTGTAATATTTTCAGGTTCCGTGGTTAGCCCTGATGGCTGAGCTGTTTTTTTTTGAAGTTAAACTACAGTCAGCTCCATTGCGAGCATCTAAATAGCTCAGATCACACTTCTGCTATGCATTTACAGAAAACAGTTGAGTGAGAGATTATCTTTCACGGTTAATATAACACTTCTCATCTCGTATTTGTGTCCTCTTTCCCTCTCTCTTCCTCTGGCTATTCTAGAGATTCTTAAAGATGAGTAACATGTCTGCTGTTTCTGCTTCCACAAGGCACACTGGATCCCTTAAATGTTTCAGAAAGTGAAAACCAGCGAAAAAGTATCTGACCTGGCAATAGAAAAAATTATTCAAATAACTGTTATTTTTATTCTGTTCATATATCTCTAGACTTTACCTTTTTGATGGAGACCTTTGAGTCCTTAGGTCGTAGTTTTGGTCAGCAGCCAACCTGGACTTGTTTCCATCCTGTGTTGGCAGTGCTGTTTCCTGCCTAGTGCCAAAAACTTGTTCTCTGGCCAGTCTCCAGTCTTTCCTCACTCTGTAGACCCCATCTTTACCATTCCTTGAGTTAAAACTGCTATCCTTTTTATTTTATTTTTAAAATTAAAAAATTTTTTTTTTGCCTTTTTAGAGCCATATCTGCAGCTTATGGAAGTTCTCAGGCCAGGGGTCAAATTGGAGTTGCAGCTGCTGGCCTACAGCAACACCACAGCAACATGGGATATGGGCCGCAACTGTGACCTACACCACGGAGCTCATGATAGCGCCGGGTCCTTAACCCGCTGAGCAAAGCCAGGGATCGAATCTGCATCCTCATGGATAGTAGTCAGGTTCCTTACTGCTGAGCCATGATGGAAACACCTGCTATCTCTTTTAGTTCTTAAAGATTACTTTTCTACCTCTTGTCTGTTTCTATCTCTTTTTTTATTTTATTTTATTATTTTTTCTATCTCTTATTTTCTTGGTGGTGGTCAATAGTTAAGACTAATTCCATGCCCTGGTCCTTGAGCTCCATTTCCTTTCTTCCACCTTATTATTCTAAGATCAGGTCTAAGCTTGATCTCACTGTTCGCTTAACTAGTGTTACTATGTCCTAGAGAACTGATTGAATTATTTCCACTCCCTCTAGTAGCTGACAGGAGCATCTAATATTTTCCTTCTTTAAGTTCTTGTGCTGACTATTCTTTAAGCCATTTAGAGAACAATGATGATTCTTAGCCTTTAGTTCCATCAGTGATTGAATCTTTTGTGATGTAGCTTAATAGCTTATTCTACCTTCCCAACTTTTCTTTGATGGCTCTTTAATTCAGTTTGTCCCACTCCTAAGGAGAAGGCTTCTAGAATCTCAGGACTATAATTTATATTAAAAAATGATTCACATGAGGGATAAACAAAAATGAGCTTTGAATTTAAATAGTATTAGCTGGACCTGGAATTTAAGCTTGTTTATTAAGTATATGATCTTGGGCAAATTATCTAACATCTCTGAGCTTTAGTTTTCATCTGTAAAAATGAGATAATACTTGATCAAAGAGTTATTAGGGGGTTCAAATAAAAAGAACAGGATGTAAAGATTCTTAAATTGAAAAATATTATAAAAGTCTACCATGTTATCATTATTTAGGTCCAAGTTTTCATATTCTTTTTTTTATCTACCAAATTCTACTCTAATCCATATTTTAATCAATACTTTCCCTTAGAAAGGCATTTATTCACTACTACTTAAACATAATGCAAATCATGTCAATGTATTGCTCCTTGGGAACGTTTATATTTTAAGTATTATCATTCTAATTATAAAATAATACTAGTTACCTTTTAGTAAATTTACATTAGTAAATTTCACATTATTTGTTTTGAAATAATAATAGTCACTAATTAATCTTTGTGGTGGTTTAAATTTTTTGTAGAAATTTCTGAAAGTATAAGAAAATATTTAAAAAAGTTAAAGTCATCCATATTTGCACCATTTCAAGAACTAATGTTAACATTTTGGTATATCTCTTCCATATTTTTTTCAGTGCATACTTGAGCAAAATTTATATCAGAGTGTATATATTGCTTTGCTATCCTTTGAAATGTGACAAAATGTTGGGAGCATTTCTTAATGTTATTAAATATTTTTCTAATATGATTTTTGCATGTCTCCATGAGTACTCTTGGGTTGTAATTGATATATTTAACTAATCCCCTACTGTTAGATAAGTATATTATTTCCAACTTCTTTGTAAGAATAGTACTATTTGTTAAAATGTTATTAGTTAGATGAATTTTAAATTCATTATATCATTTATCCTCTTAACCATCCTATAGTTTCATCTCAATGTTATAGAGGAAAGAATCGAGGCTTTTGTTTTATTTTTTATTTTTATTTTTTGGTCTTTTTTTGTCTCTTTAGGGCCGCACCTGCGACATGTGCAGGTTCCCAGGCTAGGAGTCTCGTCAGAGCTATAGCTGCCAGCCTACGCCACGGTCACTGCCAGCCTACGCCACGGTCACAGCAATGCTAGATCCAAGCCGCATCTGCGACCTACACCACAGCTCACAGCAGTGCCAGATCCTTGACCCACTGAGCGAGGCCAGGGATCATACCCTCAACCTCACGGTTCCTAGTCGGATCCGTTTCCACTGCACAAGGACAGGAAGTAGAGTGGAGGCTTTTATATATGGCTCAAGATCCAGTGGGTGACAGAGCTGAGATGCAAGCCTCAGTTTACTTTTTCCCAAAGAAGTCAGTATATTTCTCTTCATGTCTCACTGCTTGGTTTCCTATTAAACGAAATGCAGACAGCAACAAGTGTGTGGGCGGGTGAGTGGGAAAAGGAGAGGCCAAGGGAGAGATGTTATCTCTGGGCCCATATAAAAAAACAGGTTCTACTAAAACAGTGTGAGGTTAGTGGAAGAGGAAGTGAGCCCTAAAGATTTCAGCCTTTATCAGCACCAGGATTGAAGAAATATTGAATATGCTTCTACCAAACGCAAGCTTTTATTTTATTTTATTTTTTTAAGTTTAATTTCATTGGCCTATAGTTGACTTACAGTGTTATATTAGTTTCAGGGGTACAGCAAAGAGAATAAGTCATACATATAAGTATATCCATTCTTTTTTCCCATATAGGTTGTTACAAACTATTGAGTAGATTTTCCTGTGCTATACAGTAGGTTCTCATTAATAATTTATTTTATATAGTAGTGTGAATATCTTATTCTCATCCTTCCAGTTTTTCTTCCCCTCCCAAGCAATTTCACCTATGGTAACCATAAGATTGGTTCCGAAAAATGCAAACTTTTAAAGTCAGGTAATAAAAAGAAATACAAATTGTCTATTTATATAGATGAGCCAATTAAAAGATAGGTCATTATCAATAACTAATTTATATTTTCATTCATTCTTAACATTCATTATTATGTTCTCAGGCTTTGTACTTTAGGAATTGAAAATACAGAAAAGTATAAATTTTGACTTTGAGTTTTTATATAGTTAAGCTGAGTTTTTATACTTAGGTTGCCCTCTTATTAAAAATAACAGCATTTTAGGAGTTTCCTCTGTGGCACAGTGGAGTAAGGATCTGGCATTGTCTCTGCTGTGGTATGGCTTTGATGCTTGGCCCAACACAGTGGGTTAAGGTTTTAGTGTTGTCACATCTGTGGTGTAAGTTTCAGCTGTGGCTCAGATTTGATCCCTGGCGTGGGAACTTCTATATGCTGTGTTGTGGCAGAAAAAGAAAAAAAAATGACAGCATTATATTCATAATTTTCTTTAAAATAATTTTTAAATTATCTAACCTGAAGATTTCGCACAGCTATTTTAAAACATTGTAATGATTTTGACACCAGATATAAAGTAAAAAACAATTTCATTAAAAAAATGTATGGGACACTTGTAACATTGTCACCAATATGTGTACACTCTGTCTCTAGCTGATTTCAACAGTGTCAGGGGTAGCTTTGGTAGACAGTGAAAAAACACAGAGGTGATTGCCTTCTAGAGCTCAGTAGCTGCAAATAACCTAGAATTTTCTTCTGAAACATTTGAACATATGGCAAAAGTGCTTATCAATATAATTTTGAGACATTGTAGGTAGTATTTTCTCCTTATGGTCTTGTCTCAATCACCCTTGTACCAAATTGACCTGGGAAATATGTTATATTGAAGCAGATAATTGTGTTCTTGATAGTTTAAATCAAATGGAATTAAGAAACTGTCCTAGGGGACTCTCTGAATCCCTTTTGGTCTTAAGAATCCAGGCTCTTTTAGAATCTCATCATTCTGTAATTTTGCATATTCCTGACAGTACATACATTATTCTCCTGTCATTATTAGGAGTGCTTGAGCAAACAAAGGAATGTTTTTAATTATCAAACTCAGGTTTCCTTGGAGATTTCGTCTTTTCCCACACCATATTCAGGAGCCAAATATCTTTCACCCAGTTAGGGGCACATTTGTCTAACCATTCCTTGCAAAGATTTGGGAATGCTATTATAGCATGATGAATGAGGAACAGAAAAGGAAGGGAACCATGCTGCTTGTACATTTTAAGTTTAAATGACGGGTTTACAAAGCAAGGCTGACTAGTGCCTATTGGCCAGAATGCAAGTAATCTAATTACCACTGACACTTTTGAGAGCTAAGAATATGACTTCAAATTTAAAATTATTTAATCAAGAAATTAAAAAAATATCTAAACGTTAATATTTCTGAATATGTTTGTTTAAAAAAAAGCTGTACCTTGTAGTAATGTTGAAATACATTTCAGGAAACCTTTTAGTATGCAAAACAGTTCAATAAAATGGCCCCAGTTTATTCCTATATTATCAAGTTTGTAGAGACAGAAGGTAGAATGTTGGTTGCTAGGGGCTGAGAGGAGAGGGCAATGAGGAGTTAGTGTTTAATGGGTAGTTTCTTTTTTTTTCTTTAGATTTTTATTTTTTCTATTATAGTTGATTTACATTGTTCTGTCAATTTCTTCTGTACAGCATAGTGACCCAGTCATTCATATGTATGTTATTCATAAAATAACTTTTCAGGATGTTTTAATTTACAATTGCAGAATATACATAGTCTCAGATTTATTAATAAATTAAATTAGTTAACAATTACAGTTACATACTTTTAAGGGTTTATATCTACTTATATGTAAAAAATAAATTTAAGTATAATAATATGGTAGTGAATGTTATTTAAACTTTGACAAGGTAAAATTACTATCAGAAATCATTTTATATATATACACATTCTTTTTCTCACATTGTCCTAATGGGTAGAGTTTCAGTCAAAGAAGATGAAAGAATTCTGGAGGTCCATGGTGGCAATGGTTGCACAAAAGTGTGGGTGTACTGTGTGCTGTAGAACTGTACACTGAGAGATGGTTAGGATGGTAAATTTTATGTTATATATTTTTTAACCAGAATAATAAAATGTTTCCAACCTAAATATGTTTTTATTCACTAGGGCAAAATTGCTAGAAAGTGAAGCGGTGAATGAGAACCTTCGAAAAAATTTGACAAGAGCCACAGCAAGGTCGCCATATTTCAGTGGATCATCGGCTTTCTCTCCTACTATAGTATCTTCAGACAAAGAGACCATTGAAATTATAGATCTAGCTAAGAAAGATTTAGAGAAGCTGAAGAGGAAAGAAAAGAAGAAGAAAAAAAGGTAGTGTTATAAAATTACTGCTTTATGAATCCCTATTTTTTTACTTTTCAGGGTATTTTAATTTGCTATTGCAGTGAGTATACACAGTCTCATAAGTATATTAATAAATTCAGTGTTAACAATTATATGCTTTTAAAGATTTATGTCTTATATGTAAGAAAATAAATTTAATTATAATAATATGATAATGAATGTTATTTAGACTGTGACAAGGTAAAATTACTGTTAGAAATCATTTTATTATTCCTTCAAATAGCTGCTTTTTCATTGCGTTCATCTTTTCTGCAAAGCTTGTTCTACCATTACTCAATATTTTCATTTTTTTTCCATTTTCTAATACAGTTAAGTAGTCACATTGATATATTCTGCTTCCTGCCTACATTAGTTTAAAGGCTAAACTAATCCATCAGGCTGCCATTTAATGTCATTTGATCTCTTTAAGTATTTTCTGCAGGGCTTCTAATTGGATTACATGAAAGTTATTTATATTATTTCAGGCTTTCTGACTCTTCCAACAAGGAGTTACTCAGCTTTTCACCACTGTTCTAGGCTTCCTTCTCCTTGCATCCTGGTAATATCTCCCTCTGAAATCAACTAGGTGCAAAGAAGAGGAGGAAAATTAAAATTTGACCGCTTATAATGTGTGAAGGGTTAAAACCTCATAAGTTGTTTACACGTTTACATACTGATTCTATGGTGCAGTCAAATTACTACTTAGAATATATTTTAAACATGCCAGTCAAATTAATTTTATGCATTTTTGGCTAGATATTCCAAAGGGGGAAAACATACCTTATTTGTCACATAGCTTATTATGGGGGTGTACTTTGTAGAATTATTGACACTTAGTCTACCTTGTGCTTTGCTCAGTTTACTTAGACATTTATTTAAACTACCAGGTATTTCTTCCTTGTGTAGTTAGTTGACCAAAGTTATTGGAGGTTTAAATTCAAAGTAGTTCTGCTATGTGTCCTTGAGTTAGAAAGGAATAATTAAAATATTTAAAACAAAGAGTTGCACATCTTTGGTTAGGAGGCATTGCAATTGAAATTGCGTTCTTAAGATACTAATGTCTGAATAGGTGTTTCTCATGGGTGGCTGATTTTGGCAGCAGTAAGAAGTATTTAATGATTAGCTCTTATGCAGGGCAATTAAAACTGTAACAATACTGGAATTCCCATTTGGCACAGTGGGAATCCAACTGCAGTGGCTTGGGTCACTGTAGCAGTGCAGGCTTGATCCCCAGCCCAGTGCAGTAGGTTAAAGGATCCAGTGATGCCGCAGCTGCAGCTCAGATTCAGTCCCCAGCCTAGGGAACTTCTGTATACCCCAGTGTGGCCATAAAAACAAACAAAAAATAAAAAACCTCTGTAATATTATTGATAGAATTATCAAAACCAGTCTGACCCAACATACTCTGGGGATGAAAATGGGACTTTTGCATATAACTTACCATTTATTTATAAAATTCAGTTGTGCAGTTGATGAAAATGTAAAATGGTATGACTTGTTTTTAAAGACATAGGTGGTTTGTTTTCATAAATAATAAGTAAGGATATACAGTGGTTTATAACTCAAGGCCAAGAGCTGATTCCACTCTTTGAAATTTAGAAATGTTGCTATGATCATATGTTAGGGTATGAATAATGAAAAATAGGTATCCCAATAGAAACTGAGGCTGTTTTGACATTTTTATAATGGTCACAGGTACCCTAAATTAATACCTCTACTGCAGGTTATTTTTGTGACAATGTAGTGTTGTAAGCATTTTGACTGGTAAATAGTACTAAAGAAAAAAACATTGTATTAAGTTTTGTTTCTGTTGCTTTATTAATGGAACTCCTAACCATTTAAAGGTAAAAAAATTAAAACTGATTATTTCAGACTGAAAAATTGACTATTTCAGTTATTATGATAGATGTAGTAATTACTATAGTAAAAGTAATGGCAGATGTTAATACTAAGAACTCACCAAACAACTGGATTTAAATGTGGAAAAATTGTTATTTCTTAATAAAAAGTGACAGGAGATAAAAATATGTGAGGAAAAAGTCCAAGCCAGTTAAGGTAGATTTAAAGATGTTACCTTAGTTATGTACAAAAAAAGTGAAACCTTAGAATAAGAAAAACAAATTAATGCTTCCTAAAAATTAATACCCCCTATATGGTGCTTTAAAAATGCATCATAAAGCATTTTCACACATATGTTTATAGAATGTCTTGGTAAACTGAAACCTGTATAATACACAAACTTAGGAAAATTTTCTTGTGTACCATAAACTGTGTAACTCTAAAAGCCTTTAGAATCAGTTTATTAATTTACACTACCACATATGTAAATTTGTAGAGTTTATAGTATTTTTCTTAACCACATTCTGTTCAGACCTTGGTGTCAATTAAAAAGTGAAATAAATACTCGTTTTACTTAGTTTGATAAAACATTTTATCACCAAAAATTTTTAGCTGTATGTAATATAAATTCCTACTTTAAAAATGTTGGTAAACCCTCATGTTAGCCAAGGGTTTGCTACAGGTTGAGACAGATATTAAAGAAAGAGTTCCAGAAATGTTTAGGATGATAGAAGCTTTACTAAAGTTGGTGATTCCACAGAAACTCTTTGGAGGCAATAGCTCTTGTTTGGATGTACTGATTCTGGTTATTACATGCCGTGTGTGTGTGTGTGTGTGTGTGTGTGTGTGTGTGTGTGTGTATTTATTTATTTATTTATTTTTTAGGGCTGCACCCATATGGAGGTTCCCAGGCTAGGGGTCGAATCAGAGCTGCACCTGCCGGCCTATGCCACAGCTACAGCGACACCAGAGCCAAGCCGTGTCTGTGACCTACACCACAGCTCAGGGCAACACTGGATCCTTAACCCACTGAGCGAGGCCAGGGATCAAACCCGCAGCCTCATGGTTCCTAGTTGGATTCGTTTCTGCTGTGCCATGAAGGGAACTCCCATATGTATTTATTTATCAAAGAGAATATTGCAAAATTTGGTTCTACCCCAACCTTACATGTATGATAAATTCAATTAAAAATTGGAACTTTGAACTAATTTTTCTCTGGGAAGTGTTACAAATACATAATGTCCAGGTTTCTAACTCACGTACAATGATTTTTACTCATTTTATAGTGTCGTAAGAACAATTCAAAAGGGAATAGGAAAAGGAAAATAAGGGAAAGAAAGTTCATGGTGTTGAACAACTTTTGCAGGGAAATATGAATTTCTGCCTTAGTTATTCTCTCTTATTCCCATCCACTGACCTCCTGTGTCCCCATGCTGCCTTAATCCTTTCCTCCCCTATGAGGTCAGTTCTCCTGTAATTCTTCCCTAACCCAAAATACTGTCCCAACCTTAAAATCATCTACTTTCTTCTCTCATCTCCTTAAATTCAAAGTTGGGAACAAAGCCATCTGACTAAAGGAACTCATGCCAGTGGAGATGATGTATGGCTAGTAAGCTTCCTCCAGGGATATTTGTAATTACGAAAGAGGAAGCTTTAATCCTACTACTGAAAATCTGGGCAGCAACATCATGAAGAAAGAAGAAATTAAGTAGTATACGAAATATGTTTTTTACCATCATTTAGCTGAGAGTTTCCAAAACCTGTCTGAGTCTTGGCCTTTGCATTTAGCTTTGTTTAGCTGTCCCAGTTCTCATATCTGCTTCCATTCCTCCTCACTGAACCTACAAATTCTTTAGAAGTTTCATATCTTTTAACTTACCTTTTTTGTTGTGTTTATTTGTAATGACTACAGGGCCTCTGACAGTGTAAGTCTGGATAGGGAGGGTGACAACTGGGTCATTTTTGTGTCAGAAGCTACATTTGTGTTCAAGAAGGATGCTGTAAGTCCTGTTTTACATCAAAGTCTTTATCAAAACTACAATCAATAGCTAATATTTGAGGTTTAAAAATTGGCTCCTCTACCTTCCTGTGCTTAATTTCTGTTGAGCTATAAAATGATCCAAAAGTGTAAAAATAAAATAAAATAACATAATCCGAAAGTTTAAAAATAAAATAAAATAAAATAATCCCAAAATGTGGATAGTTAGAACGTAAGGGAAAATAATTGAATATTATTTTAGTTACACAAAAGATAGAATGGTTAGCAAGATCTGTCACCCCCCGTTAACTATGGAAGAGGCATTATAATGGAACTAAATTAAATAGAAACTAAACTCCTTTAAATCATGGAGAGGTATAGGATTGTCAGTTTATATCTCTTCTCTCTACTGTCTTATGGAACTACTGATTGCACTATTTTTTGAAGAGGCAATTGGGAAGGCATCTAAAGTGTACCTACTTATTTGCTCACGTTATCAACATGTTTTAATATAGCTCTCTTGTGTAAGGTAAGCAGAAATACTTCATGGTGAAACAGAAAATATTAGGTTTTTGCCAGAGAACCATATCCTTTGAGCCACTGCAGCTCATTATCATCAGCATATCCTAGATTAGATATAAAAATTTTTGCTTTTTTGGTGTATATGGATAAGGAAAATTTACTATTCACACATTAATCCCCATATTTTTGGATATCTAGCTTTAAATGACTTGCATTATTAAAAAAATTCACTCATTCATCAGACTGCAATTATGTTTGTATTTAGTGGTGTTGGGTTGAAACTCTAGAAACACGAGATTTCTTAAGCAATGGCTTTTCTTTCCCCTTTCTAGCCATTATACTGGACATTTTGACCCCTGGTGAATATCACTGCAGAATTTTTTTCTCAGAAAGATTGCTAGTCTCTTCTTGCAATAGCAGTATGTAAATTGATTGTGAAAAACAATCACAAGGTCAACAAATACAAATCACTTGGGAGCACATGTTATAAAATTAAAATGAGAACTGTTTTGATGAAATCATTCAAACTAAAACTCATTCTCTTCGTTTTAAAATATTGATGATTCTGAAAAATATTTTTGGAATTCCAAGCAGAAATGTACCATATCAGAATTGCTATATGCTTAATCAGAGACTAGCACATCTTTTTTGTCTAAGTGACAGATACTAGTATTCTGTACATTCCATTGAGTAAAGATTCCCAGTTTTGTGTATTGAATATTCTTTAATTTTAAAAGCCTTTAAGAACATATTTTTTTCACACTGTTCTAGTTGAAAAATAATCTTACTAATGGAAAGTACTACATTCCCCGTTTTGCTGCCACCTTTGCCTTAGATTTATCCTTTTGGTAGTCTAGGAATTGGTACAGTGATATTAATTTTCACCTAATAAAACTGCAGTTTTCCACTGATATTATAACAACTGTATTCATTTGACCACAATACCATTTCATGTATAATCTTGTAATAGAATTTAAGATTTAGTGATGTTCACATGTAGTATATTAAAATAGAAAACAAGTATCCTAGTATGTAGTATTAATGATATTTCCGTATTATGGTATAAAGGCATTACTTTTTGAAGCTCTTTTACTGATGCCAGAAAACAATCTTTTGTAAAGGTTTAAAAGGAAGAGGATATCATTGGAAGTGGGATTTTTGTGGAAGCTGAGAAAATTGACCCATTTTAGGTTAAGAAAAGCAATGGCATCCAAGTACTCTTACTGTTTATCAGCTTAGAAGTTGAGACTGTGCATTTTACTGCTGAATTAATTTCAACTCATAGTCTATATATTCTTCTTAGAGATAATGCTGCTTGTTTTTCTACTTACTTTTTTACTCATACAAAATGTATTGCCTTTTTACTGTGTATTGTCCTTTGATGATATCTTTTAAAATTTATTTTAAAGTCTTCAAGCTCATGTATCATTTTTACCTTCTTATCACTTTCGCTTTTTACTGTCTGGTTTGTCCTTCATTGGCTTGGCCTTCCAATACTGTGCCTCGTGATTTTGAAGGCTACAGAAACTTGAGGAAAGCAATCGAGAAGAAAGAAGGTTGGAATATTTCCCAGGTTTTTTATTAAAATGTCATTTCAATACTTAGTTGCTATTCACAGGGAAATGTGTTATAGATTGTCTGAGGTCAGATTTAGCTTGGTGCTCCTAAAAATAATGATGAGTTTATAAAATTAACAAACACCAAAATATAGAAAATACTTTTGAGACTAAAACCCATACGGCTTTATATGAATTAAGATTCAGGCAATTTCCTGTGAATTGAGAATAAACCATCATAATTCTGATGGCTGAAAATGACCCAAGAACCCTACCATTTGACTTTCAGAGTATTCCTTTCATAAATTTGTGAGCCAACTGGAAATTTTTATTTAGGTGGGAATTGATATTTTGTTGTAGCACATGCTAGGTCACGGGTGAACTCTTTCTCCTCTCTTTCTTATCTAGTGTAATCTTTGTTGGGAAAACAACATTAAAATGGTAACAAAGTAAGAGGAAACTGTGGCCTTATTACAGATAAGATTTATTACAGATAAGATATTTGAGGTTGAATTAGGAAAACAGATTTTGCTTTTAAAATGTATCTGGTGAGCATCAAAAAAAGGATTTTTTTTTTCATTTGAAATATGAGCAAAATTTAGCAGCACCCTTTTGAACTGTAAATATAATAAAATTATACTCATTCAATATTATGATTATTTAGCCAACTATTAAGTAGTATTTTACTTCCTATTAGAACTTCTCTTTATAGATTTTTTAAAATGTCTCCTGATTTCAAAATAAAAATAATTGAGAAAATAAGCTGGCTTCAAAATAATATTAAATATTTTAGAAGTACCACTTTAGAAATTTCATCTCTTACTTAAAATAAGCCTTTTGAGGAGTTCCTATCGTGGCTCAGTGGTTGACGAATCCGGCTAGAAACCATGAGGTTGCGGGTTCGATCCCTGGCATCACTCAGCGGGTTAAGGATCCGGCGTTGCCCTGAGCTGTGGTGTAGGTTGCAGATGCGGCTCGGATCCCACGTTGCTGTGACTGTGGTGAAGGCCGGCAGCTACAGCTCCTGTTAAACCCCTGGCCTGGGAACCTCCATATGCCGCGGGTGTGGCCCTAGATAAGGCAAAAAGACAAAAAAAAAGCCTTTTGAGAGCTTTTACCATGAACAGTTACTTAAACTAATTCCCTTACTTTAAATAGCTGAAACCTTAAAATTGTATTTTAAGTTATTTAATAATTTACATTAAATAATTATATCCTATAATATAGTATTCTAAATTTTCTATAATTCTATAACTTATTTTGAATATTTTATAATTAGAAAATAATTATGTCTGTAAATTGTCTTAGGACTCAATTAGTTTATATTTAGGACATTATCATTGGAATTAAATTAGGGCACTAAAATGTGAAATTTTTTCTATTTTAAAAGGTCAAAATAAGATGTATATTTCAAGTAGTGTAATGGAAACATTTTCCCACCTTAAAATAGTTAAGTCCTTTAAATGTACTTGGTGAATAGAGTTTTGCTTCCAATTTTTATACGATCCCTAAAGGACAACAAAAGCAGGATTATTGGGTATTCTAGGATAGGGCTTCATAAACATAAATATGGATGTAGATAACATGGGGAATTTGATAAAATGAAGATTCTGACTTAGTAGGACTGAGGTGGATCTTGAGATTCTGCATATCTGACAAGCTCCTGCATAATGATGATGCTTCTCTGTCTGTGACAGTATTCTAGAATACTGGCCTTAGAGTCATGACACCTGGTCCTTTTGAGTTGATTAGCTTCTGCAGGCCACAGTTTCTTTTTCTGTTGTCAGCAAAAATGTTGACATTGGTTGTCAAATGTCAAAGGGTTTAAACCACTTGATGTAGTATTGCTATCAGCTACAAGATTCTGAGTCTATGTAAAGTAGAAACTTACCTGTTTTTCATTGCTGCTTAGATAGTTATTTTAGGTATAAATTTTCCTCAATTTTTTGAGGAAACTTGAATATTTGCTGTACTATAATTATATGTTAGAAGCTTAAGCCTTAAGTGATTCATAAAGGTAAATTAATAATATAAAGTTACAACTGCTGATTTTTCTGCATCAGAATTGGCATAAACCACTTATAATATATGAGTTAACTTTATATATAAGTGAAAAGTATCATTTGTTAGCCTGGATTCTGGTGACCTGAAGGGAGTAAGAGGGTGTGTTGGGTCAAGTATTTGGAACAAGATGTTGAATGGTTATAAATCTGAATAAAAGGGAATTTAGGTTGGAACTTGAAGTAATGAAAGAACAAAAATTGTATGCCACCATAGTTGCAGGTGTGGAAGGGAGATGCATGGGAAAAAGATAAGGAATAGTGATGGGAGATATCTTTCCTAACACACGCTCCTTCGCTAGCCTTATGCCTTAGGACTAAATCTCAGGTATAGCACTGCTTGAGTACATGGTGCTGGCCTTTGAATCAGATGACTGGATGAAGGAGGAGTTTTTCTAGATTTGCAGCTTGAAATGCATGATAATGGAAAATCAACAGTCCAGTTATAATACAAATGATGTAAGATAGGCATTTAGTATGTTCAGTGATTTAACAAGCTCATAGAACTTCGTTATAAGTTACTTGATTCCTTGCTAGTTAAGATGGTTTATTGATATTCCTACTGGTAGTTTCTTCTCACTCTAGAGATATATATAGTCTTCCTTGCATCTTTGTGCACCTTTCAATTTGTGCAGTTCTGCTCCAACATAATTAGTGTTGGAGACACATAGGCAGAGATGCCAAACAAAGGTGCTCATGGCCAGTCACAGAGATCAATATATTTAACAAATACTTACCGCACATTTATTATGTACATACTGTGGTTACTGAGTATGTGATGCTGAGCTAAACAAACATGATGTCTACCCTTTGGAGGCTTATAGTCTAGTGGGGAATACAGAAATGAAAGAAATACTCACATAAATAAACATATTAAGAACTCTAGGGAGTTCCTAAATTAAGAACTCTAGGGAGCTCAGCGATAACAAACCCAGCTAATATCCATGAGGATGTGGGTTCGATCCTTGACCTTGAGCAGTGGGTTAAGGATCTGGCATTGCCATGAGCTGTGGTGTAGGTTGCAGGCACAGCTCAGATCTGGTGTTGCTGTGACTGTGGCATAGGCCGGTGTCTGTAGTGCTGATTCGATCCCTAGCCTGGGAACTTCCATATGTCTCAAGTGTGGCCCTAAAAAGAAAAAAAAAAAAGAGAACTCTCACAAGTGCTCACAAAGGCAAAAGCATTTATATTCATTTTGTTCTGAGTACAAAAGTGTCTGTGAGAATCAGAACCTAAAGTTAAAATACTGGAGTTTAATAATAATAGCAGGGCCTAAATAAGATTATTTTTTTAAGTCTAAAAGCTAAAAATAAGTCCATGTATTAGGGCAATTATCTAATGTAGCAGGATATCTGAAAGAAATGAAAGCTATTACAAAGTTACTCTGATAAAATTTTTAGGCTCTTTCTAGGGGAATTTTATTTGGAAAATATTGCCTTATTCAGGTATTGTTTTTATCCTTAATAATTTTAAAATCTTACTATAGCACAAGAAGAAATTTTTCACATGTAGATTCATTTAAAGTTCACTTTCTTAATATTATTTAGGTTGATTAAATGTATGAGTCTAGTGAACAGATGTGTAACTTCTGTGCACAATTGATCGTGGTGGCTAAATCCCGAAGGGTCAGGGTGGTTTAACTGTGTAAAAACTTTGCTCATTAAAGAGCTTTTTTTCTCTCATGGGCACCAGAGCTCAAGTAGTTTAGCTGTAACATTACTTGACGTCAGCATGTAGTCAGAGCTGTTGTTCTGATCACTGAAGTGGAGGCTTCTGTTTGTATGGTGAATCTTGGGGCAGATCCTGGAATTTCCTATTCAGTCAGAGGGCAGGCTGAACTTCATATCGTTTTGATGTACAAAGGTCCATTTCTGTGAGAACATCATGAGAAACAGCCCCGAGCTACTGGTATGACCTAGTAGAAAAGGACCTATGCTATTACCAGGGGAAACCTGAACACTGTGAGGGATGCAGACAGTGTAGACATACTTATTTATTGTGGGCAGATTTATTCTGATCTTTAAATTTATTCTTAAGTGTATTAGGACATCAATAAAAATGCAGTTTCTATATCTTTGTATTTGATGAAAAAATTTGATATACTTAGATGAGAAAACAAATATGTGTATTTAAAATTTCCATTGAATTTGAATTGCCTGCATTCTAGTTTATTAGATGTTACTGTGACTGGTTCATAGCTGTCTCATCAGGTGTCATGCTCCAGGGTTTATCTGTTCCTCATTGTTTCTAGAAAATAAGATTTTCCCCATTGATATAAATCACTACACTATTACTTGAATGACAATTTCTGTTTTCCTCTGAAGCATCAGACATGATAACTTTGCTCAGTCATATGACGAACTCTTCTAATTTGTTTTCACAAATAATTGATGGCTTTTAAAAATCTGGGAGAAACAAGTGAACATTTTTCCTCTCTAATACTATATACTTTCGTTCCTTTTTTTTTAAAGTGTGGTTGGTAAAGAGGATAACATAGACACTGACCAAGAGAAGAAAGAAGAAAAGGGTATTTCAGAAAGAGAAAACAATGAATTAGAAGTTGTAAGTATGAAAGTATGAATTTGTAATATTGAGTCCGTGGATTAGGTTGTCCTTGGTTGTTGATAACAGTACTAACTTATACATAGGAAAGAGAATTGATTATTATGCATTCATTTTAAATTGTTTCCTTGAGAACTTCTTTTCTTCAGGAATGTGAGCTATAAAATATTAGCAACTCACCATCTTGTACACTGTGAAAGCATTGTGTAAGGGGGAATAAAATACTGTGAGAGTACTCTTTGATTTAAGATAAAGTTATCATAAAATAACCTTAAAATTGTGGATTGATTTTTTTATTTGTTTAGTTTTATTGAAGTATAGTTGATTTACAATGTGATAATTTCTGCTGTACAGCAGTTATTCAGTTATGCATATACACACATCTATTATTTTTCGCATTATTTCCCCATATAAATTATCACAGAATATTGACTTGTGTTATACAGAATGTCATTAGATTGATTTTTTTTTTAACTGATGAAAAGTGAAATTTTTGTGCTCTTGTACTTTGTACTTCTTATAAGGTAATCAGTTTGCTTTGCCAGTATTGTGCTATTAATGGACACATCATATTTTAGGAAGAAAGTCAAGAAGTGAGTGATCATGAAGATGAGGAAGAAGAAGAGGAGGAGGAAGAAGATGACATTGAAGGGGGTGAAAGCTCTGATGAATCAGATTCTGAATCAGATGAAAAAGGTACTTGTCCTTTGGTACAGGACAAAAATTCATTTTGAGAACTTGTGTAAAACATGACATAAAACTCATCGTTTCCATTTTGTCTTTAATGAAAGCACCTTGTATAACTGTTAATCTGTGTGTGGTCTCCAAGGCCAATGTTTCTTCTCTTATTGGATTTGGTCATTGTGTGACTTCCATTCCTGTTTAGTACTAGTAGTATTTCTTGTCCTTGACCAATGTGTAACTCTTTAGCTTGTTTTCCTTTTTTAGTGTTTGGTATATTCAGGATATTTTCCTTATAGCTGCTAAGTGAATACCTGTATATAGATGATGGTTTTCATGCTCTTACTTAAAAGCTAGACTTACATTATTAGCCTATCCCAATATTTTTATTTTCATCTTTTATTATAGCCAATTATCAAGCAGACTTAGCAAACATTACTTGTGAAATTGCAATCAAACAAAAGCTGATTGATGAGCTAGAAAACAGCCAGAAAAGACTGCAGACGCTGAAAAAGCAATATGAAGAGAAGCTAATGATGCTGCAACATAAAATTCGGGACACTCAGCTTGAAAGAGACCAGGTACTTCAAAACTTAGGTAAGAATTATATTTAATTCAAGTTAAAGTTCAAACAAAATTGTCAAAACTGATTATCTTCTTTTCCTTTCAAAGAAAAAGATTATATTAGAAGCTACATTATGTTAAATACTGTTGTTTGTTTTGTTTATTCATGCTGGTACCTGTCTAGGCTATTTAATTATTTTTTCTAAAGTTGTGGCTAATTTTTTTAATGCCTTGATTTGTGCTGGGAACATTTTTTAAATTAAAAAAGATAAAAACTTCAGTAATTGTTAAATAGGTTGAGTAGAGAGAGTTTTTGAAAGATACTAGCCTCCTGAGAGTTGTATTTGGGAGGTAGTTCTTCTCTAAGATCATAACAGAAATATTTCATCTATAAAATAAAAATCTGTGTCTCACAAAAACAAATACAAATATTGTTTGGTCATTTAGGTTCAGTGGAATCTTACTCAGAAGAAAAGGCAAAAAAAATTAGGTCTGAATATGAAAAGAAACTGCAAGCCATGAATAAAGAACTGCAGAGACTTCAGACAGCTCAAAAAGAGCATGCAAGGTTGCTTAAAAATCAGTCCCAATATGAGAAACAATTGAAGAAATTACAACAGGATGTGATGGAAATGAAAAAAACAAAGGTATTTATTTCCATTAATGTTTCACGTTGGTGATGTTTATGTCATTTGGAACCAAAAAAAATTTATTGTGGTTCTTTCCATATTCAATAAAAGGTGACCCAGTATTAGAAATGATGCACTCCTTTTTGGCAGTTAGAAATTGTTTCTTGTATTCACCCCTTATCAGAACCTTTCTTTGGAGTGGCTGAAAATCATGTGGTCAACAGGGCTTCTCTGACTTTGATCAGTATCCTGTTAAAACTCTTCTACAAGGTTAACAAAAGTATAAAATATACAACATGCAAAAAAGCAGAGATAATAATGATGAACAATATATCCACTACCTAGTTTAAGATATTAAATGTTACAGAGATGCACAAAGCCTCTTGTGTATCCCTTCCTGATCACATTCTGCTTTCCTGAAGAGGTAACAACTGTCTTGAATTTGGTGTTTATCATTCCCACACATAGAAAAGCACAAGTTTTCTGCCCTTGAACAAAGAGAGTATGTGAATTCTAATCTGTTATTGTTTTTGTAGTGGGTTGGATTATTCTTAACATTTGGTATGAACATCAATGTTGTCTTCTTAAAATAGGAAATATAGAAATAGTCAGATTATTATTTGCATAGTTGCTCATGACAACAACAATGAAAAAGGTAAAATTATTAGGTGCTTACTGTGTGCCAGGCACTGTTATAAGTATTGTGCAAGTATTAAATCATTGAATTCTCAAAGGAGTCTGTCCAATCCTGTAAGAACTATTATATCCATTTTATAGATGAGGAAACCAAAGCCTAGAGAAGTTAAGTAACTTGTTCAAGGTCACACAGCTAATGGTAATAAGTCCAAAAAAATCATTCAAGGTATGGAACAACCGGACATTGAATATAAAAAGCATAGAACACTAAGTCATTTGATAGACGTATAAGTGTATTAGAAATATAAATGTATTGGTCTTACAAAAATAAAAATTGACCATTTAAAATGTAAGACTTCACATTTTTTTCTTAAGTTTTCAGAATCCTAAGAATATATTTTCATACATGTGATTTATTTAATGAATATTAGGATGATCACAATAGTTGTATTCACTTAATATTTTAGGTTCGCTTAATGAAACAAATGAAAGAAGAACAAGAAAAAGCCAGACTGATAGAGTCTAGAAGAAACAGAGAGATTGCACAGTTGAAAAAGGATCAACGTAAAAGAGATGTGAGTGGACTTTAACTCTCAGTTATGTAAGAATATTGTACATCAAACAAGATTGTTCAATAAATAGAAGAAAATTTTTGATAATTTTTAACTATTAGATGCAGGTTAAGCACAATAAATAAGCATTTTATAATACGGCATTTATTATAGTATGTGGATTACAGTAATTTCAGATAAATTTTATAAGAAACACTATAATATTATTAAAAATTTTATTGGAGGCTTATTTCTTAGATGATGCCATGGAAGAAAATGGCAAAAGTAGCTAGTTATTTCTAGGGAGGACAAGGAAGTAGTTGCAATTTTATATAAGATGGTGATTTTAGGATAGTCGCAAAGACATTTTCATCATTAAAGATTCTTGCAAAGAATCCTGGAATGATAACCAGTCTTCGCTAGAAGAGGCTTTACTAAGAACTATAAAAAGTTTCATATTCTTTGACCCAAGAATTCTGCTTTCATGAACTCAGACTAAGAAAATAATTTAAACTAGGAAAAATTACAGTGTGTTAAAATCTTTACTTTAGGGTTAATTAAAACAGTGAAAAATGTAAAATCAATTAAGATGTAGGGGGTAACAGTTAAATTATGGTTCATCCCATTTAATAGGTTGTTATTGTTCATGCATTAAAAATTAGGATTTAGAAACTGCATAGTAAAATGAGCAATGATTATGATTTTACATTAAGTGTAAAGTAGCATTTTATATATGCATGCTTGATTACAATGAGGAAAGCATTTGAATGATACATACCGATATGGTAACTGTAGATGTGTTAGGGTTATAGGTTATAATTAATTGGATTTCCCCCCCAATTTTTGGCAGTATGGTTATTTCTTTTGACTTTCTTTTTTCTTAAGAGGCCGTCTCTTCCTATCAGTTAAGTTTCATCCTTTCTTTTACTTGCTCAATTTTTTCTACATTCTCCCTGAAGAAAACAGAAAAGTGTTTCAGAGAACAGAAATATTCTTTGAAGGGTGAAGAGGGAATTTAAGGAAGTAGAGAAGAGAGAGTAATGAGATAGAAAAGTAGATATTTTAGCCAGATGACTCCCATATTTATGGCTATATTTATTTATTTTCCCAGGATATCAGTGTATTTTAATAATTAGCATGCTTTGTCACTTTGAATTCCTAGGCATTTTCTTTTCTTTCATTCCTATTTATTTATTTATTTATTTTGCTTTTTAAGGCCACACCCGCGGCATATGGAAGTTCCCAGGCTAGGGGTCGAATTGGAACTACATCTGCCGGCCTACACCACAGCCACAGCAACGCGGGATTCGAGCCGCATCTGCGACCTGCACCACAGTTCATGGCAACGCCAGATCTCTGACCAAGGCTAGGGATCGAACCTGCATCTTCTTGGATACTAGTTGGATTCATTTCCACTGAGTCACAACAGGAACTCCCTCTCTGAATTCCTAGGCATTTTAGATCTTGTTTGTATCAGTATATTCCTATAGAAATCAAGTAAAAGTAAAATATGACCTATTCTTTTTTTCTGCTCTTTTTAAAAAAAAATCGAGATAATTCCCATGCCATAAAATTCACTGTTTTAAACTATACAATTCAAGTTTATAGTATAGTCACAAATTTCTGCAACACACCACTCTCTATTTCTAGAACATTTTCATCAATCTAGAAAGAAACCACATAGCTATTAGCAGTCACTCTGTATTACTCCCTCTCTCTGGCTTCTGACAGCAACTACTCTACTTTTTGTCTATGGATTTGCTAATTCTGGACATTTCATATAAATGGAATCATTTGTGCCTGTCTTCCTTCATTTAGCATGATGTTTTCAGGGTTCATCCATATTGTAATATGTGCTGGTAGTTCCTTTTTACAGCTCTATGTATAGAGCACGTTTTGCTTATCCATTCCTCAATTGATGGGCACTTAGGGTGTTTCTACTTTAGAGCTGTTTATTTATTTTTTTAATGAAAAGTTTTAAATGAGAGGAGAGGACTATTTTCCTTACAATGTATGCTGCCTATTTCTTTATTGCTAGTTCATCTGATGTATGGAGAGATCAATACTGAACAGCCTTTCCTGGGACTGAACTTTTGAATCACTTTCACAACAAACGATATCTCTGCTCTGTTCAAGAATGTGAGGCATATAGGGATAACATTTCATATTTTTCCCCTACCTTTTTTTTCTTTTTTTTAGGGCCGCACCTGTGACATATGGAGGTTCCCAGGCTAGGGGTCAAATCAGAGCTACAGCTGCTGGCCTACACCACAGCCACAGCAACATCAGATCCTTAACCCACTGGGAGAGGCCAGAGATCAAACCCGCAACCTCATCGTTCCTAGTTGGATTCATTTCCACTGAGCCACGATGGGAACTCCTGCCCTACATTTAATTTGTTGCTTTTTGTGCATTTTTACTTCCTTTCTAATTTGTGTCTTGTCCTATTAAGCTATGAACCCTCAGAAAACCAAATATGTTTGTACATCATACAAAAAATATGAATGAGCTTGAGATTCGATCTTTAATAGGAAGAAATTAAATGTAAGTACCAGACTTCAAACTATAGGTTAATTTTGGCCTTTGATAGTTCATTCATTTAAAAAAAAATTATTAACTTTGCCTCTAGCCTGTCATTGTGGTAGGCAATTAAGATAGGGCAATGACAAAATAGAATCTTTTTCTCAAAGAATTCCCGTATGAAATGAGAATATATAGAAACATGATGTGAATGATCTGTTTGATTTTGGTATATAGAACATGGAGAGTTATTTGTTATATCACAGAGGTAAAGTCCTAGAAGAGATGTCTTGTGATCAACTCTAATTCCTAAGTTTTGCCCATGATCACAGAGTTGAATAAATGACATCTAGAACTAGGATCTATTTTTTTTAGTCCAAAATTATTACCTAAATTATATCCCTATAAGATGACTTAAAGTAATTAATAATTAATTGTCTTTACCGTATAGACTATCTAGTAACAAACTGGTAGAATACTGACATGTTTTCTTGTTCAGTGTTTTCTTGTTTTACTTTCCCCAATATAATAATATTTCTAAAGTTAGTATAAGGTGCTAATATAATTAGTATATGTTCTCCCTATATTCAAGACGGAGTTTTTAATTACAATATATATTGTAAGATGTGCCTGTTGAAAATATTCTAAGCTGTTTCTTCCTGTTAATGTCTCTATCAGCAACCAAAACAAAATGTCTAAAAAAATATGAAATGAGATATTTGTAAAGTGTTTAGAAAAATGTATTTGTATATAGTAAGCCCTGTATTAGTGTTTGTTAAATCAAAGTATGTATCACAGATATAATTTCATTTTGGCTGTATCAGTATGCATTTGTGTTTACTGTAATCAAATGTCTGTATCTGTAATAATGGATGCAGGGTTAGCTCAGATTCGGCTAAGAACTCCTATAGTTCCCATCAGAATGGGGAAATATGTTAATAAGGAGTAGTAAGTATTGTATCTTTCAGTTTACTCTTTTAACTTATTCAATATTATTTTACAGCATCAACTTAGACTTCTGGAAGCCCAAAAAAGAAACCAAGAGGTCGTTCTTCGTCGCAAAACAGAAGAGGCAAGTTGACCATTGGGAAGAAACTTTCTGGTTTTGAGATAAATGATGTACTTCTATAGACCAAGAGAATGAGTCCGTCTCTGTTGCTATTTCAGGTTACAGCTCTACGTCGGCAAGTAAGGCCCATGTCAGATAAAGTCGCTGGGAAAGTCACTCGGAAGCTGAGCTCCTCTGATACCCCTGTTCAGGACACAGGTTCCAGTGCAGCTGCCATAGAAACAGATACCTCAAGGGCTGGAGCCCAGCAGAAAATGAGAATTCCCGTGGCAAGGGTCCAGGCCTTACCAACACCCACAACAAATGGAACCAGGTCAACATGATTATTCTGTTCCTCCAGACATAATCTTTGCAGTAATACTGAATGTTGGACTTAAATGAAAAACAGCCCATTATTTGGCAGTGCATAATCAAATAAGTACATAAGTCATTTTGTTTGTCTGTTTTCATATTATAGAAAAAAATATCAGAGGAAAGGATTGACTGGCCGAGTATTTATTTCCAAGACAGCTCGCATGAAGTGGCAGCTTCTTGAACGAAGGGTCACAGACATCATCATGCAAAAAATGACTATTTCCAATATGGAGGCTGATATGAATAGGCTCCTCAAGGTGTGGAAAATAGAAAGTAGATAGACTATTAATTTTAATTTTCTAAACTTGTTCCCTGGATAAATGGAATACTTGCCATGTTTTTTGGGGGGACGGCAGGGGGGTGGGATGGTGGTGGTAACTTTATTTCATGATGTATGAATAAGTGAACATCATTTCTTTTTTTTGTGGTAGGAACAGATAACATGAGACTAACCTCAACACATTTTAAGTGTATAGCAGGGGGACGGGATCAAGATAGCAGAGGAGTAAGATGTGGCATTCATCTTCTTGCACAAACACATTTTAACGTGTATAGCACAGTGTTGTTGACTATAAGTACAATGTTGTAAAGACGAATTCTATAGCTTATTTATCTTGCATAACTGCTGAATAGCAACTCCTTACTGACCATCCCCTAAGCTTATACTATTTCTGTCATTTTGGCTATTTTAGGTATCTCATACAAGTAGAATTCTGCATTATTTGCCCTCTGTGACCCAATTATTTCATTTGGCTTAATGTCCTCAAGACCCTAGCTGAACATAATTTCTTAAAATCCAATATGTTTTCTCAATAGCAACGGGAAGAACTTACAAAAAGACGAGAGAAACTTTCAAAAAGAAGGGAAAAGATAGTCAAGGAGAATGGAGAGGGTGATAAAAATGTGGTTAACATCAATGAGGAGATGGAGTCCTTAACTGCTAATATAGATTATATCAATGACAGTATTTCTGATTGTCAAGCCAACATCATGCAGATGGAAGAAGCAAAGGTTTGTAATTAAAAATATATCTCCTGACTTGACGAGAAGTAGTTTTATATTTTTGTCATTAAAACTGCTTTGAATTTTTTAAATTTAAGTTTTTAAAATTAAAGCATAGTTGATTTACAGTGTTGTGCCAATTTCTACTGTACAGCATAGTAACTGAGTCATACATATATACACATTCTTTTTCTACTTTGAATTTTTATATGAAGGTATTTGCTATCTAGATTTTTTTCCTATCTCTATCTTGTTTTTCCTGTATACCACTACAGGCCTGCTTTCCAGATTTCTCTGCTGATTTTGTTTGTAAAAGACATTTATTAATCCACTTTGAATTCTTAACTGCTCAAATGTGTCCTTTTTAACTAGACCATATATTTCTTGGAATAGGGATCATATTTTACAATTTTCTGAGGAGTCTTGTTAGCTAATCCACTAATGTCAAATAAATGCATGAAACAATAGGCTTTGTATTCTGTTAAATACATTCAGATCAAATAATGGTACATCATATGCTGATTTGATGTAGGAAGAAGGTGAAACATTGGATGTCACTGCAGTCATTAATGCCTGCACACTTACAGAAGCCCGATACCTGCTAGATCACTTTCTGTCAATGGGCATCAATAAGGTAAGATCTAACTATGCTATTAATGAAAACCTAAGCTTTGATTAATTCATTATAATTTTGTTTATATTTCCTTTGTAATAAGGAGGAAGATTCTTTTTAATTGGAAAGTATTCCTTTTGCTTTTCTTCATTGTTAAGAAAAGCCAGCAGTATTTACATCAATTCCATTAGCTTGTCATCTATTGTGCTTTTGTATTAGAACAGGTCAAACAACTTAAAAAACAGATGATTTCTCCTTTGGTTTAACAAAGGAAAAATTAAAAGAAAATCTCTTGGGGTGCAAACAAATTTAGTATCATAATTTTGATTTAATACTGATTTTTTTTTTCTCTTTTTAGGGCCACACCTGTGGCATATGGAAATTCCCAGGCTAGGGGCTGAATTGGAGTTGCAGCCGCTGGTCTATGCCACAGCCACAGCAATGCCAGATCCGAGCCATGTCTGTGACCTATACCATAGCTCACGGCAATGTTGGATCCTTAACCCACCGAGCGGGCCAGGGATCAAACCCACATCCTCGTGGATACTGGTCGAGTTTGTTACCACTGAGCCACAGTGGGAACTCTTAACACTGATTCTTTACAGCTCAAAAAAATCAAAAGGGAAAAAATGCAGTTGCACTCTCCTTATCTAAAGCAACTTCTGCCTAAATGTTGAAGGTGGTAATAATTTCACACTCGCCTTTTTTCTCCATGTTGAGAAAGTGCTAAACTCCTTATGTTTTGTTCTTTCTTAATCTTCACAGTGTGCAAGGAAGTAGGTATTATTCATATTATTTTGAACATGAGAAAACTGAGAATCAGAAAAATAAGGTAATTTGCTCAAGGTCACCGAGCTTGTAGGTGGAGGAGCTGGGATGAACCAAGGTTTATCTGATGTCAAAGTGTATAATCATATACATTTGCTCTTTGATAACAGATCTTTGTGGGGTAGATTGTGTTTTGTATGATCTAAGTTTTTTTTTTTTTTTTAATTTTTGGTGTTATAGGGTCTTCAGGCTGCCCAGAAAGAGGCTCAAATTAAAGTACTTGAAGGTCGGCTTAAACAAATTGAAATAACCAGTGCTACACAAAACCAGCTCTTATTCCATATGTTGAAAGAGAAAGCGGAATTAAATCCTGAGCTAGATGCTTTACTAGGCCATGCTCTACAAGGTAATTTGGGATAAATTTTGGTTAAATAAATTGCATGGTAACTTTGCTCTTTGAGTATGCCATACTCTACCTCTTTCCCCTATAGCTTGACCGAATAGATGCTATATTTACATATGCTTTTAATAATTATTCCTTCTTTAATTTGCATGTATGAATTCGGGGGGGTTATAATTATTGTCATTGCAAGAAATGATTAGCACCTTAAAAAGGCTTTGTTAACCTTATTAAGCAATTAGTTTTATGAATAAAAAAGATCAACCATGTTTCTGAATTGGTTATTTAATTTACTTAAAATATTAACCAAGTTTCATGACTTCACTCTGCATAACTAACCGTCTTATAAATAAATTTATAAGTGTTTGCTATGGCATCTATTCTATGTATCTTATATTTATATAATCTTGTTTTATATGGGAGTTCTTAACATTGGATCTGTTTTGATTGGAGTATTGCTTTTTGTTCCCTTTTTTGCCATTATTTACACAGATCTAGATAGCGTACCATTAGGTAAGTATGTTTAGCTTTCTGTGTACCCTACAGCTGCATGAATTACTAATTGTTCATGTACACTAAT
Organism: Catagonus wagneri; assembly: GCA_004024745.2. NCBI lineage: Eukaryota > Metazoa > Chordata > Mammalia > Artiodactyla > Tayassuidae > Catagonus > Catagonus wagneri. The sequence continues at coordinate 1,174,639 of PVHT021183649.1, forward strand.
TGTGGTACATCTTATTTTAAAATTTTTTATTGGCAGCCGACTGGTTTTTGCATGATCGTTTTTGAAATTTATCTATGACCACAAACATAATGTCTTTGTCTTTCTTACACATTTTCTGATTTTTAAATTCTTAGATGTTTAAATAAGTATGTTTAGTTAATTTTCTGTTTTATTATTTGAGCCTTAGTTTTGGCTCCAGTTTCTTAAGACCTTTCTCTTTTTTGTTGGAAAAAAATGGAACATATATTCCTTTTTAATTTTTAAATATATCTGCCAATTTGCATCTGTTGTTTTACTCTCATATAACTTTCTTTTTAATATATCTTTTTAATATATCTTTTTAATATATCTTTTGGTATATATTTATCTTTGTATATATTTGCTAGATTCTTAGCTGTTCTTAAGTTTTAAAAAATTATACACATATATTTTAATATTGTAAATTGAACAAAACTATCTAAAGGATTTTATATGAACAGAATGAAACAATATTTGTAATCATAATGTTTTCAATTTAGAAAGAGCTTTAGAGGTCATTGAGTATTGAAATTTTTAACCTTATTTTGCCACTACAACATTTGTGAGAACTATTCCTACCCAGAAGTATTATCTGTGCTTTTCCTAGTGATTATATGCATGAAGGACCAGGAGTGTCAGAGCAATTTTATTACTTGAGATTTGCTGAATTATTATTTTGGAGCAGTTTTTATTTAATTAAAATTATTTCAAAATCTGATCTTAACTTTTTTGTGAGTCAGACAACTGTCAAAATTTTTCTAAATACCTATGCTTGAAAGAGAAGAGTGTAACTGAAAATGTAATTTTCTTTCTGGGTCATTAAAATAAACATTATCTATGATCTGCATTTACTTTAAATAATAGGATATTAAATAAAATACATGAGCTGTTTGGTTTTTTTAGATGTTTACCCTGTGTGTTGATCTAAAAATAGTATTTCCTTGAGATCAACTCCATAATATAAATATAGACAGGCTTCTACCTTTAAACTGTTTAAGCTATAGTAAGGACTGGTAGAAAAAGGATTGGTTATATTAAGGAACCATGTTAGGCTGCCCAAGTTCCTGGGTTATAACCAGAATTTTTGCCATTCTGTGTGTTTTCAAGCATGCTTCTTTTCCTCTTCCTCTTCCTCCTCCTCCTCCTGGTTCTTCTTGTTTTTCTCCCCCTCTGCTTCCTCTGCCTTCTCTTTGCTCTTTATCTTAGTAACTCAACTTATTATGAGTAAATTCTTATTTAAATCCACTGTCTCTTTTAACTTAGAGGAAAAATGCAATGCCTTCTTTGATGTCCTTTTGTGGGGGCAATATTAAACTATTTATTGAGCATTGTTACTTTTTTTCAACTTTCAAATAGCTTTCAATTATCTATAGCTTAAAGAAGGGTCAAAAGCAGAGAGGGGAAACACATTCATCTGATATAACCTGTGATTTCTAAATCTTCTCTAAGGATTAGAGCTGTAATGTAGCCCAGAGGTACTTGGAAGAAAGGAATGGAGGGAGAAAAAACGTGGAAGTTAAATCCACAGAAACTAGACTGTCATTGCTTTAAAAAACATTTATTCAGTTCCAGTTTATCTAGTGCATTGTACTAGGCACCAGGGTTTAAAGATAAATAAGACACAAAATCTTGCCCTTGTAGACTTGATGCCTTGCTGAGGATGACAAACCATGAACAGATTATGGTACATTGCAGTAAGGGCAGAGTTTCTAGATGCCAGAGTCCAGCCTTGCAAGCAGGCCTTTTTAAAGACGGTAGTCTCTGGTATGTTATGCTGCTAAGTTAACTCTTTTCCGTACACACATAGACACACACACAGACACACACACGCACACACACACACATAAGTAGTGTATACATACACATAACTTTGAATAACTTAAAAAAGACTTTAAAATAACTGGCTAACTTCTAGTTAAGTGAGATTATGCAGCTGTATATAGATATAGATGAACTTTAAGGCATATGGGAGTTTTAAGTTACTAACTTCAGCTTTAATGCTACAGTGATGAGAAAACAAGTTGGTGTTGGGCTGGAATGAATGTTCTTGAGTTGAAAATAGAGCTATAAGATGATGGCATGTCTTGATGCCCGGATGACTGTAGCACAGTAGACCAAGCTCAGTTCTCAAGGGAGGAGTCTGATTTGGTGAATGTCGGGTGGAAGCCTTTATCCTCTGGCCAGGTTGGTTATGTCACACTGTAATTATCTCTAAAGAAGGCATAAATGCTTATGCAGGAACTAAGTAGCTTTTACTAATTATTCATATGATGTTTAACATACTAACTGCTTTAATCACCAATCTTAGCCCACTTTTATACATGAGAAAGTGAGGGCTAGATTTGTCTTTGTTATTGACTAATTCAGTCACCTTAGCCCTCAGTTATCCTATCTGTGAAGCACGTCCTTCAGCCTTCAAGTGTGGGCTTTGAGATACACGTTGCCTTCACGACCATCGTTTTCCCCATATCAGAAAGTAAACTCCTTTCCTGCGGGTGTAGACATGCTCCATTTTAGATAATGCTATCAAGTATGTGAATTTCTATCAAAGAGTCTGCTAAACAGTGAGGAAGAATAGGAGCATCAGAGGAAGGAATTAGTTGACTCGCAAGCACAATCCACCTCTATGATATAAAAGTTAAAGGGAGAGTGTATATATTTTTCATTAACATATGTTATTGATAATATTGCCTTTAGTTTTCTGGAATGTCTTTATAATAAAATGTATAAATTTTGAAAACTTGCACCTGTGTTACGGGCTTACTGACATTTTAAATGGTTTATCTTCAGTGGCTGTTTTATTTACTGACGTCCCACTAGTTTTATATGTTTGCTTTTTCCTCTCTTTTTTATTAGTGTGCTACAGTTATTCTGAAATAGCAGTGGTTTGTTTTTACTGTTGCATGCAAACCTGTAGTTTTCATCTTTTATGTACATGTGAATGAGCTGCATGCTGATGTGTAAATTCTGAATACCTTCACACACACATACTGTCTCTCCTTGAAAACAAAAATAAGAGTTCCCATCATGGCTCAGCGGTAACGAACCCGCCTAGTATCCATGAGGATGTGGGTTCGATCCCTGACCTTGCTCAGTGTGTTAAGGATCCAGTGTTGCCATGAGTTGTGGTGTAGGTCACAGATGTAGCTTGAATCCTGCATTGCTGCGCCTGTGGCATAGGCCAGTGGCTACAGCTTTGATTTGATCCCTAGCATGGGAACTTTCATATGCCATGGGTACAGCCCTAAAAAAAAAAAAAAAATTAAGTTGGAATACTGAAAAAGTATAACAAGTATGTTTAAACTTTACGTAGTTTTTGAAGTTGGCTCAGTACGTTAAAGGGACCTCATGCAGCATTTACTTTAAGCCTGTGTTTCCCTCAGTGGTTTTTCATATGTGGGGTAAAATGGATGGCACATGATCTCATTTCCATCCCATGAATACTCTTCTGTGTTTTATTGTTCATCTTGTGGTTTTCTTATTTTGAACATGTTTTTTCTCATCCTCAGACATGTAATCAAAAGAGGTTCTTAGAAATTTTTTTTTTACATTTCTATTTTGATTCAGTTACTAAAACCAAATGCCCACATTGAGGCCTTGGGCTGCTGTTTAATGTAGCTTAGGGATTATAATCATCATTCAAGTTGTGACATGTGGATGATACTTACATTTTGGATATTTTTTTTTAGAAAACGTAGAGGATAGCACTGATGAGGATGTACCTTTGAACAGCCCAGGATCCGAAGGAAGGTAAGAAAGGTTTTAGAAACTTAGTAAATTTGACTTATTTCTGTAATATTTTTATTGCTTTTATCTTATATCAAATAATTTTGTATTTTATGGCTAAATGAAGAACATTAGTAATATGGAAGCCAAATTCAGTAATCCTTAACCATCAGAAACTTTAAATAAAAGCACTAGGATATTTATGGAAGGAAAATGAATTATTTTAGTTTATTTTGATTTAAGTATCTTTCTGTGTTTCTCATATGCATATAACTTTTTAATATTTGTACTCATAGAGAACATAACAGCTTTCTATAGTAAATTCTCTTTTAATCATGTGGTTATTTATTTGCATATAGCTCACTGTCTTCAGACCTTATGAAGCTTTGTGGTGAAGTGAAACCTAAAAACAAGGTAAGGAGAGTTGAAATGTTTTTTCTGCTGTTCTTTATTATCACTGTAAAACACATAGTCCTCAAGCTTTACTCTTACTAGTATAGCAAGTAGGCATGCTTTTACTAAAGCTTTTGTATGTTAAGGTTGTTCTTTATTATAATTATAATTTATTATAATTGTTCTTTATTATATTCCCCTTTGAAAAAAATTGGTATTGAAAATGTTTTCCTTTATGGAACTTGCAATTTACTATATTCTTGCACTTTTTCCACTAGATAATATATGATTATGGAGAACAGTCCTTAAAAGTAATTTAGATTGATAGGAGATTTTTGAAATCTTAACATTCTATTATTTTTTAATTGAAATATAGTTGATTTACAATGTTGTGTCATTCTAGTATGCTTTTAAGTGTTCCTTACATATATTAACTGTAACTTGAGGTAGTTCGAGTAGGCCAACTCTTACTCATCATTTTGTATTAAAAATTGAGGTTATCATGCATATTTGTAAAGTTAAAAAATAAATGATACATACTGTAAAATGTGTTAGATACACGTGGTACGTTTCAGATTGAGTTTTGGTAGCATTTGATGTTAGGTGAATTAACTAACCATTTTAAGATAATTGAAAACAAAGAATTCTTGCAGTGTTTAGTAAATATTTGTTGGATGAATGGATGGAATCAGGACCTGAAAGAACAATACTGTGCCAATAGACAAAATGGATTTAAGGCCCACAGAGGTTAGCCAGGTAATGTAATTGAGTAATTTAGCTGGATGTAAGGTAATTATTAGTAGGGATCATTATGATTACCTGAAGAAGACATGCCTCATCTCAAGCAAAGAGCCACCACTCAACTGTTGCTCACTTATGCTATGATGGAATGTGGGCCTAAGGCTACCAGATCCTCAGTTTTTTCCAAAAGAAGCCTCACATATGGATATTTTAAAAACAAATTTTTTTTTTTTTTTTGCCTTTTGTCATTTTATGGCCGTGGGTTTATGGCCA